>OY759158.1:1647484-2247484 GCA_963662125.1 Diplazon laetatorius | reverse complement strand
CATATTTTTGTTCACACGAGTGAGATCATGATCATGACAAAAATAACAATTCTTTGTTCTCACAAATCGTCCTCGGTGGTGGTAAGCTTGCGCATCATCAAATTCAGACCTCCATCGGCACTCATGAGCAACGCTTTTGGATCCAATCTCATGGGAATCAAAGTTTTGTCGCACGGCGATAGTTCGTACTCCGATATTATGTGAATCGTCGCGAGTTTGGTTTCCAACAGTGCAAATCGCATTCCTGCAGAAAAAATCAAATAAATGATAAATAATAATTGTTCGAGCTGTAGTTTGATCTTACGAAAAAAAAAGAAAGTTAAAAGTTTCAATTTATTTCTCCTGAATCGTAGTTAGCGAAGAAAGACTATAATCTCCATGGGAAAGCAAAAGATTTATAAAAAATGAAAATGCTTTCCAATAGAAGGACTTCGAAGAAAGCTTCGGAGAAAGCAAGTTACAAGTTTCAACTTGCAGCTGTTTTTTACTGCATGACAAACAATCATATCGATAGGATAATTGTTCAGATTTTAGGAAGTAGGAGTTGTGGTGAAATCGTATTCGTAACATTTTGCGAGAGCAAAAACGTGAATATCTAATTTAGTTTTTTTGTTGTTAATATTTATTTCTTCGGTTTATCATAAACGTCGCAACGATAGAGACAACATTTGAAAAACTTATGACACTTCGATTAGTCGGTTTTTTTCAATAATTTACGTACCGATGCAAACTCGGGGTCCTTCACCGAATGGCATGTAGACGTAAGGTTTTCGATCTTTCTTGTTGTCTTCGGAAAATCTTTCGGGATCGAAGACTTCGGGATTTGGAAAATATTCGGCATCGTAGTGCAAACCGAGCATCGGAATGTACACGGGTGTACCCTTTTCCAGAATCAAATTCGAATTCGGTACTTTGTAATCTTCAATCGTTACACGATCCAAAAATGGCAACGACGGATATTTTCGTAGTGTCTCCGACACGACCATCTCCAAATAGGGCATCGCCATTATCTGAAAATAAATAAATAAATAAATGGAAAATGTAAATCATTGAGGATTTCATGTCTATGACCATTCGCTTTAGTTCGTTCTGAAGGTATGTAAAATACCTTTTCAAACAATATTGAAAAAAGAAAAAAAACGAAATCAATCTATACATTCGAGTATTATTTATTTATTCCTTCAAATCAAGTAATCACATAATAATTATTGAAACAAATAATTATGATTTATTGTGATGTAAAAAAGAGAAAATTCGCTAATTAATCTGATAATTATCGATATTTCTCGGATAATTTTTTATAGTTACAATTGAATCATTGTTTTCAGTAAGAACGATAATATTCATCGAGTCTTGAAATTTTCAATGACGAGAAAAAAATATCATTTCTGGACAAAAATATAACTCTTTCATAATTGATTTGATAATTCGGTTGAGTGTCAGGTTTTCATTTTATCGGGATTTGTTCGACAGTATAGACGAAAACATGTTTACATGAAAATATATTTTAAATAGTTTCTTCAAACAAATAACTATGATTGATTAGCATGCAAAAATCAATATTATCTCGTTTTTGTAATAATTATGATTCACGTGAAAGATTAATTTACGATAAATTGAAATATTCAAATAATCCGGCAAAATCATTTGATCCGAAAAGTATTCGAACTACATTTTCATCGATTGAACGCCCATCCCTGGTCAAGAGGTGTTATATCGTCTCTTCACTCACCAAATCGTACGTCATCTCGCCATTGCCATCTCTGAGCGCATCCCTGATTTCTTTTCGCAACCTCTTTTGTATTTTCGGCGCAAGCGCGAGCTCGTACATTAGAAAACTGATCGCCGTTGATACGGTTTCGAAACCAGCCGCGAAGAACGCAGCCGCTTGTGCCACCAAATTGTCCCCTTCGAATTCTGAATCCCGCACAAATAATTCAATTAATTCATCGTGATATCGTGAAACACACTGCTCAAATAATTTTTACGGTTTTTTCGCCGGATATTATTGTTTTACTGTAAGATTCGTTGTTCGGATTATTGGCTTCCATCTGTTTGATTTCGATGAGTCGATCGATCATGTCACCACGTTTTTCTCCCGATAATTTACGCGCGGCCATTGTGTCGTCCACGATTCGTCTCATGAAGTCGGAATTTTTTTCCGTGAAGAATCGCGATCCCAAAATTTGTCCGAATTGAGGGGCGAAGAAGAGCGACGTAACTTCCATGCTTCGCCAAAATTTAAAATCGAACAATTCCTGACCGCGAACGCGAAATTCGGCTTTTGGATTGTTCAAACAATTTACGTCGAGTCCAAAGGCTGTCGAACCGATTATGTCGGTCGCATATCTGGCGCATAGCTCCTTGCATTCCACCACTTGACCCTCTATCGAAAATTGTGTAAATCTTATAATGACAAGGTTCAATTCGTCGAAAATAATAATAATAATAACCGTGATAAATATTACATGAATCGATGAATAATGTTGATAAAAATCAATAGTAATGATAATTATTATTATTATTATTATTATTATTGCCCTTGACGAAAATGTTATTTATTGCAATAAATGAAAATTGATATCTGAATCAATAATTATTATAATGAATTAAGAGATTATTGATTCGTTCATTTTATTTATTAATTTAAATGATTACATAATATTAATTGGTGTTATATTTTTCTATTTCTAATATATTGTTACACTATTATAGTTAATGTCGTTATTATTATTATTATTATTATTATTATTATTATTATTATTATTATTATTATTATTATTATTATTATTATTATTATTATTATTATTATTATTATTATTATTATCATCATATTTTCGACAAATTTCAATTGAAAAAATCATTGTTCTAAATTGTTAGCTCGTAAAAAAAACTGCTTTACCTTCCAGATCGAGCGAATTGAGATAAGCCTTGAGATTCTCGCCAACTCTGAGCATCAATTGAAACATCTTCTTGAGCTTTCCCGACGTGAATATCGGGGTGAGTTTCGATCTAACGGTTTTCCAAGCCGGATTGTTGAGAAAAAAAAGGGTCGAGAAACTCAGTATATCCGTGGCTGTTGCAAAACGATCGGTGAAGTAATTGAAATCACGGGTCATCACGTGTTTTATGAGTTCGGGATCGCGCACCAAAAAAAATGGTTTGTCGAATATGTAAAAACCCATGTACGGCAAATTTGCCGAACGATCGTACAAATCCTTGACGAATTCACCGGGTGATGTTTTCATCGTCATGCATTCGGCAAAATTGCCGATAAACGGGGTCGGTTGTATCTCCATGACGCCACGTTTTTTCCAGTAATGAAAATTTCGCGTCATGTACTTGTAAGCCAAAACAATTACGACGACGGTCAAGATCAATCCGTCGATCATCCAATAAGTCGTTAGGAGACCCATTTTTCAATGGAAAATTTGTAATCGAGGAAACACACGAATTGAGGAACGAAGTTATTGAGTCCGGACTCGATGATGGGAGCGCGATGTCGTGAACGTTCTTCAGCTCCGTATCAATTGCGTCTGATGATCGGTGAATTTTTCGTGTGCAACGAGAGCTTCGTTGCAAACATCTTACTTGTAATCATCGTTCGTTCCCCCCCACTCTTCGTTTCTGAACCGCGGCAGGGGTTGACCGATGATAATAATAACCAGTGTAGGACATGTGTTATCAATACGTACGTTTCGAGACTTTGAACACACGCGTTACATCGACAATCGACAATAATTAGTCGTCAACATTATTCGAATCATCGATCGTTGCAATTTGTTTTTGCTAACTCATGGAGAAACTTATGTGTTTGTGGGAATTTTTTTTTTTCGATATGTTCGTGTCACCGTTTGCAGGATGTGATAAAACGTCGAGACACAGACATTTGGAGAAATTGTTCAAATGTGTGTGTGTAATGATTTCGCAAAATTCAAACGTGTTATAAATCGAAAACGATTTCTGCTACAGTCCCCAAATTTTGCAGGCATTTAAAACTCTATAATCCCTTCATTGACTTTAGTTTTCGTCGTCATTCAAGTTGTGGTTTGGATTGTATAGCGTCTTCAAAATATCAGAAAAGAACGTTTTGAAAGAATTATGAGTGACTCTCAAGGCGTGGGAATTAACTTTGAACAAAAATGTGTAACTTTCGAATGGGTTAACCGATTTAAATGAAAATTTTGTATGTCATAGATGTCCTTAAGGTGGTTAATCGGAAAAATCGATGAACCTGAAAACCAAATATAACCTAAAAAAATGTTTCTTTTCTTAAAAATCTTTTTCGGTACCTGTGGCGCTATAACGTTTGTTAACTTAGACCAATCGAGTTCCAACTTTACAAAAGTATAGAACATCATTTAGCCGTCATGTATAAAAAATTTGGCGGCTATCGGCAGAGTGAATAAGATTTTAGACCAATTCAAGTTTTTCTATTTTGAACATCTGCCGATTTGAAAATATTTGCCTTGCCGTGATCAATCTTCTGGATCCACATGAATTAACGGTTAGGGTTACTTCGTATAACATTTAGCGATAATCCACTGACGCATTCTACTTTGATGATACTTTGAAATGGTATAAAACGTCAAGGTAACAGCTTTCAGATATTACCAGAAAAAAGTCGAGCTTACGTTGAGTTTATATAATTAATTTTGCAATGTGAATTCAGTTTGTCGTCTATAATCGATCAATTATTTCCGCTTGTCTTTTTTTTGTATCATTCAATTATTGTATGTTTGGAGTTTTACTTGCACAACTCTTTGAGTTTTTTACAAGGTTAGTCTCCGTTATCTCCATATTCGTGTTCCCCATGAAAATCCTAATGTGCTCTCCCTTTTTGCGTCTGCAGACGACTTACCTACCGCTGTACCGCATTTGCCTTGAACACGGGGAAACTGCAGAAAACCCGTGTCGGTACAGTCGGCCCCTGTTCTTCTGGTTTCGTGGCGCATGCGCAGAAGTAGCACTTCAGCGCAGGCACCACGGCCCCAGAAGGACTGGCCTCCCGCTCACCGATCGATATGCCAGCCGGTGCACGGCTAAGCGGTCACCCATCCAAGTACTGGCCGCGAGAAATGCTGCTTAACTTGTGGGTCCGCCGAAGCCGTACACCGACCGCACACCCATCGGTGTCGGTTTCATACAATTATTGTTAAATTCAATATTTTAGAACGTTTTAGACTGAGTCTGTTGAAAAATTATACAACATTATGTAAAAACTTGCTTATCTCTAGTCTCTGCGTTTAAACCCAGCGACTTATGTACACTTACAATGATAAAAATTGACACAAATGCGAGCTATATGAACTTGACATGTGCACAATAACAATAGACATCAAGTATGAGCGTTGTATACGTAGCTTTACGTGTACACGAAGATATCGAAAATTATCTCTGTTTACACACTAAGAATTATCTGATATATCAAAACAAGCTGCAAGTTGAAATATGCAATTTGCTTCCTCGAAAAAAAAGAAAGATCGAACTTTTAATTTACTTCCTCCAAATCGTAGTCAGTGAATGACGATTCTTCGATGAAAAAGCCAGAGATTTGAATAAAATGGAAATTCTTCCTCATATACGATTCGGATAAAGCAAATTGAAAGTTTCCACTTGCAGCCTTTCTTTTAAATTGCAGGACAAACGATCAAATCGATGGAAAAATCGTTCAGGGATAAGGAAGTAAGATTTGTGGTCGAATAGTATTTTTAAGATTTTCTGTAATGAAAAAACGCGAATGACTATCTCATTTTTTCTTAAATCTTTATTCCTTCGTCTTATCATGAACGAAGCAACGATAGAGCAAAGTAATCTTTATCAATGCGAATTATTCTTTAATTCGCGTTGATAAAGATTAACGTGTCTGATTATTTCACACACTCGATAATTCTATATGTACACATGCGTCCGTGAGCGAAAATGTTGCTCGACATCGTCCGGACATTTGGGACGTATCAAAACGCGTGAAACGTTTCTTTCGCATTTGATTTTGTTGCACAGCCATTCCGCGGGAACCATTTTTGTCTCCTAATATATAAATTCACGAAATTTCGCGTTTATTCGACGATTCGAAGATTGTTTTATTTCGTTACATCGATATCAACCTGCGAGGGTGGTAATTTTTTTCACGTTGAGATACAATCCTCCTTCGGACGCTGTGAGCAACGCTTTGGGATTGAGCTTCATCGGAATGAGGGTTTCCTTGGAAGGCGATAATTGGTATTCCGATATTATGTGAATGAGTCCCAGTTTCGATTGCAACAGTCCCAATCGCATGCCTGTAAAAATAGAGAGGGAAGCATTTTGAGGGTTGGATAAAAATCCATTTGAATTTTCGCACTGTGAGAAATAAATATAAAATTCATTCGATGATAATTTCATTGCGAGCTGTCAAAAATATATTTTTTGCAATATTTCAATTCACTGTCTAATGCTCGGAACTTACGAGGTTTCCGTAAATCTGTTCTTCCAGTTTGCCTCAAACGCTCAAGGTCCCTTTACTCGCGAAACGTCACATACACGCGATATCAATATGTACAGAGGCATTCCATATCAATTCGGAGGGTCGAGACCCCGACCCATGCCGATTCAGTTCATGACTGTGTTGCTTGGCTTTAATTTCATTCCAAAAGCACTTTTGATTTCTCTTCAGAATTTTCCGATCCCCTTACAACCCTCAAAGAAATTCAAAACTATCCCCTCATAAGGAAAAGCGTACATTTACCAAAAAAAAAAAATAGCTTCCATAAAGATCCCGAGCGAAAAATTTCGCACACTTCATTTTTTGACTTATTAAAATCACAAAAAAAACAAACAACAACAAAAATTTCAATTATGTCCAAGTACGTTTTTCATTATTAAGGAAATTTAATTCTTTTAAGGGTTGTAAGAGGATTGGAAAATTCTGAAAAGTAATCAGGCATGTTTTTGGAATGAAATGACGTCCAAGCAAAATCATGAACTTAATCGGCAGGGGTCGGCGTCTAGACTGTCCGAATTGATACGGAGTTTCTCATATATATATATATATATACAGGGTGGTCCACGCAACGCGTTTACCTCCAATTTGATATTATGTTCAAGAAAATTTTCAAGTAACAAAGTGAAATTGATCGTCAGCCATTGGGTTTAGGACTACTGAAGGTCCATACTTTTTTACTCAGAATTCGATACTCTACCATATCACGCTACAAAACATATAGCGTTCCATTGAAGAAAACAAAGTTGACCTTCAAATCTTCGAATCGCCTCTACCCATAAAAAAAAACAAATGCACCACATAGCGTAGCCTTATAAACCATATAACATTCGTATATTCCTTTTTTTCGTGCAACGCATATTTCAGTCGTAAAAGAGGTGCACAAGTTGCGTGGATCATCCTGTATACATATATCACACACAAATGGTTCGTTTACGTGTTGTACCGAGAATCACGCGCCGAGCTCGTGTTTACAGCTCCCTCTCCACTCCTTCCAGCTATATCGCTATTGCTATATCGTCAAACGAGAGGGGAGCTAACCGGTTCGACGGCAGTTAACTGCGTACGCATCATCGTAGTAGGCCTGTGTCCCGACGTGCGAAAAACAATTCAGTTGTGAATAATCGCGCCTTCGTGAAGATGACAGTTCCAACGTTGACTCTCCGCAACGGCCAAAAAATTCCGGCCATTGGTTTGGGTACTTTCGAAGTTGAGGACAAAAGACGTAACATAAGCGATGCCGTGGCCGACGCGGTCGACGCCGGCTACCGTTTGTTCGACACAGCGTGGGTCTACAATTCCGAAGGTCTGGTCGGTCAGGGAATACGAGCGAAAATCGCCGAAGGTGTGATAAAACGCGAGGACGTGTTCGTCGTTACCAAATTGTGGAACAATTCGCACGATCCCAAACACGTGTTGCCAGCTTGCAAGGAATCGCTCGACAATTTGGGTTTGGATTACATCGATCTTTATCTGATGCACTGGCCCATCGCCTATCCCAAACACGCCCAAGGCATTTGGCCGTTGGACGAAGATGGAAAACCCATGATGATCAACGTGGATTACGTTGAAACTTGGAAAGCGATGGAAGAGTGCGTGAATCTCGGTCTCGTGAAAAGCATCGGTCTGAGCAACTTCAATTCCGAACAAATCGACAGAATTCTCGCTATAGCGAAGATCAAACCGGTCGTCAATCAGATCGAGTGTCACGTGAAGATGAATCAGAAGAAATTGCGAGAATTTTGCAGGCAGAAGGGAATACAAACGATGGCTTACAGCCCGCTAGGTGCGCCCGGTCACAATTGGAGAACCGACAGCAAGGATGGCAAACACATAGGCGAGAGTCCGGTTGTGAAAAAAATTGCCGATAAATATGGAAAGACAACCGCGCAAATTGCTCTGAAATATCTCGTTGAAATCGGAACTGTTCCGATTCCGAAATCCGTTTCGATCGAGAGGATCCGACAGAACATCGACATCTTTGATTTTCGACTCACGCCCGAGGACATTGCATCCATCGACGAACTTGATTGTGGTTATCGTTTATGCGCGGCTGAACATTTTGTTGACCATCCTTATTATCCGTTTCATGCGGAATTTTAAAATGACTGTTGCATCGAGCGCGTGATGGATTTTATTGTCGAATGCATTGTCGGAAATTCATGTTGAGTTATTGTGTAACTCGATGAAATTTAATGAAACGTAAGCAGAATTGGAAAAATTGACTTTTTCATGCAATATTTATGTTTAGTTTGAAACGTTTGATAATACGATATAATAACGAGTACGATTATAATGTGTACGATAATGTGTTGAATAAACTGAATTAATGAGTCCAATGAAAATAAATAAATATAACTACCGGACCTGATATGTACCCTTTCATGAAAAAACGTTTATGTATGAGCGATTCCACGTGACTTCAGCCACTAAAAAATTTTTTTTTCCACAAATAATTTTAAAAAGCTATTGATTGCAATGAGCTATTTTATCGCAATATATTCACCGAGTGGCGATTTAAAAAAAAATTTTTTTTTACGGTTTTATCGTTAATTAACGTTTTTTTTTATATGAAAAATTGAAAAAAAAGTTAATTAACGATAAAAGCGTAAAAAACAATTTTTTCAAATCACCACTCGGTGAATATATTGCAATAAAATAGCTCAATTTTTTAAAATTATTCGTGGAAATTTTTTTTTTTGTGGCTGAGTCACGTGGAATCGCTAATATATATATTTGGCAGTCCGTGAATGAAATTTTTCGAATAAACGAATAATTATTTTTTCAAACTACACGATGATCATCGAAAGGTACGATTAGATTCGCAGAAACAATGTACTCACCGATGCAAATGTGAGGTCCATCACCGAACGGCATATAAACGCAGGCTTTGCGATCGCGCTTGTTTTCCTCGTTGAATCTTTCGGGTTCGAAAGCTTCGGGATTTGGAAAATATTCGGGATCGTAATGGAGTCCGAGCATGGGAATGTAAACGGGGGTGCCTTTTTCGATTACGAGATCGGAATTTGGAACTTTGTAATCCTCGATGGCCACACGATCTAAGAACGGCAACGGTGGATATTTTCGCAGAGTCTCGGCCACGACCATTTCCAAATAGGGAAGATTCATCGCCTGAAAAATTGGTCCATCGAAATGTCGATAGTCGGTCGATCGTAATTGTCGAACGTTATCCGTCGATTAACGAGTAGAGAAAAGACTCACCATGTCGTAGGTTATCTTGCCACCGTTGTTCTTTATCGCGTTGTTGATCTCTTCTCGCAATTTTGTCTGTATTTTCGGTGCCAGTGCGAGCTCGTACATCGCAAAACTCAGAACGGTGGACGATGTCTCGAAGCCACCGGTGAAAAATATTGCTGCCTGGGCGACCAAGTTATCACCATCGAGATCTGCCAATCGCGTAAATATTTTTGTTATTTTCACGAGTGTTGAATGATAATTTATCGATGAAAACTGATATTTTCGTTGGAAATTGCTGTTTCAATGGGATTCGAAACTCAAGCTGGGATATCGTTCAGTGTTATCGTAGAATCGTCAACGTATGGCAATTGAAATAATTGACAGCTTTGTTTGAGGAAGGATTCGAGTTTAGGAACTCTGAAAATAATTCCATATTTGATATTTTTTTCATACTGAATCAACAGAGTTAATAATTAAATTTTGCTTCCTTTCGTAGGAAGCTATGTTGTGGTGAGAATTTTTGCAGCCTTTTTTTTTATGCAAATGAAACCACGTTTATTGCAGAGCATAAAAATAAATTAGAATCATTATTTTTTTCCTAAATTATGTCAAGAAAAGATGAATCTGTATGGAGTTGAACTTTTTTTTAAACCATCAAACCAAAATCCTGCTTCAAAACTGAAAAAAAAAAAAAAACAAAACACATCCACCATCGAGATTGCTTCATTTCGATCGAGCTTCGTTTTCACATGGCTTACCAAAAATATTCCGATCCGCACTGTTGGCCTGCGTTTTTTTCAGATCAACGAGAAGATCGATGAAATCGTTTCTCCTCATTCCCGATTTTTCACGTCCGACGATGGTTTCCCAAAAAACTTGTCGCAAAAACTTCGAACTCTTTTGGGTGAAAAATTTGAAACCCATGGGCTGAACGATTTGGGGAGCGAAGAACAGCGACGTCATTTCCAAACTTCGCCAAAAATCGTAGTGAAAAATTTCACGTCCGTGTTGTCGAAATTCGGCGTTCGGATTGTTCAGGGAATTCACTTTGAGACCGTAAGCCGTTGTGCCAATGAGATCCGTCGTGTACTTTGCGCACAAATCTTTGAGCTCGACGACACGTCCCTCGCCTTGGAAACAAAAATTTTTCAAAATTGTTGCTCAGTCGGTATGGTCGGTATTCTTCGTAAAAAAAAAAAGAATTTTTTTTTTTTTTTTTTTCAACAGGGTTCAAGTACCTTTGAGATCGAGCGAATTTAGATGAGTCTTCAGATCATCTCCCACTTCGAGCATCAATTCAAACATTCTTTTCAACTTTCCCGACGTGAATATGGGCGTGAGTTTCGTTCGCAAATATTTCCAAGCCGGATTTTTCAGAATAAACAGATTGGCATTGCCCAACGCGTCGGTCGGGCTGGCGGCCGCGTATCTGTCCGAAAAATAATTGAAATCACGCACGAGAACGTTTTTCACGAGTTCGGGATCGCGCACGAGAAAAAACGGTCTGTCGAATATGTAAAAACCCATGTAAGCCAGACCCGCGGATCGATCGTAAAGATCTTTGACGAATTCACCGGGTGATTTTTTCATGAACAGACAATCCGTGAAATTTCCGGTAAACGCGGTTGGCGGTATCTCGACGACCCCGCGTTTTTTCCAGTAAAGAAATTTACGGGTCATGTACATGTAGGCCGCGACGATCGCGACGATCATGAAAAACATGCCGTCAAGGCCCCAGTAACCCGTCAGAAGAGCCATGGCTCTGTCGAATTTCGTTGATCACCGGATTTTTTTTTTTTTTTTTCGTTGTAAAAAGATGTTGTTTCGATGTAACCGCGAAATTACGGAGTTCTGATGTAGTTGATTATTCGACGTCAAGTAACTTGTCACGTATCAGGTCCAACCGCATTTATAACATTTATTGCGTGATGATCGGGTTTCCCCCTCTCCCGTGCGGATCTTCTCGATATTGCATGACGACCTCGTTTACGGTTAACGAGCTGCTGCGTTTACGCCAGAACCACGAACACTCACGTTTACTTTGGCATTCATTCGTTCGAACATTATTTCATTTATTTATGTGGGAAAAAAAATTGCAAAATTTAACATTTTCACATCTATGACGTGATAACAGATTGATTTATTACATTTATTCTTCAATGATGTTTTTTTTCGAGATATAAATCGGAATCATTTTGGAAAGGTCAACTCGTGAGGTCGATTGTACCTTACATTTTGTTATTCCAACATTTTCAAAGATTTCACAAAATTTTAGGATTTTTACGTAAAAATTTTGTGATTGAGTAACATTTTTATGATTGAAATAAGAATTTTCATGATTGTTGAAATAATTCAATTGTTATCGTCAACATTTTTAATTCAATCATAAAACATTTTTATGATTAACATACAAATTTTCATTATTGTTGAAATAATTCAATTGGTATCGCTAATCGTCAGTTGTGACTTTGTTGAATCGATGGAAAAATCTGATTCGTTTCAGTCGTCCGATATTTTGCATTTTCATCCAAACAGAAGTTTTCCAAGACGTTGTTTATATGTACCACCGTAATTCCTGCTCCGTCATTGTACTTTTCCGCGGCGACGAAAAAAAAAAAAATAACGGAAAAAAAACTACTTGTGGCAAACGAGTGAAACGAGTACATGAGTAGTTAATTCAAAAATTAATATTCCACAACGAGAAGTCGGGAGTACGTATTTACGAGCGGAAACTGAAGACCCCGGTGATGCTCTTAACTACCGTACAAGCGTTTCTTCGTGACTTCGATAACTCATTATTTCGATCTAATACCACACTCGAAACACATATTTCCGGTGACATCAATTACTCTAGTTACCTATTGTCGACAAGTACTGCGACGCCGATTCAATCATAACGCAACGAATATAGTTATATGTGCAAAACAATAGTGCTTGGACTTTGAAACATCGATGATAACGCGAGAAAAATAATATTGCCAGATAATAAGCTGATCGAATGTTCCACGTGTTGAGCCTTTTGACCGCGAACTTGAACATTGATAATGCATCTTCGTCCAAGGCTTTTTTTTTTTTTTTTTTTTTTTGCTGGACAATTTTTGTTTCACACCCGAAGCATTTTCACGCTTTGTAACACAAACCGAACAGTCGAATGCATGATGCGCTCCAACTTTACGAATGCTCATGGATTGCAGCATCGTTAATGAATAATATATATATTAGTGTGGTCTGTATTTTTTTTTTTTTTTTATTTCAGCGCTCCCAGAGGACAATATAGTTCGAAATGAATGTAAAAAAATATTTTCAAAATTTGAGATTCCTACATCTCAATTTTTGGCCCTGCCGCGGGCCTCACTGTACAAAATACTGTGGATTATAAACAATCATTTCTTTTGAGTCATTGTTCATTGGAAATAGGTTTTTTCTAATTGAACTGACGCAAAAAAAACACAAACATTCTTCAGTATCTACAACGAAATCGCGGTATTGCTGTTTCAGTTGGCAGAAACTTGATGAAGTTTGCAATTTTTTAGTACAGTACTTCCATCATAATAAAAAGAGTTCTGGAATGTGAAAAAAAAACATGCTCATGACTCTGGGAGCGCCGAAATTACAAAAAAGTCAAAATAAGAACCACTCCAATATGCATGCATATATTTTTTTTTTTCATACGCGTTTCGATGTTCCATCCTTTATTGCGTCGTAAATTCGTCGATGCAATGATGCTGAGTCACAGAGTGTATTCTGCATACGATGTGGATGTCAGATTGAAAGAAAAAAAAACAAAATGTTTTTTTTCGGCCATTTTAGACATGCGATTTCAACAGTATCCTCATCGATGAGATTCAAATGGGACAAAATGTAATTGTCACGATGACTATTATATTTTTTGCGCAACATCAGCTAAGCGGAGTGAAAAAAAAAAATGTCGATATTCCTAATGTCAGAAGATGAGTATACGGATCGTATGAATCAAGTCTTTCCTTATTGACGACAAAAAAATATTGTTTCGTCAAGCAACGAAAATAATATTGAAAACTAAATAAATGGTTGTATCTCGGTTCAAGGGGTCACGTGGTTCATGTGCATATTTACACGCCGGGTCGCAAAAGCGGCTCTGTCATTATAATTCCGTGACCGTCACACGAAAGACTCAATTCGGGGTTCAACAGGATCGATAAGGACAATATCTTCCAATTTCGATAGTGCATTTCATTTATTTCGAGTTTCTTCTGTAGTTGAGATTCAGTCAGCTTACTCCAAATTATCGAATTATCTTCGCAGGGGGAGACGTCGGTGTAACAATGTTATTGCATCACAGATTGTCGACGTGCATAGGCTAACGTGCTCGAACGATACACATTCCTATCGATCTGTCTCTGTAAGGCCCGTGGATTTCATTGTGTTTCAAATATTTTCACGATTTACAAGCATATTTCTCGTCAATGTATTGGGATTCCTACCTTACCGACTGTTGACTAGATCGCGTGGATTTGTATCTCCCATCGGTAATGAATATCGACGGATGCGCGATGAAGCATCGTTCTTTTCGACTGTCGGAAATTATTGTGTCGGTAATGAAGAAACTTCGAAGAAGTGGACGTTGAGGCTTTCGCCGTAAGATGGCGCAGAGCACAATTCTCCATAATTTCAAACCTCACGCGGAAAGTGTCATTTTTCAATGATGTTACCCACATTATTTTATATAGTTTTATCAATTCCAGTTGTATTGTCGTCACCACTTCTATGGAAATCGAATAAATTGTTATCTGCCACTCAAGGTATTGTCTCATGTTGGTACATCCTGAAAAAAGAAAAAAATTATCAGAGTAATAAGATCTCCAACATTGGGAGTGCCAACAGAGTAATAACCACTTTCTTATAGTTACAATTTTCGGTCATTTTGTGATCGTCCGATTATCGATTGAGGATGAAATCAGAACGGAAGCTGGAAAGCTTCTATGTTGAGGTGTTCAATAGGGCCATTCCTCGGCCACGGGTCTCGGTGGTCGGACCAACTATCACAAAGGATTTAGGTCGATCGGTCTGTGAATCAAGCACGAAGGCGTTGGCGAATATAATTTGCCAAACGATTATGGTACGTAATATCCATAATCGTTGCGCCACTTTCGCACACAAGCACATTGGCTTCTGCACTAACGTTCCATCATCATCACATCCAACCGCATTTGCCACACGAAGCCCCTCCCCCCACGCGTTTAGTCCCGATCTCGATGAAATTATCGCATCGAAAATTTTTTTCGACCATGTTTAATTCATGTTTAATCTTTTGAATTAATAAGATTTTTTTTCCAAAAACTCACGAAACATTATCGAATAATTCGCAACACTCGGCGATGGAAAATAATTTCAACCCGAGGCTTCTGAAGCTCCAGAAATTTGTGAAATTTCATTCATTCAGATTCGTGATATAAAATATTTGAAAAAAAAGTATTCATCGATGCGGATAAGCAAGTGGCGATGAGAACAATCGATATTCTCCTCTTTATTGATTTGAAATATAGTTGTTTTCTTTTTCCAATGCTCCATTTCAATCGACTTCACATCCAAAACGTTTGATCATTGCAATTTTATCATTTGCAACCGTATATCAAACTGACGGATGAGATTATTATTATTTTTTTTTTTTTTTCAGTGCTGCGTAGTTGGATTGAATTTCGAAATCGCGAGATGATTCAGCGGTAATTGCCTCGATATGGTAAAACGTCAGTCGGTTGGCTAGCCCGAGATACGCGAGAACGTCGCTCCGGCTACACACGATTTCGATGGCTAATTGCGTGTATCGGAGGGTTCGCCCTTTCGGTATCTCGTGGTGGCTCGTTTGAAACGGAGGCGGTACGGCTGTCGCGGGGGTAAAGAGCTCTTCGTTCGCTTGTGGCAACGTTCGGGCTGAGGGAAGATGAGACGAGAGGTGAGAAGCAGGCCGAGGGGCGGATGAGGGGGAGACACCGTGCAAAAGCCATAGGACACGGGAGAAAGAGCGAGGAAGATGGAAGAACGGTGAAGCCGGGAGGGACCCTTCTCAAACTCGGTCAACCGAGGCGCGGCGAGCCTCGTCCTTACGGCTTTGATTCTCTCGTCCACGCGGATGCGCCCCACTTGCCCCCCCCCCCGGCCCTCCGCAACCCTCATCGCCGCTTGCGCGAGGATACACCGAACGATGGATATAGAAGGACGTGTACGTATAGCGTGAGAGGATGATAAAAAATGAAAAAAAAAGAAGGAGGAGAAGAAGAAGGATAAAAAAAAATCCTAGTAGCCCTTCAAGCGCCTTCCAGGCAACTGAACTGAATTATCGTGTAACGAAAGCGCGAAGGAGTGAGACGGAACGTTGTCGGACGAGGGAGAGAGAGAGAGCGGGTCGGAGGGGGGGGGGCGGAGGAAAAGAGACGCGGCGAAGAGGATAGAGGGTCGACGAAGGGAGATGAACGTAGCGGAAGAGCCGGCGAGTTGAAAGTTCGGTCAGCGGACGAAACGAACGGGGTCCCCGTATGCCCAAGGAGTTTCTGAACTAGCTTTCGATTTGAATTTGAAGAAAAAGAACGGGGCGTTGCCGCTCGCAAATTCTTCGTCGAATTATAGCCATCCTCGAGGATGGTTGTTTTTTTTTGTTTTTTTTTTGTTTTTTTTTTCTTTTTGGCAACCCGGAAGAGAAAACACTCGGGAGCTCGCGCGCGATCGGACGCACGGCTGCTTCGATGGAAGAGTATATGGATACATGTATATTATATATATCTACGTATACGTATGGGAGCCTCACTGACCGACCCCTTTGTGACGGGGCGCCGCGACTGCCACCATTTTCCTCAGTCGCGGCTTCTACGGGGACCTCAGCCGTGGAGCGGGTTTCTCCATCGCTCGCCTCCGGATTGCCAGCTTTCGTGGCATATATCGGTGTATATATATGTATATATCGATATTATATACCGTATATATATATATATGTATGTATAGACGATTGTACGATCCCGAAATAAAGGTGTATACATATATTTCGGGGATCGTACAATCGCCCAGCTGATTTTTGACACCGTGACTAACGATCATCTCCCGTTAACACGTCCCAAACATCCAGATCAACCGTGAGGACGAAATTTCATGGAAACCTTTTTTTTTTGTTTTTTTTTCCTCCCCTCAATTTATCGGTTGCCTTCGAGAAGTATAGGATATGATGGTTCGAGATTGCGCAGTTTTCAATCGACTACTAATGAAGAACACTATTTCGTTTAATTGTTCTGTGATTTTTTTAAATTATCATCAATCTTTAGTCATCGTGTTACAAGGTGTCACATTGCATGATGATTTAATTCGATTGGACTTTGAGTGAATAAAAAATGGAAGATAACGAAAAGGCAAATGCGTAATCTTGTACACCTCAGTGTGCTGGACTGCGCATTGAGGTCGACAAAACTGCGCAATCATTCGTCGATTGATCAATGTGACGGTGGACAAAACAATGTGATTCGTGGATGCAATCGTCGAATGAATCAAAATCAATATATAATCAGAACGTTTTTTGAGTGGGGCTCGAAATTCAGAACGAGCAAATTTTAGAAGTGTCAAAATTCGGAACGCGCAATGTTACCAATGACAATTTTACAAACGCTCGCGGTATAGAATGACATTGTAGCGAACGTATACAATATTCCGAACGCCTAACAGTCGGCGCGGTTTTCAACATTTTCCGATTTCCGAGCTTTCCCACGCGTTGATTATCAAAGTCATAGACATGCCGTCGGTGACTTTTTTGTGGGAAATTCAATTCTCTACAACATTGTTCATGTGAACTTTTGGTCTATAGTGCGTTGTTTATCCAGCGTTTGGACGCGAAGGTAAAAACAATAAGAAATTCAACGCATTTTTATCTTCACGTCCAAACGCTCGATAAACACTAATGCCACCGCTTATAAAATAGTGAAACTTTCTCGTTCGAACTTGAAGCTAGAACAATACCGCCGGGCAAAACTAATTGCAAAATACCATAATTCTATCGAGCTTTTGAAGGTGCATAGTTCAATTTTGTCTAACTAAAAATAAGATCAAAAGTGGAAAAAATCTTTCAGACAAACAAAACGCGACTCGAGTTAGCTACGAACTTCATTCGGTAGTCCTGTGATAACGTGTGCCCAACTTTACGTAAATTGGAATTGACCGAATGAGAATTGAATTATCGTACAATTACGAAATAAAAATAAAAATATGAGATAAACAATTAAGGAACTAGAACCATAATGTAAAACAAATCCCACAAAGACATATCTCGAGGCCAATTTCATTATCGTAATTCGATACACGAACATCCACGAAGTTTCGAAAAAGTCGGTTGATTCGACGAACCATCGCCATTACAAAAGACGCGAATCAACGAGCTGGAAATTCGGGGACCACGATGGACTCTACGATTTCCCAGCCTTCGTTGAACCAAAACTCAAACGGATTTTCGTCAGGTCCTCGTAACACACACACACGCACACACACGTGTTCTCGGTAAGTTTGCCGACGTCGATCCCGAATAAAGACACACGGAGCCGGCGCGAGCGAGACAGCGAATGTGAGAAAAGACACCGAGAAAACTATAACGCTCGTATGCCCCCCCCCCCCCCCCCGACCCCAATCATGATTTGCACGTACTAAAGTTTCGCCGGTCCGGTAACATGTATCTAATTTCTTATTGTCCAATTTCGTAGCCATCTTCTCCCCCGTCCCTGCGTTCATTCATTAAATCATATGTATATGTGTATACATATATATTAATTTTTTTCTTCTTTTTCCATTCTCAGGAGCACGGACACACGAGGTAAGTTCGAGGTAACCTAACTTCTCAGACCGTTTGTAAAGGGTCTCTGTCGAACCATTTGAAACGAGCGAGAAATGACCGACGCAAGTGAACGGCCACAGTATAGTCACAAACATATGTCACGATCTTATATATATATGTGTGTGTCTTCGTTATGTGTTATGGGTGGCGCGTATGTAATACGGTATAAAAGGGTTGTCGCATCGATAATTTATGAGAGAAAATACACGCGATAAAGTTTGCTCGTCCACACGATATATATATATATATATATACATATACGTATATAGGGTAAGTTTTGAAGTAACTCGGACGGCTGGGCCCTTCGCGAATCCACACGAGGAACAATAAAACCTCGACCTCTTGGTCTATATGTTACAAGCCCTAGGTGCGGGTATTTATTTATTACTGTTGTTATTATTATTATTATTATTGTTATTTTCTTTTCATCGTTCGGACGATGGTCAGGCGCCATTTTTTTCCGACCTTCCGGACGCACTCGCGAGTCGCCGATTTAAATATCGTCTCGATTTAAATATTATCTTGTAAAGGGGTGAGTTTTAATGCTTTTATAATTGTATTCGTGGGGCGGGCGGGGTCATCGGTCGGACATCACTGACCCCCCCGGAATGACCGGGTCACCGTACGCGCGCGCTCGTCCGTTCGCGAACCGAAAAACCCTCGGTCGACCCTCGGCCCGCGGTCATCACGGACGGGGTTGATCGTCGTAACCGGAGCATCGGGCACGGGCCCTACCGGTTTCTGGGTTTCGGACACGGCGCACAACTATATACCTCACGCGTTTCCGGTGCACCTGACGGACACAACGAATTTTTGCGATCTCGGGCAAGGCATATTTCTTCGTGAACGCGATTGGCGTCACATTTTTATTTCTTATTTCAAGTTCGATTATTGACAATTGAATTTTTACAAACGAGACATTGTGATTCACTGACCATAGATTTCCGTGGGTAATGGTGGTTAATTTTGCTTAATGTTTTTTTTTTTGTTATTTTTTCTAGGTATTTTTTCTTCTTTTGTTTTTATATAGAACGATGAAATATTTTGCGATATTCGAGACTGTAATATGAATGGTGACATTCGGTGTTCAATATAATTTCTGCCAGCTGTCCGTGCAAAACAAAATTTCCCGCAAGTTTTGGGTTCGAATATCTTGTCAGAATTCTTCGACCTCGATTCGGCTAGAAAAAAAAACCGTCCAAGTAAGGATCATATTGATATACCAATTGTTATTAATATTAGAAAGGAGATAATTGTCAAATATTTTCTCCATTCGAATAAAAGCCAAAATTCGGGACGCGCAATGCTCGTGACGAAAATGCTCGGAACGGTCAAAAGTTGGAATATTATATGTATATAGGTATAGTTGCGTACCTCGTCCGCCGGCCGCGTGACTACATTGCTCCACTTTCGAGCTTTCCTACGCGTAAACTATCAATGTTAGATGTATGCCGTCGTAAACTTTTTTCCAGGAAATTCAATTCTCTACAACATTGTTCATGTAACTTTTTGGTCTATATAGCGTTGTTCAGCCAGCGTTTGGACAGGAAGACAATAAAATTGAAGAAAATCAATACATTTTTACCTTCCCGTCCAAACGCTGGCTTAACAACGCTATACAGACCAAAAGTTTACATGAACAATTTTGTAGAGAATTAAATTTTCCACAAAAAAGTCCATAAGGGCTTACATCTAACATTGATAGTTTACGCGTAGGAAGGCTCGAAAGTCGAGCAATGTAGTCTCGCGGCCGGCGGACGAGGTACGCAACTATACCTATATATGATATTCCAACTTTCGACCGTTCCGAGCATTTTCGTCCCGAGCACTGCGCGTCCCGAATTTTGGCCTGTCCGAACACGTTGCTCGTTCCGAGTTTCGAGCCCGGACCGTCGTGATTCGACTCGAAAGACTCGGACGTTGAAAGAACGTGAGTCCGAGAGAAGGTTTTCTGCGATAGTCCGTAACGTTGCAATATAACGGTTCGTTCTGTAAATTGAAACACGAGACCCTTTCGTTCGGGGTCGAGCGCGACACACTGCCCCGGCTATCGTGCCGCGATGCCTCCGTTTCACCGTTGGACCCTTCTAATTGTTCGGGAGGCCACACGACGCCGCGGGCCGCGGTCATATCGCATATTTCATAGATCAGATACACACACACACACACACACATATACACATATATGCGTGTGTATACGAATTTGCAACGTTCAGTAGGTTTGCCGAGCACAAGCCCCAGACAACTCTCACAATGTTCATCGTCCAAGTCCTTCATCCCTCTGCGGAACGTCCAGTCCACAACCCTTTACCTTCGTTCACGAATCGTCTCCGCCACTTCATCACGGTTCGCTACCCCCACTGTTTCACCCGTTCTATATTCATCGTTGCACCGATCTCTACCGTGCACTCACACAAGTACACCGGCTATTCTCTCTCTCTCTCTCCCTCTCTCTCTCTCTCTACTTCTCTCCTTTACAAACACACACGCACGCAATATTAATAAATAATCGTGCGTACGTAACATCGGAACGGTATAGAACGTTGGACGCCGCCATTGTTCTTCAAATTTATGCCAAATGCACGGTAAAGATTGCGAACTCGAAGAATTAATATATGCGACAGTTTCTCGGAACGTACATCGCGGATTGAATAATGGCGTCCGCGCGGTGAAGGAAATTCTACGGGTTAATTGAATTATTGCCGAATTCACGAACCCGAAGGACCGCGCGCGGGCGCATTGGCCAAATATCATCGGGCCCCGTGACCCAAACGATCGCCTACCCCCCCCCCTCTCTCCCCACTCCTCCGTCCCCCTGGCCTATGTGGATGGCGAACGTCGGAACATCGTTACTTTCACGTTGAGACTATACGATCGTCGTCTCGTCGGTATTTTCTTTGTCGTTCGCCGCACCAACGATTTTGGAGACGAAAAAAAAAAAGAAAAAAATAATAAAAAAATCGAAATACAAACTAAAGAACGGACGAACGAACGATCTGACAACGTTTTTTTTTGTCTCGATGTAGTAGTAACGAAGTGCACGGTAGGAACATAACGGAATCGTCATTGGCAATTCGCGGTGGCATGAAAAAAAAAAAGAAAAAAAAATGGGACGCAAGATGAACGAATAAAACCGTGCCAACGATTGTGCCATATTGAAATTGTATAAAATATACTTGGAGAAGCGAAGATTTATGTTAGAAATTTATTTGGGTCATGACGATTGATCTTGATCTCTGGTGGACCATGTGGAACCACGAGATTCGGTTGATTTTGCGTGATAACATTTTTTTTTTTTTTTTTTTAGTTGAGAACGAAGGGTTCGAAGAGGTTGGGATGATTGGAGGTGAAATTTCGGTTGTTATCATGGGAAGCGAGTTATTGGCAACAGAGCGCGTTGGCAGAGAGAGCTAGAGAGAATAAATTAATGAATTAATGTTGCTTCTTTCGTGTTGTGAAGTACAGCTCCCTAAGACGATCCCGTTGACTCACATCGTGTCTCGCTGTTATCTAACATTGCTCATCACATGTTATCAACTAGACTCAACTGGACTATCAATTATGATAACGACGATGATTGAGGGAGGCAAAGGAAAATTACATTGTCAGAAGTCTTAATAAAATTCAGGTGAAAATTTGCAAGAAATTATATTTTAATTTTTTAACTATGCTCCATCTCTTCCATCGTCTTGGACAAGTTATATGTTGTATAAAGAGGTCCGATTGTCTGATAGAAAAAAAACTGGTAATTGTATCTCGTGAGCGAGTGACCGAAAAAAAAATCACGAAAACTAAAATAATTTTTTTTTGTAGTTACGTTGGTGGGATTAACCCAATCTTGATTCTTTCTGTGAATAGCCTTGAACACAATTACAACATATATTTTTTTCATAACAATCGGTCCGATAGATCCTGAGCAAAAAAAATCTTTACGGAAAATACTAGTTGTATTTTTATCGTTGTTCCTGGTGCAGCTCCACAAGGTTGAAATTTGGGGTGAGTTTGTAACCCATCGGACCCAACTTTTGGCTGAAATTTGGAACGAATTCGGGTGGGGGCAGCTCACCCCTACTTAACCGGCTATGGCCTTGGCATCACGCAACGCCAATACGCGTAATTCGTAGTGTTGGTATCCGTCAATCATGGATGCACCATTATTGTTCGGAACCTCGCGAATCCTTCAGCAGAAGCTCAGAAGTTAATAAGCGGTTGAAACCTAAGATAGTCTCATTTATTTCAATGCTGGATGTTATGGAGTTCGACACATAGAGTTCACAGCGAGAGAGACAGAGAAAGAGAGAGAGAGAGCATGTGCATCCATTATTGTTCGGAACCTGGCAAATCCTTCAGTAGAAGCCTAGAAGTTAATAAGCAGCTGAAACCTAAGATAGTCTTATTTATTTCAATGCTGGATGTTATGGAGTTCGACACATAGAGTTCACAGCGAGAGAGATAGAGAAAGAGAGAGAGAGAGAGAGAGAGAGAGAGAGAGAGAGAGAGGTCATGATCAGTAGGGTCAGTTCACAGCTTGCGTAGCCATCTTGGCCGTCCGGCTCTCCGGATAAAACCCTTCAACGTTATTCCCCCGACTCGATCCTCACGTCCACGACGACCCCGAATTAATATTCAAATCTGTATCAAACCGCGCCCGTCCAAAACCCGCTGCACCATTTATGCCACACACATTCCCTTTTCCCTGCCTCGGCCGTTTGTGCGCACACGAACGCAAATCATCCCATTTGCGTCCAGGCGTTGATGCCTCAAGTCCCGATGAGTCCGGGCAGCCCCCCCGTTGCCCAGCCGTCGTCAGATCTTCCAACGGACTCTCATATACTCGTCCGTTTTAGATTTTTTTTTTCTGTCTTTCTTTCGAATCATTCTCTTCGACTGGTTAACTCCTTGGTTTTTCACGCAGTTAAATCCTGGTTGGCGCATCATTGTTGTCCGGAACGGAAGACCCGAAGCGGTTGGCGTCATCCTCCCGACGACGATGTACCTGCCACTTCGGGATGTCCGATGACGGGGTCCTTGCCGCTGATTCGCGGGACCTTTGCCCCTCCAGCAGTCTCGCGACTCGATGTCCCCCCACAACGGAAATGGAAATTGCCGACCAAACGGGCACCCTCTCGTTTATCGTACGTGAAACGTTTCTTCCGTTCTTCCCCCTACCCCCGATCGCCGCTTCCTCTCCTCCGCCGGGCTTCTTTACCTCGGGCTACTCGGCAGATATTTGATGTCAACCGTGAATTCATCCCCATTGGCCATTCTCGGGCTTCTGGCCCTTTATTTATTTTTTTTTTTTTCGGTTATTCCGACCTACTCTGTGAATGTTGGGTTATTTCAATGCCAGTGACCTGATTACATTCACGTTTTTATCGGTTACGTCGGTGCAGGTATGGTTCGTATGACCGCTGGCTAATCTTGTCCGTGACTGCTCAACGACTGTTTTTAAACAACCCCTTCACGGACACGCGAACCATTGCGAAACGGTTGAGATTGCGAACGAACTTTTTGGATGTACTCTGAAGGGTAGCTATTTCCAAGTGGCAACTGAGTGGCAATGATATAAGTACGTTCTTGGTGCTGTTGTCGTTGTTGTTGTTGTTGTTGTAGTTGTTGCTGTTGTTGTTGTTGTTGCCGTTGGTGTTATTATTATATTTTTTTCTTCGTTGCTGTGAATGAGGCATGTGATTCTGTACCGTTTTAAAATTATTAAGATGTCAAATACAACCTTGCTCATGGCTTTCTCATCACGTTACACATTTGCCAAAGATTCCTCTAGGAGAAGATAAATTTAACAATGAATATGTATTTCACAAAGTCCAATATAAAAACGAAAAGCAACGTCAAATAGCAACAATGTTGATAAGTGGAAAACACAAATTTTCCGGAACACGGATAATCTCCTGGTCATCGACAATTAATAATGATAATGATAAATTTCAACTCGCGAATCAGAAAGTTGATTGTGCAGCCCGTAATGGGTCACACACAAATTAAACATGAAAAGCTATAGTCATTACTAGCCATGGGCACTACTAGTTTGGTTTTTTTCATATCGTTTGCGTAATTTTGGACAAGGAGTGATGGACGTTGCTGCGATTTGTGAGATGCTCGATTGATTTATTTTTCGTGAGATTAAAAAGAGGGGTTGAATTATTTTATTCCCTGTAAATTGCACGGGAATGGCGTAAGAGGTCTGATTTTTTTTTTTTTTTTTTGGCAATGCGATAAAAACGGGGATATAGTTGATCGTCGGTAAATAATAATTCGTCGGTACGAGCGGAAAGGTGGCATTTCGACTTATCTGAGTTAGAGGGTGAAACACCCCTCTGACAAACGTATGTGGACTCTTGTGTTTGCTTTTCTCTCGATACTTACACGCTGCTCTATTACGACCCATGGCTCCATCGCTCATTTCGTATCGTACCCTCAGCCTCACCCCCCCCCTTCCCTCCTCGCCCCTCGCTTGTCGCCGCCCCTCGTTGAATCGGATCCGTTACGAATGCTCCAGAATTACAAATTTCCACGCTCCTCGTTGCGGGTCGCGACATACGATCCCAAAGCAATATTTCGTCGAGCTGTGACAACACATGAGCAACGTCATTTGAGAATTCAAAGATAATAAAAATAATAATATCAGAATTTGAAAAAAAAATGTATTTATTGGAAAAAAAGCCTCCCCCCCCCATTTCATGGTTTTGGAATAATAAAAAGTGACAATTGAAAAACGACTGACCGGTCAGTGAAAGAATGTTTTTTTTTTTTTTTTCGTTTCTTTTTTTTTTCAAATTCGAAACGGATATCGTTGACTGGTAAATGCAGTGCCCTCTGCCACCATATTTCACGGTCAAATTGTGGACAAATGACCGCGTCTCTATGGATCTCCCGACACGGGCCAACGACAGTCGCGAGAAAAAAAATTTGTGTTTTTTTTTTTTGCGGCCCAACCGAGAAGCTGGAAAAAAAAAAGTGCTAAAGAAAAAGTCGATGTAAAAACGAGCATCAGAAGTCAGATTACAATCCCCCAAAAATTCGTGAGTACGCCGAAACGCGATGCATTGCAACGAACGGCGAAGAGGGGATCGGGAACGAAGGCAGATTGTTGGCAAAAAAAGGCGCACCGCGCTGCATTGTCACGACGAATGGAAAATGGTGAATGAAATACGATCGGCTTTTAGTAAAATGAGACCAAAATATCGGGGTATCCCGCGTATCCCGTTACCCCCTCCCCCCCCCTCCTCTATTCCCCCCCCCCTTCCTTCGCGTACATCGCATTGACGAAAATTGTGCGGGAAACCATGCAGGACCGGCGCTCACGTGAAGTGACCATTCGTGACGACGTTTTTTTTTTCCTTTCTCATTTTTTTTCAAATTCGTTTTGTCGTTGGAATGCGATTGAAAACGAATGTATTTATAAAATATAAAACGAATAAAAGAAAAATCGATCGTTGCGTGCGAAATGGATTCTCCCCGTGCGTAAGACCATGGTTTTTGAAATCGTTGTACTTTTTTTCTTGTCTTTTTCTTTGAGCGTACTTGAAATTACTTTAAACTTCTTTTCAATGCTTCATTATTTTCGTAACGAGATTTTCTGTCGATTTTGGTAAATTATGAAAAAACATATATATATATATATATATATATATATATATATATATATATATATTACAGGCTGCGATAAGCAGACAAATATTAGAACGGAAAATTTTTCGTGGGTTCGAAAATGATGAATCAACAAACAAAATAAAATCGAAGGAAGAAGAAAAAAAAAATATTGTTGCGGCTCGTGGTGCGTAGCACTTTGAGTAGAGGTGTGAAATCACGGCACAAACGGATACTGTCTCGCGCAACGATTTTTTTACGAAATAAAAAAAAAAAAAAAGAAAAAAAATCGTTTGTACGGCGTTATCTCACGTTGGCACGTAATTTACACCCGGATGTCAAGGATATTATTATCAATTTTCCATCGTCACGATCCAAACACGAATTCTTCGTTGTTAAAAATAACGAGGAAAACGATCTTCGTGAGAATTTGTTTTCTTTCATTTTTTTTTTCTTCCAATATTTTTTTACAAGTGATTGGATGTGATTTACGAAAAATGGTCATCTTCGTTCATGCAAATCGTGAAGAATTTCGATTGGACGTTACTTTCGTACACGTCGCTCCTTGTCGAGGATTACAATATATATTGTATGTATATATATACAGATATTTTTTTCGTTCTACCGTTGTTTCAGGTGAGTATTGAGTGTCAAATGTGGTCCTGGTAGATTTCTCGGTTGTGTTAGAGATACGGAGATTCGGGTTGGACCATTACCAAACCGAGTAATACGTTTACTAGGATTTCTCCGATAATAACTCTCTACGAAGACGTTTGAAACGCGAGACGTTCTTGGCATAGCAAGTTTTCTGGCTTATGTGGCACAGAGCTGAGGCATTTAACTGCCAATCCGATCGTTATGCTTGGGTTCCTTCTGGCTAATAATTATATATATATATATATATATAATATATGCATACATATATTCGTGTGTGCGTATGTGTGTAGGGATCGTTGACGAACACACAACGCACCCATCATCCGATATCTCTTTTCGATTGTCCTGAACTTACGTGTAGCTCGCCAGTTGCAGCTTGAAAAAAAATAATAATAATAATAAATACTCGGTCAGTCAAATTAAACGTCAGTGTGCAGTTACACGAAAACCGACCTGTGGATCTTTCCGTCTATATGTATATATGTATACGTATGCACGACGACACCGACCGTCGAGAACGTAGAAACAAAAAAAAAAAAAAACAAAAAAAGAGGTCTTCTTTCTTCGTCTGTCCAACGGCGCATAATTGCAGGATAAACGAAGCACTGCGCATTACGCACCGCCACGCAGGGACTCCCCCGTAACCACCCCACGAACGTCAGTGGTTCTTCGACTGCCGAAAAAAATGTGAATTTTTTTTGTTTTTATTTTTGATTTTTGATGAAATATTTTTACAAATTAAAATTTTTGCGATGTAGCAAACGGAAATAGTGAGCTATTTATTGCAGGAGTTTGCAATTTTTTTGGTGAGATTAGTGATTTTGGTGTAATTTTTTATCTTAATGATAGATTTGAATGGAAAATTGGGTTTGGGCTTTGGGAATTCGATGGAGGTAAATGGAAGGAAGAATATTTTTGGTTGGGAGATTCTGTGTCGTCGAGGATGGATGAGAGACATTTTTTTTTCAGAAAAAAACGAAAATTCAGATTGCTGGAATGAGAACCCCTTTGAGAAATCTCCATTCTTTTCCCGAATCTCCCGACTGCCCCCCCCCCTCCCCCCGTCGTTCGGGCCGCTCGGTCTCTCAAAACCCGAAAATTCTTTTTCCTCGAAACCCTAGCTGCCGCCCCTTCTCGCTTTCCCTCAGTCGTTCTCCATCCCTTTTCGTCACATCTTTCTTCTCCGTCTCGGGTGGGTCTCGGAGTTTCGAATTTTTCAATGTTTCGAAGGGCTCACAAGTTCGAATTTTTTTTTATTCGAACTCAAATTTTCCGAATATGCAAATTTCCGAATTTTTTTATACCGACTGGTCGTGTAAAAGAATTTTAAGAAATTCGTTATTCGTTAAAAAAAATTTAAAAACGTTCGATTGTCCGACAGGTCGATAAATCGAATCGAAGTGTTTCGAAAATAAATGTTTCGACTGGCCAATGTTCCGACCGGTCAATGTTTCGACGTATCAAAATTTCAACTACGTGTATATAGGTATAGTGGCGTAGCAGTTAGTACAACCGCGTGAAGATAGCAGCTTCTGCAATCTTCACGACACTAAACCTGTATATACACGTTGTCGAAAGTTTGATCCGTCGAAACATTGGCCGTTCGAAACATCGACGAGTCGCGAGTCGTGACCCTTCGAAAAATTTGACTTTCGATACGTTGCATTTCGATTTTTTTTTTTTTTTTCATTTCGAGACTTTGCCCGTTCGGATCTATGGATTTTCGGAACCGTGCCGGTCGAAACGTCGACGGTCGAAACATGAGTTTTCGAAATTTTTGACTGTCGAAACTTTGAAAATTTGAAACTTCGAGACGCACCCTTCTTGCTCTCTCACTCTCTCTTCGCCCTCCTCGGGCTAACAGTGCGTCAGCCTTGTTGCATGGGCAACGTTGCCAGTTTTCCATTTGGCCATGCCGATTTTTCGTGGCGAGACTTCGTGGCGCATTTCGTTTGCTCGCCCAGTGACCGAACGAACGTCGGACGTCATCGTGTCATTGCAAGGAGCAACATGAAAGACGCTTCCAGCGCCAAGACCTACGGAGAAAGATCCCAAAAGTGGTTGCCGATGAAGATTAATCGGTCGAACGGAGCCGAAGCATTTTTTTTTTTCGTAGTTATCGCCCATAAGAAATTTCCTTTGAAATTCCACATGCTTCTGTCCTTTTTTTTCGTCCGGCTGGCTCGCAATCAACGTCGATCCCCATCACCAATTTTCAATCACAAAAACAACAAACTTCTAAATATTCCTTCCGATTTTAACGATGCTCAAAAAATGTTAATACCCAGCTCGACGTCTTGAAGAAAAAAAAATCCCATCGATCTTTAAATTGATAAAATTCAAGTAAACAAATTATCTTATCGTTGGTATCGATTGTGCCACAGCGAATTATGATAGTACAGTTGTGATAAATGTGCAGAATTTTCATCGAATCAAATTTTCGTCCAATCTTAAAAATTCGAATTTAACGAATAATTGAAAACGAAAATAAAAATAAAAATAAAAGCATAATCATTTTCATTTTAGAAGAATCGAATCATTATCACAAACAACGCACCCTTCACAATCTCTTCGATCGAATATTCATTCGCAAGCATCAACAAAGTACGATCCTTTGAAGACTCACAAAAAAAAAAAACAAAAAAAATTATCATCGAACAACGTCTACCGTCGACGTAAAATATTTTTCATCATCAGCTTCTCTGATATTTTACCGCTCGATGCCGATCGTAACACCCATGAAGCATCATCGCTGCTCCACGAAACCGGAAGTACGGTTGTAATCGCGATACAGAAAAGTTAAATCGCGTTCGTTCGTCGCCGGATAGTCGAGAAATGCCATTTACGAGTCAAATTGATGCCCGAGATTCGATCGAATTGTTGGTTTTTTTTTTTTTTTTTTTTTTTTTTTTTTTTTTTTTTTTCATTCTTTTTCGTAGCGCCAGCGGATATCATTACGGCTAGAGGACAGATGCTGCGGGGCATCCCCCGGTCCTCGCACCAGCGCGCACCCAGTGGCCCGGCAGAGCGAGACGACCGTCTCGAGTTTGGCACAACCCCTCATTCTCGTGTCTTCGTCCATTGCCTCTCTCATCCCCGGCCGCCCAGAACAATCTCTTCCCTTTATGAGAGACATACGAAGCTATTCCAATCCTGGGAACCGTTTTTTTTTGTTGTCTTCTTCTCTTCTTATTCTTCCATCCTTGTCTCTTGCTGTCTGTTTGTCTTTCTCTTTCTCCCTCTCTCTCACTCTCTCTCTAGCTCTATATCTCTATCTTTCTCGCACTCACATTCTCTTCGCTATTTCTCCTTCTGCACTGTCTTTCGAGATGTAATTATTTTCACAGCTTGGGCTCTTATTCGGCTCCATTCATTCCAACGCTGAATCCCTTCTGGCAAATAATCTCGCCGAACGTGAATTGTCGCAGCTGTGCCGATTGAAAAACACGCCGACGAAACGATATACCGGATTTTGGATTCATGATCCACAGCATCGTACGTATGATATTTCCATGTTCGAGCTTTTTTGCCGATACAAAAAAAAAAGAATGATACTTTAAAATTAGTAATCTGTATTTTGAGGTTAATCGAATTCCCGAGCAACAAAAGCCACACCGAAAACAAATTACATAAAAAAAAAAAATTATTTTCCATTCTACCGTAAAAAAATTCGATAGATGAAGAATTGAATTTCGTTGAAAAAAATAACATAATACAATTTTATGATCCAACATTCACGACTCGGTGAATGAGTAATAAATTTCGTTGCAGAACCAGATCATCATTTTTTTAAATTCCACAGCTACGACGTAATGAATAAATAATTGAATTTCATTGAAAAATGCCTAAATCATTCATCATTTAATTCTATTGTCAATTAGTTACGAATCAATGATTGAATCATTGAACTTCATTGAATTATTACTTCAATAATTTATTCTTCCAGTCCCCAGTCGCGAGTAAACAAATAAATAATTGAATTTCGTTGAAAATAAACAAAGTTGCAACAAATTTTGTTAAATTTTATTTCGATCGTTCCACCAGCGATGGGATATGTAAATATGCATAACCACCGAGGGTCCACGGCCTAATCCCCACCATATGCAGATAGCATCCGTGCTTCGCATCACCGTCGACGACACATTGCTCCCATTCGCACGTGCGCGGAACCCCTGTCGTGCAAGCAACAAGTGCACTACGTACGGACACTATATATAGTCACATATGTGTATATATATATATATATATATATATATACATATATTTTTTGTTCCTCCATCTCGAGGGAACATCGACCCGATTCGTGGGTCCGGAGTAATGAAACGCGTGCAGGAGAGTCGAAGACTCTACACCCCGCAAATAAACTTCAACGTCGAAACTTTTCGGGTTGCCCGAACCTTTCTTCCGATCGAAGAAACGAACTCGCACAGAGTCGTTTTCATTGCGGCCGCAGCTCCGTGCACCAGTGTAACTGAGTGTATGGGTAATGTCTGTTCATAAAACTCGGCAACAGGTTCGCATTCGTCCGTGTCGTTCGTGGGGTTGTGCTCACCACGAGCACGAGAATAAGACACGACGGTTGATGCGCAGCATCAACATCAACGATGTTGAGCTTTCGGCCTCAAATGTCATTCGGACGTTCGTAAAACGATTCACTCGCGAAATCGCGCTTCACTCGACTTCGTACATGGACAGAAAATTTGAGTAATTTTTGTAAATCAAACTCAAGTAAAAAAAAAATGTATTAACTTCGTATGGGACTGGGCATATATAGTCTATTTGTAGATTATACATATAGAGACTGTATACATTAACTGGATAGTCTACATATAGACTATAGACCCAAGTAAAAAAAATTATGTATAAGCTATATATGAGATTGAGCATATGTAGTTTATATATAGACTATATATTATTTTTTTACTTGGGTATATATGGTATATCTATATAATCTATATATATAGACTACGGAACTATGAGGTTTACAGAAATATTTGCTGAAATAAAATTGCACGATACGAGACGGACCATCCGATGGTGATAATAGTTTTTTCGCAGGTGGAAGTAGTTTGGACATTCGAAGGTCACCTTAATTCTTTCAAATCGGATCCATGTTTTCGTTTCTGCATCGTGATGCAGGAGCTTGAAACGAATTCAACGACTTATCACATAAGGTCATTGAAGGTCGTAGAAAGTACGGAAAGTCGATGATACTTATAGTTTCGGTAGTAAATAGAATTATGTAGAAATTTAAATATGATATAATATTTGTAATGTTGTAAATTAACATTCGAAATATTCAATATTTATAATATTTATAATAAATTCTACGTTTATTTTTTTTTTTGAAAAAAGCTTTTGAAAGAGGTTTGCACCTCGTTCGCAGTGCCCGGCACGGTAATTTTTCCTAAAATTTGCTCTCCGTGTATCGTCGTATCGTTTTGACCCACACCTCAATTCGTCCCTCCCCCGTCCCCCCCAACCTTCGCCACGCGGAGTAACGACTCGCATGCTTCTTCGGCCACGCGATAGCTCGGACTACGTGAGAGATAAAAAAGTGTTCTCGTTGAAAGACGTTAATGATAGCACCCCGACCTCAATCATCCCTTCGCAAACAACTTTGTATCGCACCCTTACACAAAGATTTCGTTTTTTTTTTTTTTGTAGTTTTTTTTCGGACATAATCGTTGATTACACGGCGAGCAAATATCTTTTAATCAAAACATATGTTATTCAAAATAAATATAACATAATATGAATCTGAATATATTCGATTTTTCATCGAATTATATTTCATTGTAATTACAGTTGATTAATTAATTCGATTTATTTTTATGTTTGATTTTTATTGAAGCTGCAATATGTTTATCCGGTGGCAGAGATTTTTCGTTCATTTACACAGTGACTATTATTGCTTAGAATTAAACTATTAGAGATGTATCGGATAAATTCATTATATTATACCTATTACATTATATTATCTCTACACGAAACAAAACTGACAATCAACGGTTGAAAAAAAAAAAAATTGTTTACTGCATTTAAAAAAATATATATTTTTACGAATGGCACGGTTAAATTAAATTTCGTGAGTTTTCGAAACTCCGAGAGAAAATATTGCCGGATTATTGTTCAAACCCGCCGCGACCATCGAATTGTTTATTCAACAACTTTTCCAGCTTCTGTGTCTGCATCGGCTCGCCGCTCGTAGATCAGAGAATTCGAAGCCGAACCTTCGGCTGTACGTTTTCGTACGCGACCACTCTCGCATTTGTTGTTTCAGGCAAACCGAAAGCTCGCCAAGGACCCCACACTTATTATTATTATCATTATTATTATTATTATTATTGTACCTGTCACCGTCGATAAGACTCTCGCTCGCTCGAACCATCCGAGATAATTATCTCGGGCCAATAATCCCTCTGGCAAATCCGTGACGTCTTCGACGCGCTCACGGCTTCTCGCTCCGGCAAAGGCTTTCCACAATTTTCCCCCATCTTCATTTTTCTTTCTTTCTTTTTTTCGCTTCGCTTCCGTCGATAATTGGCCCGAAACACGAAACACGCATCACGATGAAATAAAAAAATACAACGTAAAATCACGAAAAAAGAAACCCCCAAAATTTTTCTCCGTTACTCAACCATCTTGCGTTTTATTTTATTTTTCTTAAAAAAAAAAAAAATGTACGAAGGATGATTTGATCGTTGCACAAGATCGTCGTGTCTGAAGTTCGTACGTGACTTTTTAAAGAAACGCGGATTAATCGTAAAAGTGGTCGTGCGACGTCACGGAAAATCCTCAACGAAATGATAATTCCTCATCCCAAAACAGACATAAATCTGATTCGAGAAAGATGCAGTATGGTAAACAAGTTGACTTTTTCAAAACAACATTTGGGGGTTTGTTGGACGCGCTCACTATGGATTCCATTGAATGCACAATACAAACGAGGAATAATAATAATAATAAGAAGAAGAAGAGAGAAAAAAAAATGGTAAGCCTCTCGGATGACTTTCGGGGCGTTTTTCGAGGTGAATTCGATTGTGTGTGTGTGTGTGGGGCGCGTATAGGCTAATGTAGAACGAACGTGGAAAACCCCCTCCGAAGACGAAGAGCGCCCCCGGAGCATGGTGCTGGCGCGGTACTTAGACTAATCTCGCAATCAATCTTGGGACGACTCCGGTCAGGAGCCAGGAGCCACAGCTGCCTCGGTAGAGCGCGCCACGACGAGCCATCGAGGCGATTACGTCACGGGTTAGAGATCGGCATTGGTTGTCCGGGTTATGAGAATCCGGTGAAGTGTGTTGCAGCATCATCGAACGTCGACGGCCAATTCGAAGAGAGCGATGATCAGACTGACTCTCTCTCTCTCTCTGTCGTTTGAGTTTCGTTTCCCACCCTTTTTTTTCCATCGTGGTCCGTCGAAAAATCGAGCAGATCGAAGAACACGAAGACAGTCGTCGAAGCCTCCGCTCCACCCTTTCGGGCACATCTGCTTTATCTTCTGGGTCTTCCGTTTTTCAGTCTCAGCTTTCACGTTCGTGTGTTTATTGCTTTTACGCAAGATCGATTGTTGGCGCGATTCAGTTTTTCAACCACAAACATGGCTTGGTTTGAACAGACAAACGCGATGAGTTTTCAAGGGTTGTGTATGATCGTCATGTTGCCCACCTTTGGACCATGGTTAAGGACACAAAATATTGTCTTCGGACAATCCGAGATTCATCTCATTGAGAGATGATGTTTGTTCAATTATTTCAGAGAAGTAATTCAGCCTTTTGGGTCCTTTGCCTATGGAAACAATTGAACTAATCTCAATCAAGGGGATAGTCGCAAATTTTCATGCAAATTTTTGGGTTTATCGCAATGAAACTAAGTGAATATGTTTATCAGTACTATCAGATGATGCTGACATTTTTTTTACGAAATATTGAATCGTCAAGGTGGTGCAAGCTGCGCCGTAAGAATGTTGTTTTGTCGATCTGGCTAATGATTTGATCTGCTCTGGTGATTTGAAGATTGAAAACCAGGAATATTCGTGTCCGGAAGATAAGTCGCTATAGTCCGAACTGGGATGTTATTTTCGAACGATTTTCTTTGCAAAATCGTGAAACTATTCCGTGAATTTTCCAGTTTTCCGCTCTTTTCGAGTCTTAGTTTTCACCGAAGAATCGTCTTTTTGAAGTCAGGACAAATATCTTAGTTAAGAGGATAGCGAGATGTCTATGAAATTAGTAACAACGATTATAGAAACTTTCATTACTAATAATATCGAGAAAATTGTCGTTCCTTTTTAAATTTGATTCATCGAGGATCTTAATAATTTATTGATTTTTTTCCATTGATTCGTGAAACTCGATTCTCATCGGTGAAATATGATGAAAATGGAAATAACAGAAAACTGAAATATACGAGAGCAAATTAATTAGTAACTTCCGAGAAACTTCGTGCCAACTGAGCAAAACTTGAACCCATATACCGTTCGGGCTTCTCACACCAACGTGCGCACTTCAAGCCGCATGAACTTCGATTAATTAGCGAAATCGTGGAACCCGGTGAACAGCAAGTTTTCATTAATCAATCATGAGCACACTGAATCCATAGAATTTTCATTGCTATATCGACAGCTCAACAACGATGTTATCCATCGAGACTCTAGCGGCCGGACTATGCCGAATTATTATTATCGATCCAGCCACCACAGGCCAGCAAGAACATTGAAAGAAAAGATAAAACAACCATTAGTACATTTTTTCCTCTTCGTTTCATAGCATCAAGGCACTGAGGGGCCAATCACTGTAACATCTACCGTAACGTTGCATCGTACCCGCCTCCCAACGAAATTTTAACGACAGCCAACAGTCCACACGCGCAGCAATAAAACCCTTGGAAGTGATATTAAAACCTCACTTCTCCGTATCATCGCAAAACGGACCCGTTAATTTATGTCGTATTTGCAGTCACATATTCGTTTTAACAACCGATGTTTGGATGTTTTTTCCGGTGGCAGAACGACGTTGGCCGGACACAACCCCATCGTTTCGGACGCAACCCCTAAAAGTTACGAGGTTATTACACACAGAGTGAGGAAGCGAGGTTATTACACGCTCGTGTCTGTCCGAGCGGCGGTGAAGGGCTAAGGGAGAGGGGGTCAAGATCTGTAACCTATCTTCGTCGTGCGCCCGTCGCCCATTAGCTGCACTCTTCACCTTATAATCCGTCATCGTATCCCATACATATACATATATATATGTATATGTGACCCCGCGCTGACGACCGGAACCTCAAGCAGCATCGAGTCCTCAATTCTCTCAGTAGTTCCAACGGGCCATGCACGACGTCACGTTGTCCAGACGCCAGACCTCCGGGGCTTGACCGGTCCGCGTGGATAACCCGATGGATCTTACGCGAAGCGTGCCCCCGTGTCCCCCATGATCCATCGAGCCTCCTAGCCCCGTATCAAGAGCCCACGGGCCCGACAGTCGCGAGAAAAGAAAACGCTGACCAACCGAAGTTACGGTCATCGTCGTCCAGCACGATGAACCGATCTCGACCGGTCATACCGGACTGTCCGTCTCGTACGTTGCAACGCGAATGAGAAGGACGGAACTTCCGATCAAGATGCCAACCAGAGAATGGGAGGTGGGGGGTTGGTCAACGTTCGTGACCCCACGGTCCGGCTCGTGACGATGTCCAGGGTGTGCGACATCACGGAAACTCGGAAAACGACTTTGCAATAGACGGGGATCATTGCGATTACCGTAGACCGGGGCGTAATGGCATGGGGGGTCGTAATGGATTGAAATTTTGTTAGAGGCGATTGTTATTTCACGGTTTGGGGAACGAGGTTCAGCAGGTACCTGGAAAACTGGACACTGGTCGAACGCGTGCTAACGACGTTGCAGCGGAAGTTATGCGTATGTGTGAGTAACGACCGGTCGTAGCCTTCTTCTAATCTGGTTCATGACTATTCCCCGTACGATGTGGGCCGTAGGCCCACCTTTAGTTTCGTTCATTCTCTTTCATCCTGTTTCCATTGGATTCTCGTTGTACAACGATTCAAAGTTGAAATACGAGTACACGACCATCGAACTCGTTTTTTGGATATTCATCGGGCAACGCGATGCCGTTTTTGCGTGTTTGATAGAGGTCGCGACAAAGCGCGCGACTCCTCATGACCTCGCGGACCCACGACTGTGACCCCCTGTTCTTTGGGTCATCACCGGGGTCCTCAAACTCGATGTTCTCGTTTTCCTTTCACGACCGAATTTTCGGGGGTTTTTCATTTCTCTTCAGGGACTGCCGTCGATGCGGTTCATGGTGCGGAATAGGTCAGCGAATAGTTTGGCGTTGACGAGGAGGGGCGGGGGATTTATGAAGAGCTCGGTAACGTCTGGATTTTACGTGATTAGCCCGCGGCGTGACAGGTCCACCGGCTTGTGACCCTCGGCCGATGACCCATCGCTGACCCTGCTGACCATCAACGAGACTCGTTCACCGGTTTCGGTTACGGCTCTATCTTGTCTCTCATTCAGCAATCCTATCGTTGACACACAACTTACACGTAGATCCTGCGATAACACATTTCAATGACAATTCGTTCGGAAAAATGTTGTTCGCTGTCGGATCACGCTTATGGTACATGGGGTTTGCTGAAATCCGATGGGCCGTCGCGATAATTACTTCCGGTCGTTACATTCGGTCATTGTGTCGGATCGACGGTTTGCAAAATGAAAAATATGACGAGCAAGCGACGTATGACAACGTATTTATGACGACAACGACGACGACGAGTCCCACGACGTGGTTGGACAACGAAACCCGGTTGACAATGGTGAACGAAAGATTCGTCGTGGTGCGGAGACACATCTAAGCAACGTATAACAACGCTCGACACTGTCGACAGGGTGCGCGCGCTCATCGACAATCGGAATTTCGACAAACTCGCGGTCACGAAATTTTTCCCATAGGTGTAGGTTACTTCCGGATATGAAGGACTCGAAGTAGAAGTTTCGGAGCTTCCTAGCGCGCGGTTATTTGCATAGGGCCACGGGATTTCGTTGCAGCCGGCTGCGCAGCGCGGAGGCGGCTCTTGTAACTCGCAAAAGAAATTCGAGAATGTTCCCAACTATGACGAACAAACAAATCGTGTGTGGGAAACTTTGTTTTTGATTATTCTTTTTATCTCTTTTTCATTTTTTAAGACGACCTACACGAGCAAAGCGTTTTTTTTGTTGGAATTGGTTTCCTAGTGTGACATTTTTTCTTAATCGATTCTTTTCTTTTCATTATCCGATAGTATACACTGCAATAAACATTCTCACCAATATTCAAATCGAAATTCAAATTATTTCGGTCGCTACAGCCTTCCTTAGCAATAAGGATTGTAGTGTAACCTGGCGCGTCCGGCCGCCGACAAACCGTTTTCGCTTTCGATATCCAGTATGGATACGCCTAAAAAATTTGTGCCACACTGAATAGGAAAGGCTCGAGGAGCAGGCCAACACGATAGGAAAGAGAAAGGTCCGTAGGGTTGCTTGTATGGACCTGGCATCGCCGATTTATCGTAAGTAGACGATTTATATGAAAATTCTTCACTCCAAACTTTAACCGCGTTTTGCTCGAAATGGTGTTTTAAAAAACGGTGGCCACTCTCAAGGAACAGTTTTCAAGCTATCCCTTTGAAATTTGGACTGAAAATTCTTCACGTCATTCTCTATGTCTCCATGGAAGCTTTTTTTTCCAATCTTCTATTTTTTCTTACGAATAATCGTCAAAAATAAAAGGCTAAATCCAATACTTTTTTGCCAAACCGCCACTATTTTCTCAAATTTAATAAAAAAAAGCTTCCATGGAGACATAGAGGCTTTTCTGCAGATATAAATAATCTTCTTGAAATTTTTGTTTCAGATCAAAATTGCGTCCGCAATCATGGTCCTTTTTTTTCAACACCATTTTTAAATAATAAAAACAATGTTGAAAATAAATAAATCACTTTTGAAAAAATTATCTCGTATTCTCCATTAGTGCAGTAATTTGTAAAAAAATTAATCAGACCGATTAGTTTATCCCAACCGTAAAAAAAAAAAATCGCCAAAATCTGCTATTTTTCGGGGGGTCACACTAGAATGATCCCTTAAAATGAATATCCACATTTTTGTTAAAATTTGTTTTGAAAAATCGCTGGCGTATGATTGCTTGAAAAAAATAAATAAAAGAATATTGGGAAAACTTTTATTCCCGGCCGGCTGCGCCGTTTGCCAACCGAATCTTTCCGGATATTTTCACAACCGAATTTACATGCGTATAACACAAGCTTAGTTGCTCGTAAAACCGAGGGCGCATGTTTTTTTCTTCATCGTTTTTTTTTTTTTTTGAACGTACGGTTTCATAGCCGTGCTAGTTGTGGCGTAACCGACTCGGACGGAGTCGAAAAGGGGTTGTCTCTCTTTCATCTCGCTGCTTCTTTTTTTTTTTTGCTCATGTTCTCTCGCGTTCTCCGCACGTTGAATCGCGTATCCCTGTTTCCGTCGGACGGTCCACCCTCTGCTGGCGCTTCGCGGCAACCGCGACCGCCCGCTCGGCTTTTTCAGGGGGGTACACACCCGTGTGGCCGTAAAACGATGTTACAATGGGGTGGCGCCGCGTTGAGCCGGTGGACCCGCCTGACGTTATGCACTGGACCTGTTTTCCGGTCAGAGGTCCAGCGGATGAGAACCGGACATCGGTCAGACGCTCCGAGGGGTCGGCGAGTGTGAGTCAATGGGCGTGAATGGCGCGCGCGCTTGACTGTTGTATTATTTATTCTCGTTTTGAGTGCCTATGGCTTTTGATGATGAGTCAATCTGTTCGGAGTTCCGGTCATTGGACTGTCACGCTAGTGACGATGTATACATATATATGTATACATATATACACATTAAGATGGTTCTTTAAAGAAAGTAACGCTACCCACCTTCCAAATGATTCTGGACCATGAAAAAGGATTTTTTATAGTTTTTTTTTTCGATTTTTAAATTGACCCTCTGCATTGCCTGAATTTATTTAAATGTTTATAAAATATATTTTTTTTTAAAAAAAGGTCGGGAAAAAAAATATATGAAAATAATCTGAAAAAAATAATAATTTGGCAGCTATCCGCAAACATAACCAAAAAAAAAATTTGATTCATGAAATCATCATTATCAAATTTATTAAATATATTAATGCCAGCTTTGTAGCTAGATAGATCTCAAGAATTGCGATGAATGTAATTTACATTTGTTCGTCCGCATGAAATTCTAATACAATGTCTACATACATATTTTCACATGAATTTTTGGATAGATCATGTCTAATATCACAAAGTTCAAATAATGAATCAGATTAATATCACACACGTGATAAAAATATATCATAAAATTTGCAAATGAAAACATGAATCTTCGAATTATCGCAAACCAGTGTCCAAATCATAACTAGTGATAAATCCGAACTCTTTACGACATTCACGTACACATTCGAGACGACGAAGAAATGAATAATTCATCGCACTCGTCCACGAGCCATGGTTAACGTACTCGACTCTGACGACAGTCAAGACTACAAGATCGATGTAACAAGTATCGTTGACATTGTCATGATAATCAAATGATAGTACATCAGACTCTCACACCCAAAGACTCCAAAACCCTGTCTGATACTCGACGAAGTTCATAAAGTTCACAAACATCAAATTCGTGAACGCGAACTTTGCGGATACAATTCGAAAGATTCACATACACGTGGTTGAGCAGCAGACATATATCCATTGTGGAACAAACATTCGCGTCAGGGTTCAAATAATGTTAGTTCGGTGAAGATTTCGAACGTTACGGAGTTCCCAAAGACTTTTGGCGCACGCTCCACTCGCGTTCCGTCTTTGTTCCCTCAGATACAATATCCATATACATATATATATATATAGATATATATATGTGTGTAAATGTAGTTTCTCACCGCAAAGTTGGAGAACGAACGGTGAACGCGTGAGCTCTCTTGCCCGGAGCGTAAAAATACATCGTACAGAGCAGTGCGAAGGATGTTCGCAATCCGGAAGCGACTGTCTCGTTGTCAGTTTCCGTATCTGGGGGACAATGGCGGGTGTCCTCGGGTCTGGTGCGCGTGTGTGTGTGTCCCAAGACTCGGTTTTCCTCGTGGCGCACGTATGAACGCTCGGGCGGGTATGTTCCGAGGTTCCGCGACACGGAAGAAATATCGTTCCTAACCGTTTCCCATTATACAGCGAAGCCAGCAGCAGCAGCAGCCGATCGGGCCCCACATGGGGTTGAAAAATTATTTGGCTCGGGAAGGGGGTTGACGATACTCGGGGGTTAGCTGATAGGTGTGTTTGCGTGTGCGTGTGTGTGTGTGTGTGTGTGTGCGTGGTGTTTAGGCGCACCTTATAGACAGGAACCGAAACATCGCGTAGAACACTCGGCGATGAGAAAAATTTTCAACGTGGGGATGAAAAGGCAGATAGCGAAAGCAGCAGGGGTTACGTTCGAGTTCCGGAACGGAAGAGTGAAAACGGGGGAGCCGAATGGTGCCGGGTGAAAAAAAAAGAAAAAGAAAAAGAAAAAGAAAAAGGATGCGAAGGGGTGACTGGTCGGGAGGGATGCTGTGTGGGAATGTTCTCACGGTGAGAAGATCACCTGTATCCACTGGTGAGACATCTCCCGTGTTAGAGCATGTGGTATATACCCTTCGAAGCCCTCATCGGGGACCATCGAATGAGCTATCCGTGTCATCTGGTTCGTATATATATATATATATATATATATGTGTGTGTGTGTATATATAGATTTGGATCACCGAGTTGAGCCACTCCGAAAGCGAACAAGAGATTTTGCCGTCTTCTCGGCAAACTCGAAGTACTTACCTTCGCCATGAGCATCGGGGTGAAAAAGCGAGATAACCATATTTATACACACATATATGTATATCAACGCATTTTCAAATGGCTATGATATTATATCGTTTTCTATCGAAGACAAAAATAATTTTATTCGTTCAGTTAGATTTTTTTTTATTTTTCTATCGAATCGTATAAATTAATTTTTTTTTCGTCTATATATGAAAAATGGCAGTTCGATTATTCGACGATGAATTCTTTTCGATTGCGACAGTAATGATGAAAAAAAAGTCTGCCATGACAGTGCGAAAAAAAAAATGATTCGTAATTAATTCGGTCCTTTGCTGCGAAATATCAGTGTCATCATTTCCAGTCTGCTAATAATTCTTACCAGTCATCGATGAGATAATAACAATGATTTAAAAAAATGCGCAGATGAATATTTAACGATAACGAAAAATTTGTTAAAATTATACATTAAATTTTAACAATGACTTTGTTTGAGTATTAGTACAAGAAAAAATGTTAAAAATTTAACGTAAATTATTTTTCGACTGTCGCTCCAAACTGCGAAGCGGTTGGTCCAATATTTTGTTTTTCTTTTTCTTCTTTCTCCACGATAAGTCCTTTTTTTTTTTTCAATTCTGCATGACCATGGGAAAAGTGAGGTATATCCTCGGGGCACAGCTTTCTTTCCGTTTACTCACCACGAACGAACACACACACACACACACACACACACACACACACACAGACGACACATGCATAGTCACGTTCTCGCTCGTTCGCTACACAAACGCACCCCTTCGACCTGCTGTCGTTGCGGCTGCTCTTCTCCGCCCCGTCGCTGTTAATTTTAATTTCCTAGCGAAAATCCCCGCCTTTGTGAAGAAAGAGCGCAAAACCGAGTGATAGAAGACGTACGAGCGAGTGAGCCCCCCCCCCTCCCCCCCTCCCTCTACCCCCCGCCTCGGCACAAAACGTTTCGAGAGAGGAATGAGGGAAGAATGGAAGAACTCGGGCTACAAGGTTTTCCACGCACATCATCCCTTTTACATTTTAATTTCTCCCCTTTTTGGGTTGAGGCTTTTCAAAGTTACGCCGCGCGCACCACGGAATAGGTGCCATCCCTTTAACATTATAATTCTTCACGTTTCTCCCTCTCTCTCTCTCTCTCTCTCTCGCGCTCGCATATCCGTGGTGATGGTTTCGTTTCTTCTTCTGATTTTTTTTTTCACTCGATCTGTTCTCCCCCCCCTTTCCTCGTCTCCCTTTTCGCGACAGCGAGTATAACGTACCGATTTATCGAAGAGGAGATGAATTTGTAAGGAAATGTTATGCCATGACCTGGAATCAATGCAAAATCCGTTGAACGAGATCGCTTCGAGCGTCGACGAAAAATTTCGTACTCGTGTATGCACATGTACGAACGATATTCGTGAATACATATCAAAATTTATACCTACCTGATACCCACGTGCTATATATATATATAGACATATATATACTCCTTGGGTACGGGATTATCGATTATATAGGCGCGAAAACTTTTGCTATCGATGGACCGACCGTATAGCTACTCTCTTTCTCTCTCTCTCTCTCTCTCTCTCTCTCTCTCTCTCTCTCTCTCTCTCTCTCTCTCTCTCTCTCCACTTTATACCAACGCTCTCAATCATATCCGTGGGCATATATTAACGTTCGTCGCAAATCCGCGGTTCCCTTCGAGCCACTTTCCTTCTCATAATCATCATCAGCGAAAATCCCCGAAGCCAATGTCAATAGCCGATTTCCCATTGACGAATATATCGCGAACGATCCGCAACGGAAATTTGCATTGTAACTTCCCATGGCCCGGCTCTTTGTCAAATGAAGAAAAAATTCCGTTGGGCCGTCGGAGATGTATGGAAAAAAACTTATTGCAAACATGTGTCAGTGAGTTCGTTGATTTTGCACCGGTATAGTTTAGGTTTGAATGAATTTTTTTTCGGTATCGTCGATGAGAGATCGGGTTCGAGTGATTTATGAGAAATTGAAATGCAATAACAAAAAATAAAATCCGTTTATTAACACGAAAAGAAAAAATATTTTGGAGCAAAAAAAAATTGTCGAAATAATGATTGACGTGGTAGTTTAAGCGGGGTATGAATTCCATTCACGTGTTACGGTGTAATCAAGAGATGAGATTATTAACGAGGGTTCTGATACACGATAACGAGTCAGGGTGGGAGGGGCGGGGGGGGCGGTTCAGAAGGAAAGAAAAAAAATGGTGTGAAAGCGTCAGTGATATCTTGTAGTGTAGCGCGAAATTGAGCGTGGCTATTAGCCCTGAAGGCCGAAAGGGTCGAGGAAGAAGAAGAGTGAGAGAGAGAGAGAAGGAAAGCAAAGAGGAGATCCGATGAAACGAAAAAAAAAAAACGATTTGTAACACAACGAAGCTGGATAAAAAAAGTGGAGTTATCATAATTGTTATAAACGATCGATAATACACGAGGGAAGGACTTGTATAACATCGACGTGTTTGTCCAACGATTTTTGGACATTTGTGTTATCACGATTGGCAGAACAATCATTTCTATGTTGATTGTCGATCATTATTGGCATTGGAGTCAAAGTATCAGGCTGGGATGCTGGGTCATCGACCATTGACGACTCGTTCGAAATAGTTTTATGACCTTATCGTCATACAGACATGGAATGTCTATGGAATAATAGAATCGATAGTCGAATAATAATTTACTTGAATTATTCATAATTATTTTCCAAACGTTGAAATTTCTATTATTGCATTGTAATTGTGCGGTTGTTCGATTTTCTATTTAATTCGATCTAGAGACGAGGTTTGATTGAACGAATTTTCTTTTTTGATCACGCTGAGACTTATTGAATGATCTATAGGTGATTCAGAGGTGATAATATCCGACGACCGGGACGACGAACTGACCATTCTCAACGGGTGAAATAAAAGTTGGAGAGAGAGCGCGCGCGTGCGAGTGAGTGAGTGAGTGAGAGAGAGTGAGTGAGTGAGTGAGAGAGAGAGAGAGAGAGAGATTCGAAAAATGAGTGGCCCGTGAAACGTGTGTCACGGTCGCGAATGTTCGGATTAAGCGACTCGTTGCCGTGGGATCTCATCGTCGAGTGATGACCGAACTCCGTATATAACAAGATAAAATAATACACACGCGTGCCACTTCAAGATATTGCTCGTTTTGTCGTGATTCGAAACGCCAAACTAAGCAAAACGTCTTTCGTCGAACGACAAAATTACGTGTGACGCTCGTTGACCGGAGAATAATGAAAAGAAGAAAAAAAAATGGGGAACCGGTCGTCTTTCCACTGGTCAATAAGCCAAAAGTCACGTGTGCTGTGTTGTGATACCGATATAATCCCATTCGTTTGGTCGAGGTTTTTTCTTCACTTTTTCAACGTCACACATCTGCGTTACACGGTCCAGCGATGCATTGAAGTCTCCCGGAAAGGGAACGTCGACGTTCAAGGGTTACAGCGATGCACGTGTCTTTCGCAAACGACTATATATATATATATATATGTATCTTTTTTTTTCTCTCTGAAGCGATACGAAGGGTGCCCACCTTGGAAATCTCCGTGAACAGGGGGATCCTCGAGGATCCTTTAATATGTTAAATAAAAATGGAAATCCTCGAAATTACACGTATAATGGCGAAACGAAAATGTAACAGTCCTTTGAGGGTCACTCGAGCGAGGGAAGATGAAATGAAAAGAAAAAAACTGGAGGGGGGAGGGGGGAAGAGAAAAAAATGTTTCCACCATCGTTGCCATAGTGTGGGGTTGACCATGGCCACGTTTTCCGCACGTGTGTGCCCACTTATGGGACACGCAGCATCCCGTGATACACAATCTTCCGGACGATGATGAATTTCACGAGGGGTGTGCGTCCACGCGACACCTGCCAGCATCTGGACAACCGTAAAATATGATAAATCCATTCGTTTCATTGGTGGATCATCGTGAGTCCGTTCGAAAATAAAAAACGAAAAATTCGTGAACGAATTGTCGAAGTCATAATTCGAAATAAATCTGATTGGGACAACGGAAATGAGAACAAGAAAAACGAGGTGGGAGAGGGACGAAATATCAACGGTATGGATGTCTATTTTTTTTTTTTTGGTTTTTGGTTGTTGCAGGTACGATGGAAACCAGGTATATCATAATCGTCCACCTGGAAAATGCTTGTCCGAGACTTGTAAGAACCTCGAAACTCACTCGGACGTATGAGCCAGCCACTATTTACCGCTCATATCCATTTGCATATCCGTTAGGAGTTGCTCGCGTCCATTCTTCTCATCTGTTTCGTCCATCCACGATTTTTTTTCGATATACTTCACACTGTTGGGATACAATCTTGGTTCGTAGGTTGTTGGAGAGGGGGCAGGGGGCGGAGGGATCGTGGTTTTTCAACAATTTCATCGTAACGTCTTCCATCGGACACTATGCCAGTCCTCGTAGCGTTGAACGAAAAAATTATTCCGTCCTTGTCCGTCACGCATTTTCGTTCATCTGGGTCATACCTTGGAAGACTGTAAAAATCCATCTCTCGTACGACCAATCAACGCCCAGTCCATTTTTCCACCTCTCCCAAAAACCTTCGCGATCGCAGTCAAGGTGCCCCATGAATTCGATACAATTTACAAAAGGTTGTAACGTACTTCGGTGACATGGGGCTTTGGGGGGCCCACAGGTCAGTACGCACGTGCGACGACGACAGGCCACTGTATTTTTTTTTTTTTTCGTTTCGTTTGTCTCTTCTTTCTTCATTTCGCTTCTTCCTTTAACGTTTTGTAGAGTCCGACTTTTATTTATCGCAAACTGGTAGGAAGGCGCTTTCGAGATCCTTTTTTTTTTTTTTCTTCTTCGGTAGGTTGGAAGGTCCTGTGTCCTGTGCTCGTAATCAATGGCTCGCGTAACGAACCGGCGTATTACCTGCAAACAATGATATAAAAAAATTATGTACCTGTATGTAAATTTATATATATATGGAGAAGAAAGGAAAAGTTTGAGGTAGAGGAGCTGTGAGAGGCCTCGGCGGTCATGATTTGGCCGGTGTGCCGCATGTCCGACCTGCCCAGTGAAATCGGATAGGACTCGGCGACGCCCATACGTGACCCTTGGTCCGTCATCTCGCCCAACGGCAACGACCCACCACCTCTTCTCACTCCATAATCGCGTTCGGAGAAGGGGTAGAGTCGACAATTTAATTTTCATCGTGTGCGTGACGTTCGGACAGTACGTTGGCCAGTATCGTCATCAAGTCGAATCAACGTTGCTGTGTAAAACGATGCTTCGTTAAAAAAAAAAAAAGAATAAAATAAATACATTGTTTTTTTTTTACACATATTTGTGGGTTAAAACTTTGATGACCTAATGTTCGAGAGTTCGAGTCTCTGTGTAGAATTTTTCACGATTAACTGTATAAATCGGTACGACTGCAGCATTTGTTCTTACGTCGTGCAACTGTCACCAGTGATGATAATCATCGACCATAATGTTGACGACAAGCCGTCAATCGCGCCGCTTTATTGTCCAAAACTCAACAGCGACAGTCACTTGTGATGAATTCAATATTTAATTCGTATTATATACAAAAAAAAAAACAAATTATATTCCATTTCGTATATGTCATGTCATCGTGAGTTAATTGAGAGTCGTGAATCTCGTCTGCGCGCGGTGATCGCCACGATTTTTTTTTTTTTTTTTTTTTTTTTTTCATTTATTATTATGTTTTATTTTCGGATGGTATTTAGTTATGTATGTATTTATGGTAATCGATAGGACTGTGAGAAATACGATTTCGGTTTTCGTGCTCGATCGCGTGGTCCATCGTGATCCGGTGCTGTATATCACGCCGCTTCGGGCCAAAGCCTTGGTAACTCTTTTTTTTTTCTTTTTTCGTTTTTTTTTCTTTTTCAAGAATCGCACTTCCACGAAACGGTCTACGCGCACGGATTCCTCTCATAATTCGCGATTATGATTGAAAATGTAGATTCCCAACCGATCTCATCGAATATTCGAAAAAGAATAAAATAAAATAAAATAAAAGAATTACTTGTGCACTGAAATTCCGTGCAGTTAATAATTATTATGATCTAATTTTTTTCGATGTCAGTCGAACGACGTTCGTTCGCCGAATTCGTCGACACGTCGAATTAATTGTCGTACTACTTTTATAAAAATGTATTAAACCCAAATGTCACAATATCGAATGATCGATAAAGATAAAAGTCTGTTTTTTTTTCTATTTCGAAAAATTCTTATTAATATTAAATAAATGTAATAAGCTACAACCACCTTTTGTTTGTGATTTATTTTGTTCTTGCGTTAAACATATCGTCGATGAAATTACCCGGATGTCTTCCTGGCGATCAACAAGTCGTTTCTGATCTTTCATTGCCAACGAGTCGTTGTGATATTGATATCCGAAAAAAAAAAAAAAATGATGATGACGACGATGACGACGGCGATCCACCTGAACGATCGAATAGGTCGAAGTGGTCGTGGCGACGTTATAATAGTGTCATAACGATGGGTCATCGAAAGGGTCAAGGGTGTGGACGACCCGACGAACCGCATCGAGAATGGCTCGCGTGCGTGCATCGCGACTTGGCCAATTTATTCTTCGGCGCGCCTCTTACCCGAGTGTCCATTTGCCAAGAACTTCCGGTTTCGGGTTTTACTGTCGGCACTCCGTACCTTTTCTCGGCTATAACGTCGATTAATCAGGATTAGACGGAAATATTCCGTAGACCCCCGTGGCCGTGGTCCCGGATCGTGTCGTTGATGTCCATCGTTCACGGATCATACACGGCCTCTGTGTGTGTGTGTGTCGTGCGTGTCCGTGAACGCGTGATGGCCATCAGTCATAAAGCCGACCGGTGGACGGCCGAGTGCACCGTCGCCGACGTCGATGGTCTTCCGTTGGTCAGACGCGTACGTGGGGACTGTCTCCGTCTCTTTTGCTCTCTCATGGGTGCGACAGAGAGGACCGGGCTGGTGTACCATAAGCCGGGGGGATCATTATACTGTCATTAAGTTCGACGAGCATGTAATCGTGGTGACCGGACTTCGGAGGTCACGGAGGAAAGTATAAAGGGATGGAGGGACGGGGGGCTTGACCGCAACTGAACCACGGTGATGACGTGAGACGTTTGTCACTCGTTGACGTATCATTTTTAATACACCCAGTCGACGAACGCCATTCGATGCAATTATTATCGTATTTATTTTTATTATGAATGGTCCAATCGTCTTTGATGCTGATATTAATTAATTGCAGATTTTGGTTTGTGAAATTACAGAGCAGGAGATGGACCTCACTGTTCCTGTCCGTTGATGCTCCCACTTTTGTTTTTATATTGCCGTGATTATTGTTTAATACAGGTGAGATATTGGGAATGGACATTTTTTTATTGAACATTGCATAGTTGTGAATTGAAAATTATCATTGACATGCGAATTTTTGTTGTAAATTATTTTTGGTGATTTAAAAGTATTTTTTGTATGAATTTATCGCGTGAATTGATAATTCAATTGACCGACGAGAAATACAAGTTGGAATACAATTTTTTACAAAATTATATTTCATTTGTTCATCGACATTATCGGGGGATCGAGTCGATGATAATTATAGTTACGTGGAAAAATAATTTGTTCAAATGCATTGGAAATATTATCTTGTCGTACAATTCCAGCAAAACAACGAGTAATTGCTGTTATGAAAAAATTGTAAATCGATTACCGAACGAGTTTCAACATTATAACGAAAACATTAATGACATTTTATTCGCAAAAATTATACATAAAAAATTATTCATCGAGTTTATTACGAATATTACTTTATCATCCTAATTTCTGGTTAATGAAAAAATGTTCCCGAAAACAAAACAAAAAATGCAATTTAATTGGCAAACGAGTTTCAACGGTGGAAAGAAAATTTCAATTATATTTCATTAGTTCACTTACTTCCTCGTAGTCCAACCGGGTTCGTACGTTGCACTAATTTAATGACCATTTTAATTCATGATTATTTTTTTTTCAACCCCGTTTCATCTCTGGGAATTTTTCGAGCGTCCGCACGACATAATGCAACCCCCCTTCCCCCGTCCCCCCCCCCCTCCGCACCGAAATTTCAACCTACGAAGATGGAACAGCGATGAGAAGGGCTATGAGAGAAACAAAAGTGTGGTCCGCGAAGCGTACGTGACCCAACCGAGAATTCTCAGGCTCGGATAGAAAAATTCTAACCCTCCGGTCTCCGTTGGATAATGCGGACGAGCGTTATGACCGAGAGATAAGTAGGGATGCTGGTGTATCCGTGGACCATTTCGCGATGGGCTAACCAGTCGTGCGATGCAGGTCATCTCTCACGGTTTCTCCCTTCTCGCAGTCGAGTGGTACACGAAGGTCCGCGGCATTGACGACGACGACGGTGACGACGATCATTATGAGAACCGAGTGGCGCGCGGCCATTGTCCTAAACAGGACATCGGGATGCTAGGACCAGGTGCCAGGCCGGCCGGCTTCAACGGAGATCGGTGCCCATTAAGCTCCACGGATTAATTGTGATGCAAACAATTTTTCACAGCCGCGAACCAACGATAACTGTGCGCGGCCTCACGGGTTAGGAACGTGACGCGTCGAAGACCAACGGCCAAGGGTGTCCGTCTTCGAGTTGGCCGCCCCGGAGATACTCGCGCGTGCTCATACACACTCACGCGAGTCGTCCTCACGCAGAAGCCTCGTGAAACCCGCACACACATCTATTTGACCAGATTGTTTTTTTTTTCATCATCATCAACCCCAACGATTTTGCATCGTTGGGATATAAGATGTGACGGTTAAACAATTGCCAACCGCGGGGTTTGCTTGGATTATCAAAAGATGTCACAGCTTGCAGACGTGTCCGTTGTGCCCTGGCTCGGAGATTGGTTTCGAGAGTCACTTTTATGCCTAACGGTTGGTTGAAAGTCCAATGACATCACCAGAGAACATTATCAAAAAAAATCGAAATAAGTGTTTGTTCCGTTCCGGATAATCTTTAGACCATTGTTGGGAGGGTCCGAGTATTTCATAGTCTGAGTTTTGAACAGCCAATCAGCTGGCTAGCTCGAGACCGACCATTTCCGAGCGAGTCGACTGATTGGCTGAGTAAGATCCAAACTGTGGAAAACTCCGACCCCCTATCCTTTAGTTCTGTACCACGGCGTCATTCGATGATATGTTGATATTTCAAATGTAGCATCAACGAATACGCGAATTCGTTGGGATAGAGTGCGATTACAAGAGTTTCCGAGATTCCGGCTCGGTTGTAATTTTTGTTTGCAGCTCGAGATACCTCAAACTATCGTCTTGGTACATCGGGCGCAAAACATCGGGCTGTTGGCCAAGTTGGGGGCTTTGAATATTTATCGCGTGTGGGACAGAGTCATCCTCTTCCCCTATCCTTGCCGACCCGGTCGTTGATGTACAGTGTGGGGTAGCCCGGGTGTGCGTGCGTGTGCGCACACCCCTTTGTGCTGGCGGGGGATGAAGGGGGAGAGCTTGGGACCGGAGAGAAACCCGCGAGAAAAGCGAGGTCGCCGAGAAGAGCCGGACTACCGTTTTTCTTGCGTGGTCGACGGTGGGCGGGCGGGCGGACACGAGGGCGAGAGTTGAGTTGGAAGCGAGATGGACCCGAGCCTCCCTTCGCTCGGGAGGCCCGACCGAGTACGGCCGGACTCGTGTCGGGCAACTCGATCCACTAATACGGGCACATCGCTTTAAACCAGGATAGGCAAGAGGGAAAGGAGAGGCCTCCGGAGAGAGAGAGAGCCTGACGAAGTCCGTGCAATGTGGGAGGGTGGTGAGCTAGAGTGCCGGTGGATAGCCCGGAGGGTTGCTCGGCCCCCGTGCTTGCGTGTACCACGTTCCTCGGTCGGGGGTACGGGCGGGGTGGACGAGGGGTTGTATATACAGGCGAGAAACCGTTACCGTCGACTCGTGAGCGGGTTTGGGGTTGGTTTTCGGGGGCCGAGTCCGCCGGTGATTCTAAGAGGTCCGGCGGGCTCACACACGTGGGACGGGCCGCCACCGCGCGGATGAGGAGGAACGAGCGGGTGAGGGGTCGGCGGCTAACGTGGGGAAACGCCAGAAGCAGCAGGAACAGGCGAAAGGCTCGGTGATGAAGTGAGGCGGGGAGCGGAGAAGGGGTCGGCTCTGGTCCAGGGGGTGCGGAGTATTGATCTCCGCGGCCCACCCTCGTCTCCGTCTCCACGTCCACGGGGTCGGAAGGGTGGCCCGGGTGGTGGGTAAGATGTCAGCGTGCGTACATACAAAGTAGCCTCTGCTTCTCGTGCTCTGGCTCTCTCCCTATCTCTCTCGCTCTCTCTATATATATATATATATTTCGTCTCTCTGGCTCTCTGTCTTCCTCGTCGTTCGCTGTAGGTACATATATATATGCCGTCCGCGCGCCTCTTGCTTCCGAGCTCGACTCTCCGCTTTGCTTCCTTGCAACTAAGCTCGCCAGCCAAACTCCCACCCTTCCCCACTCGTCCTCCCTCTGGGTTGCTGCCTCCACGCAACCACCCCGCGAAGCTCTCGGCGTCTGTATGCATGTATACCCACCTACCTATAGTACCACTCGCCACGTCCTTGCTGACCAGCAGTTACTGCCTACGCTTCTCACATGTTATACATATATATATATATATATATATATATATATACGTATATGTGTGTGTGTGTGTGTGTGTGTGTGTGTGTGTGTGTGTGTGTGGGCGTTTGTTTGTGTGTGTATATGATTACTATGGAGACTCGCGCGAGGGTTGAGACGTGACGATGAACTTTTTTTTTTTTTTTTCCATTCGCGTTGGTCTGCCATCAGGTGCAGATGCATTAGCGTGTTTGTGAAATGGATGGAGGCGATGTGTGTCTGTATGGAGAATTTTCATTTTCTGGAAATGGCTGATCGATGATTATTCGGTGGAACGATTATAGTGACGGGGGATTTTCGATTGTTGTCATTTTGGGGAATGAGAAATTGGTCGATGATACATTTCGACAAATGGCAGTCGTAATCCACGACTACTGCTAATGGAGAATTTCGCAGGTTCAGCTCAGGTGGTCTAGCTTGTTCGAATTTCACTTAAGTTTGATGCGAAATTATTATTTTTTTCTCTTAATTATATTGAATTTCGGGAAAAATGATATTATCGACAGAAAAATAGGCGAATGATTGATTTCATTGGACGATAGTCACGTGGGACACTTTTTTTTAAATTATTTTCCGATGTCCCTCTGTCAAGATAATAAGATTGCCGATAAAATATCACGAAAATAGTGGGCATCGACTTCGGGAGTTGGTCTACGTCGGCGACTAAGTGAAAAATTGCCATCGAGGTATATATATATATATAAGGGCGTTAGTGGAGTGATAGCTGGTGGCCCGAGGGTGTACAACGAGCGTGCAGTAGATAAATCTAGCGCGAAATAAGACGTTTTAGGAGCTTCGGACGTACGGCGCCCCTCTCTGATCGAATCACATCCTTCGAATTCCTGAACTACATTGGCCGTCTCCCCCCCGTACAAATTTCGTATTGATTCACTCGTCCTGAGATTCAATGCACACGGACGTTCATCCCCGGCGTCTGTCAATTACCATTTATTCATCTTTCGTGTGTGTACGTGTTGGTCATTGTCGGATTTCTTGACTTACCGATACCCGTTAACTCTGTACGTTATTGAATTTTTTTCAACAATAATTAGTCGTTCAGCCAATATATCGGCCGACGACGTGCAGAAAAATTGCACGTCTCAAGTGAAAAAAGTTATATAGAATCTTTATATGGGATTTATCATATATATTTTATATATAGATTATATATAGGCTATATATAGATTATATTTGAACTATATATAGTCTATAGATAATCTATATACAAACTCTATATGCCCGATCCCATATACAGATTATAGATAATTTTTTTACTTGGGGTATTTCGAATAGAAAACTTCACTTGGTCTTAGACGGTGATTAGAACTGGACTAGGAGGTTCATGATAGGCTTAACTTTTTTTTGTGACAGGAAGAAGGAGAAACAGAGAGAGAAAAGTTGCTGTATAGAAAGCTTTCGCCCTTGTCCACGAGGTTCACCCTTTCTGGATCATATATATATATATATATATACGTATATATTATACACATCCCTTTCCTTATATAGACGCGAAGTTATCCCGGAGATACACGTTATATGGTGCGGGGACGACGCCGGAAGAGAGTCACGCATCGAGGGTGGGAAAGCATAATTATCTTTGGCTCACGCGTACTCACGTCCGACCCTATTATCTTAGGCGTGGATCCCATCTCTCTCTCTCTCACTCGATCGTGCGTGCGCTTTCCCTTTCTTCGCGTTCGGTCGGCCACCCTTTCGCAAACGACAAAACACACGCGCGCGCTTGCGCTCATTTGCACTCGATCGCAATCTACAATTTTCCTCGTTGATTTCTTTTATCTCTGGAATTTTTTTTTTCATTTATTTTTCTTTTCGTTCCACTGCGATATCTTGTTAAATTTGCGTTGCATCGATAAAAGAGAAATAATATAAATAATAGTTCCAAATGTTTCTCGTAGATGAAAAAAAGTTATGTGAAATAATCAGCGAATGATGACTAAATAATATCGAATTATAATTGAGAAAAAAATGAATGTTTGGAAACAAAAATGATAAGCGTTATTGGAAAATAATTAAAAAAAATATACGAAACACTAAGAAAAATAATTGTCTACTCCGCACATCTTAATTCGCCAAAATTTTGTGATAAATAGTAATTCTATTGAATTTCTTCAATCAAGTAAAAATCACAACAATAATGAAAAAAATTTAAACAAAATTATAAAATTAATCACAAATATATTTCCCCATCCAAAATTATACAATCCAGATCGAACCAGCAGAGTTGAGTCACATTTTTTGTGTTACGAAAATCATCACGTAATAGCGATTGCAGATTGAAGCTGCAAAATTTTCGCGAGTGTCGCAACGGCGTTGTGTTCGCGAACGTTCGAATTTCGGAATAACGGAATTTTCGTCGAGCACACACCAGACAGGTCGAGAAAAGTCATATATAACGCAGAAAGCTCGCGGGCGGTCGTTCGACCTCGAGCCGCGGCGTTCCGAGCGGGCAATCAATTATATCGCGCGCGCGATAACGCTCTGGAATGAGTGGGGTAATGAATTTTCTCGCGCGCAAAATCCCCGCAAGGAACCCTCGAGCCGCCCGAAGTCTGCGACGCAAAGGGGCCTCGGCGATACGAAGGGACGAAGAGCCGTTTCGAGGGGTAGCGGAAGGGATGGCAAAGGGCCGAGAGAAACTGGCGAGGGGTGAAGGGGGGAGAGGGGGGGGGGGGTAGCGGACGAAGCGTCGTTCAGGATAGCGCTGGGCCAACGTTCAACAACCACATCCAGACTCACCAGGCGTGGACATTCGGAACACATACGCACACACTCGTGTCCACCTACCCACATATATATATATATATATATATATATATATGTCGGTTGTTTCGTTACATATATGGAACGAAAGAAAGCGTCCACGAGCTTACACGTGCTCGTGACACTCAAGTCGTACGTACACGCAGCTTAATTGGCAAGCGGGTTATTGTTGGATTTTTTTTTTTTTTTTTCATGTGCTCCAGTCGCTTTACGCGAGTTAAGAAGTCTCCTTGAAAGAAAAATTAATGGTAATCAATGCTCGTTGAATCGCGTAAAGCGAAAAAATCAAACTGTAAAAAAATCTATTAATGAAATCGGTAAAATTACGCATTACCGATTGCCGGTCCCACGATATAAAAATACCAAAAATTCTTTTTTCGTATTCAGAATTTGGGGAAATTTGAAAAAAAAAAAAAAAAAATTAAAAATGCATTTTTTGAGAAAAAAACATATTTTTGCATATTTTGCCCTGAAACGAACGTGCAACTTGCTCAATAGAATCTGAAGTAATTTTATTCCGAAAGGCCTTAAAAAGACGCACATTTTCGTTTTTCACAAATGTAAATACGTCAAATCCTGCCAAAGATACAGCCATTTGAATGAAAAAATACAAAAAAAAACGTTAATTAACGATAAATCCGTCAAAAAAAATTTTAAAAACCGGCACCCGGTGAATATATTGCAAAAAAATAGCTCAATTTTTTTAAATTATTTGTGGAAATTTTTTTTTTTTTTTTTGAGTGGCTGAAGTCACGTGAAGTCGCTCATATAGATTTTATATAATTTTTCTAAATTTATAATTTGGGTTAGCACGATTTTGAAAAAAAATACAAATACTGGAATGTAATATTTTTCTTATATTACCGTTCCAGAGGTTCGAATATTTTATTGTAAATAGCTGCCCATGGCGGCTCGCCAACGTAGAGCCCATCACCTTGAAAACCAAATTAATCATCGCTGTCCCAAAGCTTGAACAATTGCATGAATGTATTGGGATAAAAAAAAAACTGTATACATACCGTGAAATACGAGGGAATTACTGATTCCAAATTCATTAGTTAGCTGATCTCCAATGCTTCTGATCAGAGCATAGCTGAAAAGGAACGCATGGAAAAGTTGTATTTCATTATTGCAAATGAAACATCAAGGACTAGTCATTGTGGTCTCCATGTAGTTTTTTTTTTGTCAATATCGTTAATAGGTAATTCCGTCGTACACCGGCCAACCGCTGTCGGATGGTCAACGTGACTACGCTTTCTCGTGTATTAGACGTTCTGTACATGTTCCATCCAGAACACCTTCACATCCGTGCAATACACATATACACTCATACATATATATATATATATATATATATACACATGAATATATATGTGTAGCTGTGAAAGCAATTTACATGGCACCATCTCCGGGCACGATGGTAGGGATGAGACAGCACCGGGGCATTGTAATTCAAGTAATGTAAGCTTTATGCAAAATACATGTTAGTTAGAAGTGCACGAGATAGGCTCCTCCATCCCTCTTCCTCATTTCTCTCTCGCTTGACTCTCTGCTGTGTTTCTTCGTCCACCTTATTTCTATTTTCCTTCCTTCCTCTTGGTATCTGTCTTCCTATCTCTCCCTTCCCCTCCCCCTCCCCTCTCTCTCTCTCTCTCACTCTCTGTGTCTCTATCTCTCGTGCTCCTTTCCACTCCCTGCATTCTCCATCCTTCCCATCCTTTCCCCCGCTCTTTCTTTCTCCCTCTCTCTCTCTCTGGTTCACCACTTCGTCTTTAGCGTCCAAGCGCTTATGGACTCTCCTTCTCTCTCACTCTCTCCGTTCTCCTTGCTCTCCCCATCGCTACCTCTTGTGCTTTCCCCATTCGTCCTCTCAGCAACTCGCTACATCCTTACTCCCTCGTCCTTACTTCGACCCTCTGTCCCCTCGCTATTCCGGAATCTCGTGCGCGCCTCTTCCCTCACTCTGACCAAATATATATATATATATATATATATATATATATATATATGCAAATACAGACACCTATATACTAGGGTCATCCTTGATGGGGGTGTTGATGAATTTCGGCAAGTGCACCCCCCAGATAGGTTCGACATAAATAAATAAAGATATGTGCGAAATCCCAGCGCTGTAGTCCAATGAGAAGACGTGGCTGTTAACTCGTTTTATTTCCCATTTGAACAACATGGGATTTTCTGACTAATTTGGTCATTATTTTTTCGAGTTGTCCCTAATCACGCAAAAAAATGCTTTATTCACATAAGTATATTGTTATTGGGTACAACTACTCGTACATTTTTTTACAATACCTCACCTGTATATTATCGATAACGACGAAGCGACGAACGATGATAAACAACTACGACGATAACGGCTTGCCGTTGTCGATAATACACAGGTGAGGTCGTGTGAAAAAATGTACGAGTATCTACACCCATTGACGATAGATTTATGTGAATAAGGAATTTTTCGCGTGCTTAGGGACAACTTGAAAAAATCATTACTGAATTAGTCTGAAAATCCCGTGTTATTCGAGTGGGGAACAAAACGAGCTTACAGCCACGTCTTCTCATTGGACTACAGTGCTGGGGTTTGGCACATATTTTTATTTATTTATTTCGAAACTGTCTGGGGGGTGCACTTGTCGGAATTCGTCAACAGCCTCATTAAGGACCACCTAAATATATATGCATATAGGTTACGTATACATCTTCTTGTCCGTTCTCTACTGGTTCTCTACTGGCTCGCAAATTTCCCTCGCTCGGTACCACCTCGGCTTTCTCCTCGACTCTCTCTCTCTCTCTCTCTCTCTATCTCTCTCACTCCCCGTATTTTCCCCCATCGCGAACAATCTCCCCAGGGTACTCGGACACCGGCCGTACCGCGCTCGCGTTCACTCTTGGACGGGGCTGCTGTGCTTCTACGTCTCATCTCGGTTTTCGTATCTTCGTCGTGGCACACCATATATACCCACCTACGCACGCACACACATGCATACACAAGTCGTCGCAAGCTTCCGCGACCGTTCGGTTATATATAACACGCGTGTACGTGGGGTTGGACAACACCCGAACACTCACGTACACAACACACATTCTGTGCGTGAGATAGCGTATATGTGTGCCGTAACACTGACACTCGAGTACCCCTACCGGACGATGTACTATATTGCTCATACGTGTTCCTTCGAGCTTTTGTGTGTACACGTGTGTGTGTGTGTGTATGTGTAAATTACGCGATCGGTCGCTGACAACGTGTGGTCCTTGCAGATAAGGTCGTTGTAGCGATCATCGACGAATTTTCGAAATTTATTTGATGCACACATATATGCGTTGAAATTTTTGATAGAAAAAACAATAAAATAACCAAAGTCAGTGTAGAGGACTTCGATATAAAGTCTTTTGGGGAAATTGTGGATAAATAGTTGGATCTCGTTGAACTTTCGGTCGAGCTTTATGATATAGATATTTTGTATAGAATAGTATTGTATTTGTATAGAATAGTATTGTCATGCGTAAATGTTGTTGGACTGACTGTCCATACGTAATTGCCCAAGTAAAAAAATTATTTATAAACTATTTATGGGATTGGGCATATATATATATATACATATAGAATATATAGACTATCTAGAATCTATATATAAACTCTATATGCCCAATCCCATATATAGTTTATACATAATTTTATTAATTTGGTTGTCTCTCCCTTGCAATTATCTATATCTTTAGTTTCCACGATATGTATGGACGGATTGCATATGTGCCGAATATACGTAATCACACGTGTGATAGTTGCGATGGAAGAAGTGTCTGAATGAGGGTTATTTAGATGTAGAATTCCAGGTAGGAAAATTATCTGTAAGCTATATGCGTGGTTGGGCATATATAGTCTATGTACCATAATTATTTCATCATGTATAGTCCATGTACGTCTATATTTAATTTACATATAGACTATATGTTATATAATTTTTTATAATTGGGATATAATCACCTTTGTACAAAAAATTTCCATCTGTCTGCATACATTGACGTCTACATACGTGCACACGTCTGTCTCATTTTTTACCTCGCCCCGTTCTCTTTCACTGTCCAAACCCTGTTTCTTCACTTTTTCAGACGATTTTATCATTATTGTTTTCATTTTTTGAAATTTTTTTTTTAAACTCTTTACTTTGTACTTCCCCCATTTTCAGAGCTTCGTCGTACGAGTCGGTGGGCTCTTGCCATTCGTTCTTCATGCTTTCGCCTTGTTTCTCATTTTGTCCGTCACGCACCCTCGACTTCGGAACACATACACACACACTCACATACACACAGACACACACACACACACACATGGAAACAGGCGCTGCCGAACTTACAGACCGAGCTTCTCGAGGTCCGACCGAGCAGCCGGGATTCTGTCGAGCTGTCGACCAGCCACCCCCTTGACCAACCGGGGGCGAGTGCGACATGGGCGTAGAGGGTGATTTTCGAAGAAAGTTCAACGAATATTTCAACGTTCTCACGTGAATTCACGTTGCGGCTTCGAATATTCGTCTCGATACAATTTAAAATTATATCAATTAAAAAAAAAAAATAATAACAATCATGATAAAATCGACGATAACTTCTGCCAATGCAAATAAATCGAAATACATTTTTTTTTAAATCCTGATTTAGTTATCGATCATGAAGAAAATGCCACATAAAAAATATTAAAAAGCGATTCGGTAAGGAGGAATCTATGTTATCGACATAGCATTTTTTTCAACCGAAACTTTGCATTTTTTAATCGGGAATTATGATGAACGATGATGAAGAAAAGGCAAATTGCGACGCCAATGTTAGCGATAAATTGAAGCGAGCTTATGTGTCTGTGTGTGTGTGTGTGTTGAGATATATACACGCAATTGCTTGACGCAAGAACGAAAGAGGTTGGAAAATGAAAACGTCGTTTGATTTAAAATCAAACAAAAAATATATATTTACGGTTCCAATCTTCACTGCTGCTCGTTGCATCAATTCGGTGAACTGTGCTCAATCGTTTGGGCAATAAAAAACAATAGCCCATGAAGTTTTGACATTTTAACTTTCGGGGTTTCGTAACCCGTTGCGATCACTCGGGGTCCACTGGACCCCGGGCCAACTTCATGGCCATTATGCAATAAACATACCATTGTTGAACATTATTTTGTCCATTTAAACGTACCACTTTCATTCTTCGACATCGACCAAAAGTCTTGAGTTTCAACGTCAAAATAAATATACTTTTTTCAAAGTCCATAAAAGCTCTATTTTTTTCTCAAAAATACAATATCTCAAGAGTAATACGGCGAAATATTTTTTACCGTATGGCAAAAATTACAATTTTTCACAATTATTCTTGTTAAAAAAAGTCAGATTTCGTAAATTGTTTTTCTCATCGTTTTTCGATTACTTAAGAATCAAATAGAAGACGGCAACTCAGAGATTATCAAGAAAACATGTTAAATTTAAGTTCGGCGGAAGATTCGAGTCGATACATTAAAAGGAGCGCAAATGGGTTCGGGTTTTGTGAATGGGGTTCGCTTGGACCCCATGTGACCGATATGTTATCATTTGGAGGTGTGACCTGAACGCATTAAATTCCGTCACATTATCAGTCGGTATAAAAAACAATCGGAGGCTTGGATTTTCGGAAAATTGCAATTTGAATAAACCGAATGTCTAACTTATGAGCCTTCGAAACATTGAAGATCCGAAATTTCGAGACGCACCCAAAATGGCGGTTAACTACTGCATGGGGGACGGTAAAACCGACAAATTACCGATTTCTCAAACTACTCGAGCGTCGAGTAAGCCGGGGCTGATGCTCAGCTCTTACTTCCACGATCTACGTCTGCTTCCGAGCCTTTCGCGCTGCTCCGTACCGGAAGTTACGAGGAGACGAAGAAACTTTCGTGCTCCCTTTGCGTTTGCACCTTAACCCTGAAATTTACGTCCGCACAACCGAGTTTAAAGGTCTCTGGGTGGTTCAAGTTTGCGCTGGTGAATCGAGCGGCTGTATTTCCCCCGCTGCCGCAACTTCGCTTTCAAGGTGAACGAGATGAGTCGTGGAGAGCCGAGAGATTAGCCACGGAGGGGAAAACGGGAGAGGAGCAGAGGTATGCGATAGAGCAAAATATAGCTCGGATAAAAATTGATAGAGACACGTGAAATACTTTGAACATTCACGTCAATTACACAATATTTATGTGATTATCAATGATTGTAATATAAAATTGAATCATCAAAGTCGGTGGATTTTTTTTGTCAAAAATACTATTTTTAAGATTTTTTTTTCCAGACGTTGGTAAAATATACGTGAAAAATCGATATTTCATCATAAAAAGTTGGACGATTGAAAAAAAATTTGAATGAACGAGTAAATAAATGAATGGAATAGAAATTTCGAATGATTCTGGAATGTATGAAGTAATTATTTTATAATTACTCTATATATTTAACATTGAAGAATAAGAATAAAAATATTTAATATCAATATTTTTAAGCCTTACATATTAAATTCTATAATCACTTTGAATATTTTTATTTTTTTTAATTTTCCATTGCTATCTTCATTCGTTTCGCTAATTGAAATATGAATTATCATCTTGTATAGCTTTTTAGGTGTACATTAGACTGTATCAAGAGAACCAGTGTATTTCCAAGACCACCAGAGCCAATTGAAAGAAAAAAAAATGCACAGTCTAGTGTACCAGCCCCCTTGCATAAAACAATAAATAATATATAAATACATTTCTTATTGTATGCAGATTGTTATGAGACATAAATATGCATATCAGATGTAATTGAATAAATGTCCATTTTTATAGATGATCGTTTTCCATAGGTACAAGTATATTAATTTCTTCTCAAATGCACTCCATATGAAATACACATTATTATCTCTCGAGGTTGAACAAAGTGAATGGTAAAATTGCTACGACAGAAACGAAGGTACTTTCGATATTCGGCAGTCTCGTTAAAAATTGTAATAGCAAAATATGTGTTACGAGCCATATCGTGCTGACGTCGAAGCCGCATCGCCACGTTCTCGGAAGCAATTAACGATGTTTTTTTTTTTTTTTTTTTTTTTTTTTTTTTTTTTTTTCAACGCTCGGTTATGATCCACAATTTCTCGCGTGACTATTCACCCCGACGAACGTTTCGCGTTGTGAATCGCGTTGGAAATGCTCGCGCGGTCTATTATCAAGCGTAGTGTAAAACGTGTATGAAACGTATTCCGCTTAACCGTGTGCCACGACGTTACACGACCGATACCATCACCCCCCACCCCATCGTGTTATCCCATTGCGATACACGAAACGAACGTTTGTGAAACCTGAAATTTTTCTTTTTCGTTGTTCTTCGAATGAACTGACACACATATAAATAAACGTCGAATCGCAAAACGCTTCTCCATCACGAACGACGAGTCTATATTCCGCGAAACGACGCGACGATCGCATGCGATGCAATACGGAAACAATAATAAAGAATAAAAAATGTTTAAGTAGGAAAAAAAAATTCGCCACCTTCGTCCCGTCTTTTGTTCGAACGCGTGCGAGAACGATGCATCCTGTTAGTTTGAAAAAAAAAACGATACAAAAAGAAATTGATCGTCCCGTCACATGCATTAAAAAAAATAAATATCGAGACGTTGTGGGTAAAATTAATTTCACAACGCACGATATCGCCTCGAGCTCATTTTTTTTTCGTCACCGTCCAATTCGTGACTCGATCCAATCACGAAGAGTGAGGTTTCGGCCGGGCGCACAGTGTCCCCCACCGAAAATCGGTCTCGGTGAAATTTTGGCTAACCGATCGCACGAGACTTCCTTCGAGAGACACACACATTCACCTCGAATTTTGTCGAACAACGATCGATATTTATAAAATTATCACGTCTGTATCGTTCTGACCATTTTTTTTGCTGCTCGATTTGGATATTAACAAAAATTTGAAAAAAATAAAAAATAAATAAGAAAAACGAAGGAAATAAGGGTCGACTAGTTAGTTGGAAAAAAAGTTGAAAAAAGTTTTCGACAGCAAAAACTTTGTCAAGACTTTGAATGCGTTTATCTCGAATATATATTTTGAAATCGGTAATCAACGTGTCTCGAAAACAACTGAACGGATTTTGTTCAAATTTGAAGGGCTTCGGTAAAAAAGCATACTCTAGAGAGTAAAGACAGTTCTTCCGAAAAAAAACATTTGTCCTCGTTTTATTTATAAAGAACTAACGAATCAAGGGGTCAAAAACGTCGAAAAAACATTCAAATAGCTGCTATTTGACAAAAAAAAAACGGAAAATCCCTTTCCTTACTCTTAACATTAACTCTTCTAAAACGATAAGCAATCGCCCGTTTCTATTTCAGATCCTTATTTTTGAGAAATATCGTGACTACCAAAAAAAAAAAATAGCCGCCAGAAGAACCAGGATAACTTCGCAATTTTGTGACATTTTTACTTGAAAATTACACCAAAGCTTGTTTAAGTACCCTCCATGAGAGAGTTCCTCGTCAGATTTTAATGAAACTTGGCATACTTATAGGTATTGATAAGAAAAAGGTTCGGTCAAATTTTAATGGGTTTCCGGAGCGTGAGAAAAAATATATCAACACTTTTATTTTCACACGTTCAACATGGAGCCTTATGGAGAATCACGCTCTATTTGATATAATTCAAAAAGTCCTTGTCAGATTTTTATGAAAACACTTAAGCTGCAAGTTGAATATTCAGAGAACATTTTGGACACCTGCAGGTAGAGATCAGGAGACTGTGATGATAATAATAAGCAAATAAACATCGGGAAAATACAGTTTATATCAGGAGTTGGGTGTGATCCAGTAGACATGGCAACGTTGCGCGTTTGTTTCCCATCTTCTCTCTCTCTCACTAATCGACATCATAACGCGTCGTTGCCACACCAAAGTACTACGCACCTCAATCAGGAGATGGTATATCTCTTAGGCTTGCTTTGACTCTTCCAGTTTGTAGGATACTACCTTAATTACCGCGCTAAACATAAAAAAAATCTTCAATATCTTTATTCGTTTAGTCAGAAAAAATAATAGAATTCTCGCCCCCTCCCCCAACGATGTCCCCTTGAACGATAAAAAAAAATTAAAAAAAAAAAAAAAAAAAAACAAATCCACGTTCCATCGGTTATCCAAACTCAATTATGGAATTGCTCGTGAGTCACATACGTACGAGTTCGTGAGTTTGGCCGGACGTTTGCAGATTTCCGAGCGGTTATAGTTACAGGGTGGGGGTAAGGTAAGGGGGTGGTGGGGGTGTAATTTGCATGGGGTTCGAGAAGGCCTCGCTGATGCGAAAGATCTATGGTAACGTAGTTCTCGTATTCGGGGGGGGATGCCCAGTTATTCAACTCCAGGCAATTCACGAGCGCACGAATCGTGGAATCGTGTCGAAGCGACGAGGGGTTGGTCGGCCATGATCGTGGAAAACGACTTTTGCCACGTCGCGTAAACCGTGTACGCGCGAGGGGTTGGTTTTAACCGGCCCGAAGGGGCTGGTGCAACACACGGGCCGACGGTCGAAAATCTAGGGTGGACTCGGAGCCACCCACGGCCAAACGGAGATGAGCTACGGGGGCAGTTTTGACCCCCCTATCCCATCCCCCCCGCTCTCTCGGTCTTTCCGACGAAGCCCAGAAATTACCCCTTATCTCGGAACGTCAAGGCCGAGAGAGGGCGCCGAAGACCGAGAACCATCGCCGCGGCGAATCCTAATGCTCAATCTTGAGATAAACGCTCTTCGGGTTATTAGAGGCGAACCACTCTCCTCCGACCTTACCCACCCCCTCCACCCTACCCCTATTTCACGTAGCTGAGACACATGCACACGTGGTCCAACCTCGTGCGAGGTTCGATCGTGAGACGATCTTACTCGTCGAACATCGGCAAAACGGTCTTGAGGTGAATGCCAAACCTTTGTCGCTTGTTCTCTCTTCCAACGAGCGCGACAATAGCGCTATCCTCTTCGCGCTGGTGACGGAGATCGCCAATGCTTAGCATGGACTTCAACCCGATAACGGAATACGTGAGAGACAGGTGCAATTGAAGGGGCTGGGGGATGATTTCAACTGACTAATTTTTTTTTTACTTTGTCGTTGGCGATGGAAAAGAGAAAGAGGAACAAAAAAAAAGTTTTTTCTATTCCGCGGACTTTGGATTTTGGATAATATGCAGAAGATTGAGTTTATGTTAGTGACTCTCGTTTTATTTTGTTTGTTTTTTTGTTTTTTGTTTTTCGAGATTACAATTATGCTCTGGTTAAGAAGAGATTCATGAGAATTAATATGCTCCACGATTTTCAAAGCTAGAGGATTTCTGGATCGGACAAGGGGGGATGATGATGCGAAACACGAGGCCTCACTTTTACATTATCCGTGAGAATAAAAAAAAAAAAAAAAAAAAACAGCAAATAATTCACCGAATCCGTATAATTTTACGGTAAATAAAATCTTCGAAAATAACGAGCATTCATATTTCATTCGGGGACTCTTTGTCGAATATCGAAACGAAAGATCGAAAAATGAGGGTTGAAAAAAAAAAACTGGAAGGAGGCAGAAAAAGATAACGAAGGAAGGGCGGGAGGGGGGGGGTACCCGAGAGAGCCTTGTGTGGACACTGGCTAGGCTCGAGGGGAGGATACTCCCCCAATTCTTTTTTACTTTATTTTCTTTATTTATTTTCTTTTTTCATCCCCTTTCCTCGCGACTCGACCGGGCCGCCGTATAGATAATCGAACCCCATACCGTTCGCCGTCGACGTCATCGTCGTCTTCGTCTTCGTCCTCGTCGTCCTCGTTCTCATCATTCGTGTACGGCCAGTCGTTTTGCCGACGGGGTGGATATATAACGTGCGAGGGACGCGTATATAGTTTCGAGAGAACGCGCGCGGGCTCACGAAACGCTTGACCAGGCTCTCGTGAATCGCAAATCGATCGAGACCACCCTCGGTAAAATCCTCCCCGCTCCACCCCCCGCTCTTGCGCCACTACCACCAGCCGAAGCCGCGGCAGCGTGCGGACCAAACGCAAGTCGAAGCGAGGGCGAAGCAAAAGCGGTGTGATAGCCTCAACCCCCTGAAGGAGGGCGGGGGTGGGGTAAGGACTCAAAACGTCGAGACTACGTTCTCCCTGGTTCTCGAGAGGTGCGCCGTACAGTGACGCGAAGATTAAACCACGCTTGCACGTACACACACATATAGGTATACTAGGGTGGTCCTTGTATATGAGACTTTGATGAATTTTGACCGGACCACCCCCCAATTGGCTCCGAACAATTTTTTAAATGAGTTTCCCGAATTTTCAGCCCTCTGTCTTCGTAATTGGCCATTACCAGAAGCGGTTCGTTTTCGGCATTGAAGTACACAGGTTTTTTTGTTTAATTTCTTAATGACGGATGACGTTCCGCAAGGAAAGGGACCTAAAAGTGTTTACGTCAAATCGTTCGAGAGCGCTTGGATTATGAACGCAGTTGGTGAACACCGTAATGACAATTCGAATCCTTCAAATGAAAAATAATGTTCTGTGTTCTGCGTATGATCATTCGAGTGTTTTGGAAATTTCCTGAAAATACAAGTTATTTGTCAATCAGTTCGTCTTACGTACATGGATGGAACAAAAAAAAAACAAAACTTATGGCTTGGCTTTGAAATCGCTAAGGATGATCTTGACATGATGGACATGCATGTTTTTCATTTATTCTTATTTTCGGATAATTTTGTGGGAACAAAAATGTTACATTTGAAATATCAATCCTAATATCGAAAATATAGTGATCATGAAATCAATATGGGTCACTCCGACTTATTTTTTTTAGTTTCCGAATAATTATAACTGAAAAAAAAAATTGACTCGGAATGACTCGTATTGATTTTAAGATCTCACGATTATATTAGTTCTCGGGATTTATATTTCCAATCCAATTTCTTTTCTGATAAAATTATCCGGTAATATGAAAAAAAAAAAAAAAAAAAAAAAAAAAAAAAAAAAAACGTGTATCTACATGTATTAGGGTAGATGAACCCCTAACAATTTCAAAGTCAAGATGGAAGTGTCTTATATATATTCAGAAAGATACCAAGACACTCAAATAAGCATATCATAGAAAAAATGAAAAAAAATTGTGTTTCAAACGGGAAAAACCGACCCCTGCTGGTAATTCCCAATTTCGAGGATAGAGGGCTGAAAATTTAGGGAACTTTCTGAAAAATTATTTGGAACCAATTCAGGGGGGGGGAGGAGAAGTGGTCCGGTCGAAATTCGTCCAAGCCCTATATAAGGACAATCCCAATACCTACACACACATATGTAGCTTACACATATATATATATATATATATATATGTACATATGGAACACGAATTCGCCCAACCAATACGTGCGGGAGCGCTCTCGAGACTTCTCTTCGTGGTCCGGGGCGTACAAACGTAACACACGTATGGATGTACCGTGAGGGCGGTTGGGGAGTGTGCGAGACGTGTGCGAGAGAGTAGTTGCGTTGTGCCGTCACGTACATATACGCTCGGGGCCGAGAGGCGCACATGCCGACGCGCGTAGAATGTAATTAAGATAAATTAGCGTTAAGGGGAATTGGGCTAAAGCTCGGGAGCGTTTCGTTGAGGGTGTCGGTGAGCGGAAGCGAGACGACGATGGAGACGGAGATAGACACGGAAGAGCGAAGGACGAAGACGGGACGCGAAGAGAAGAGGCTGCGCGGAGGTGGACGAGAGGTGAGAGACACGGAATGTGGACGGAGGGAGGCGGACGCGGAAGGTTAATGCGAGGGAGCACGTATTTCGAGAAACTGAAATGGAAAGATCCGCGCGAATGTGTGTGTGTGTGTGTGTGTGTGTGTGTGTGTGTGTGTTTGTGGATGGAAGGGAGGAAAGGGTGAAGGGAAGGGAGCGAAGACCACGGGCCAGGACGTAGATTATTCGAAAGCGAGGAAGAAGGAGTCGGGGAGGGGTTGCTGGGGCGGGGGAAAAAGGGGTGGGGGAGGGGGGGGGTTGAAGGGGATGAAATCCCTACGATGTACGTAACGTCGTGTGGAGAAAGACGGTCTGGTAGGTATACCGTTACTTGTACGCGTGTGTGGGATCTGTGTGTGTGTGTGTGTGTGTGTGTGTGTGTGTGTGTGTGTGTGTGTGTGTAGGTATAATTCGCTTGGTAAGGGTGCGAGAGTAAATTTCGGTGTTTTGGCAAACGCAAACGATCGGTGCGAGTTGGAGATTCGCTCGGCTGGTCCAGAAGTGCATAATGAACGCAAAGTCCGAAATGGTGGGCGATATGGAATGACGGTGAAGATCGTGGATACCGGACACTCTTGTTCGGATCGTAATTTTCGCGGGAACATGCAAATGCGATGATGCATCTGATTGCGAGTGCGATACGCTTTGCACGAGAACTGTATGATGATTATATTGAAAATTAGGTGCGGTTCGTTGGACTTGGGTGAATCCAAGTTGACGATGAAGATATATTGAAATAATATAATGGAGTTGTGGAATAATTGTGTGATTGGATGGAAAAAGAAAAACAAAATTCTACCAGACTGTCAAATTGAGATTGAAATAATTTTCAAGCCACAATTGTTTTCACGTCGTTCACACTTTATTTATTCGTAATAATAATGTTCTTTTTTTTTGTTACGAAATATTTTTGTAATTCGAAATACAATAAGTTTGGTGAAAAAAAATACTCACGACAACATTCTCTGACCTCCCCCACCGGATTCTTCATCTAGAGGACCGACCGATTATCCTTGGAAATAGGAATTGAAAAGAAACTGCAAAATTCGGAATAACCGTGATATTCTGCATGATTACCAGACTGTATATCATTTTTTTACTTGGGATAAATGAAAATCTGGGTAGCGAATGATTAACTTCAGATAATTGACAGTGGGTCAGAATGCACGTAGTGTGATAAGGTCACAGAGGTATCGCATGCGTCGACGTTCTATGAGTAACGATATCTTGTCGGCACCGGGGCCTGTCCGGGTTTCCATGTGCCAAAGGCTCGGACTTGGGTGAAGGCGACGCCCGAACAATGGCCTCGGGGAAGCTGCCACTGATGGACGCTTTCGATGGGTGAGCTTCTTCGAACGATCCCCCGGGCGAAAGCGTTCCTTCTCGTGCTAACATCGCTGTGTCTGAACGGCCCGATCACCTACCGCACCACTCCTCGATCCCCCCCCCCAACTCTACATCCACATCCCTCGCCTCCCGCCATCCGCGCCAGTCACAATCTCCGACAACCGACGATCCCGTCTCACTCGCTCATCTTCGATCCATTATATTATTTAATTAATCAAGTTCGCGAGAACCCAAACGACCGACGAAATTAACATCTTCTCGGTTGCATATATATATATATCGATATACATGTATGTATTAGGGTGGTTCTTGTTTGGCCTGAAAAAAAAAGTATCGCCACCCACCTTTCAAATGATTCTAGATCATGAAAAAGAAAGTTTCATTTTTTTTTTTTTGATTTTTAAATTCCACCTCTGTATTGCTTGAATTCATTTGAAAGTTTTTAAAATCATTTATGTCATATCTCCGAGTTTAATACAAAAACGGTGAGGAAAAAAAAATTATATTATAGAAAACTATACCACAAAAACACCAAAATAACCAAAAAATGTTGGCAGCTACTCGGCAAGCATAACCTTAAAAAAATAGAAATCTGTGTTATTTTTATTTTCTAGGTTATGTTTGCCGGATAGCTGCCAATTTTTTTTGGCGTTTTTGTGGTTTAATTCTTCACAATATATATATTTTTCATATCTGTTTTCCCGTTCTTATTCGTGAAAAAAAAGAATTTTAAAAATTTTCGAATGAATTCGGGCAATGCAGAGGGTGAATTGGAAATCGGAAAAAAATATGAAAATTCCTTTTTCATGGTCTAGAATCATTTGGAAAGTAGGTAGCGATACTTTTTTTTAAGAACCACCCTAATAAAATTTATCATCCATGTTTTTCATCTCTAACTCCAGAATTTATCGTTATATATGTATAGTTTATTGTTCTCCCATTCTGTATGTTATTACTCAAGTTTAATCGTAAATTCGTGCAGCAATGTGATTGGCTCATTTCTTATTTAATTTTTTTTTCTTTTCTCGTGTAAACGTTTTTTTCGCTTCGCGCATGCGTGATGTATCTATATGGGTATCTTCGAACAAGCAAATTTGAATGTGAAATGGGGGTACGACATTTTTTAACGATGCCACCTCACTTTGAATTATTTATAAGACTTGCGTCATGACTGGCCGGCGAATAAATGGAATTCATGTTAACATGAATCATTCCGTGCTAATAATTAATCACGTGGGAAAAAAAAATTACTGACCCGGCCGATAATTTTGAAATAATATTTATTCGGATGAAAAAAAAATCATAAATATTTTTATTCTTACGTCGTCGTGTTAAGTCATCGAGTTTTATTGTCGAAGACTTGCAAAAATACGTATAGACAATTTGTATAATTGCTGTAATTGAACCATCGATAATTAATCGAAATTAAGAAAGAAATATTTTTATTTTTTTTTAATTTGTTCTCGTTAAATTATTCACTCGGTGAATAATTTATCGTTGTCGTTGACTTCAATTGTCGCAGACTTATAAAATTGAGCAATACATATATACATATATACATATATATATATCACATGCATAATCTTTTATATATATTTTTTTAAATTTGTTCTTGTTGAATATTAATTCTTGTTTGAATGAATAAGTTTGTGGATGATAATTTGCGATGGTTCTGTTGTAACAGTGTGAAGTTGTAATTTTGTAAGGTGTCGATGCATCACGAACGACGCTCTCCGACGAAAATGGAATAGATGAGTGCTCGTTAAGAGAAAACAGCCGGGGTCGGTTTTTCTTATCTCGTTCTTCATTCGGGACAAAAAAAAAAAGAAAAACGTAAAAATCGTGGTTCAAACAACTACGGTTGAATCTTCACGTTATTCACGATGACTCGTGGGAAACTATTTTTACCTGAAACATGGTGAGCGCTCGCTCGCCACGTCGCATCCATTATTCCACGTGCCCCGCGTTGCTCTTGCCACAATATAAAATCCGAATGCACATCCCAAAGGCTTAGAACGAGAGATTAGATATCGCCTATGAATGCGTTTCAGCTTGGGGTGGAAAAACAAAAAAAAATGGTAATCACCAACCAAAGGTGCACATTGTTCGTGCGTTTTAAACTCAGTCGTATTTTTCAAAAAATTTCGAGTGCCAAATTTATTTGCATTTATGGTGTACAACAAAAAAAAAAGGAAACGACCAACGACTCTCGGGTTGTAAAATATTCAGTTTTTCGTCCTCTTGGCATAGAAAAACATAGCAGAAAGAATTTTCTTTTTTTCTTCCTTTTGTTTTTCAATTTTTCAAAATACTCCAACAAGAACTATCATTCCTCAAATTTTCAAGAATTTCCGACATATTTCTATATCGATCCGGCTACATTTTAAGTTTTATGCATTTTTTTTTAATTGAAAAAAAAATGTCAGACAGAAGTGAGTTATTGATAATGATGATTATGAGCGAGATCGTTCGTGATAATTATTTACGAGTCGAGTTCGAAGCATTCCTGTGAATGGATGGAGCAACCTTTTCGTCGACACGCGACCTACCCCAAGGGCGCCGCATCGACAGCGGGATTCGGTCCCCATGATGAACCGGAAAAAATACCGAAACATACCGAGACGCGAATCCCACCCCCGACGGGGTAAACCCGCTACACCCTTGTCTGTCAACCCTCCGACGAATTTCACGAGTTCATCGACACGATGCTCCCCCCCCCCTTCCACCTCCCCGATAGTCCCGAATAACATTAGACAATCCCAATTCATTACAATATTTCAAACCACTTTCACATATAAATATGTTTAAACAAAAAAAATATACGTTTCTTGAATTTGACAATTTAATTGTCATTTCGCTATTGACGAACGCTTGAAGCTTTGAAAGACTTCGAAAACCCAATCCCAATCACTTTTGATCGAAGCATTGATGGAAATTAAAAATTTGTCATGAATATTTTTGCGTGGATATTTTTCGTCGAAGCGGATTTGTAATAAAATGAAAAATAACAAAAACAAATGCAAGATTATTCTATGAGAAGGCGTTTCTATTTATTCCAATTATTGGCTTTCTCAAAAAAAAAAAATTTTAGTCCACTACGTAGAATTCCGAGAAAGTAAAAATTGCAAGTTTCAGCGCACAGCCTGTTTTTTTTTTTTTTTTCGTACATCGTCTTCGACGAGACGTTACTTAAGTCTCAAAAAGTTACTCCTCACAACATTCGTACCCAATATTTCTCAAAATTAATCTAATTGTCATCCAAACATTCAGAAACTATCACAGAATGTTCCCAAACTAAAAAAAAAAATTGGTTAAAAAAATATATAACTTTCAACTTGCAGCTTTTTATCACTTTTAATCGATAAACAGGGTATTCAACATTCCAATATCATTCAAACTATAAAAAAACAAAAATAAATAAACTGTTTAGATATGAAAAATGTCACGGCACAGTCTCGTATCGTTGCCCTCAAATTGTAATCGACAATCTTGCAAAAATTCAAGCCACACCTGCAAGGAAAAAAACGAAAAATAATAATAATAATAATAACAATAATAATCAGCTCGATCATTCGGTTGTCGCATTGTTCGGCGCGACTCTGCGTTTCGCCGGTGCGACAGTCATAGAGAAAGAGAGAGAGCCAGAAAGACAGAGTGCGATAGAGACAAAGATGAGATGATATATTTTTCGCGTAGACCGTATAGATTCGATCGTGTTGCCATTACCGGGGCGGGCGTCATGTCGAAGGCCAAAATCCGCGGATCACGCACGCGGCCAGACCCCGGAGCCGGTGTGCGCTCGGCCGAAGAATCGAAAGAGGAGGATGGAGATCGAGATATCACGGTGGCGTCTGTGTGCGTACTGTGCGCAACCGTGTCCGTGTATTGCGTGTTTGTATCAGAGAGAGAGAGAGAAAGAGAGAGAGAGAGAGCGAGAGAGTGGTCCATTCGGTTCGCGCAAACGAAGATAATAGAAGCGCCGTAAGACACGTGAGACGAAGTGAAGAAATTAAACGCGAAACACAGACGCGAACGCGTAGCGAGATGGAAAAGGATGGCAAAAACGATGCGAGCGGGAAAAAAAAAGAAGAACGAACGAAAAAAAAAAAAAAAAAGAAGCATCATTTGCGATAAATCATCCGGACGACAGGCATTAAGGAGACACACGTTGCTGCGTTCGGGGCTCGTCCTTCTGGCCCCGTGTGCATGTCCCGAGATTTTCTCACACTCGCTCTGTTCGATCCACGACGCGCGGAGGGGTGCGGGAAGGAAGGCAGAGAGGGGGAAAGGGGGGGCAGGCTTGTATTTCGAAGGTCCCACTCGATCCGACGGGCCCAATCGTGCAGCACCACGAAAAAAAGAAGAGAGAGAGAGAGAGAAAAAAAACCATCACGTCTCTCGATCATTGCGCGACGGAACTGCGAGCTGCAGCTCGTGGTATATATGATCGATGACTGTCAAAAATTGCTGCTGATTGTTGCGCGGATGTGTATTGTGGGGACCGGTGTGTGTGTGTGTCTATGTGTATTATCGTCTGTGGGCATAACGCCCGATGGTGTGTGGTATCGATATGCATCGACGAGAAGCCGGTCTCTGATGTTCCATCGTGTAATTATTCGCGGTAACGTGAGTCACGAGAAATGTCTCGTCTCTTTCTTTCTCTTTCCCTCTCTCTCTCTCTCTCTCTCTCTCTCTCTTCCTCTCTTCCTCTCTCTCGTTGTCGATATACATACAAACGAATAAATATATACAGACACATTTTATATATGTATTTATAGAAAGAGCGAGAGAGAGAGAGAGATAGGTAAATATAGATATATATATATATATATTTCTCACTGTATTCGAGAGAAAGTTTTCGCACTTGCGAGCTGTGAAAACATCACGTTCGTGTGACACTTGACTTGTCAGCTTTCTGTACCGACAAAAATCATTGTCTCGTTCGATTTAAAGCAAACTTAACCGTATCCGGATGTTTAAAATTTTTACATTAATTTCGTTTCCATGATAGTTTGAAAAAATATTATTATTCACGTCATAAAATGTACTTCAACAATATTAAAAAAAAAAAAATATCGCACCGAAAAAATGAAATAAAATGCGAGTTGCACCTTCCCAACAACCCTCCCGGGTTGGTAGAAAAAAAAACCAAAAAAAAAAAATCACATCGTCACTTTTATTGCATCCACATTTATCGCTTTTCTTCAAAACCACCTCCCCCCCTCCAAAAAAACAAATCTCCTCACAAGTCCATTTTACATCCCTGGCACAAAAGTAACGACCACCCCCCCCCCTCCCTCTCTCGCCCCCTCGTGAGTGCGAAAAATTGTGCGAAACAAATAAAACCCGGGAAAAATTCACAACTGGAGCATTAACAAACGCACCGAGAATGCTTTAGCTGGTAATAACGCATCGTAAATAAACCATCGACGTTTCACCAATCCCCCCCCCCGACGACGAAAAAATATTTTGCATGCAATTATCACATCCACGTTTTATAACCCGAGAAAAGGCGATATTAAAAATCTTCCTCTCCCCCCCCCCCCCGACCCCTTCAAAAATCCGTTTCCACAACACCAATACCGAATTTTCCTTTACGAACAAAGCGTCATTTATATTGCCCGTATTGTGTGCGTCGGTTGTTGTCAACGTATATATATATACACACACGAATATATATATATATATATATATACCGATTGTATACACCGATATATTGCCATGTCGCAAATTAATCCGTTAATCACGGCAATAAAGTAAAAAGATTCTTCGAGAAGTGCGTTAATGACCGTTCGCTCGAAAGAATAAAAGTCTTTGCAGTGTAACGCGATGTTCAAGGGGCGGTGGTGAGAAGGGGGGGGGGGGGTTACCGGGGATTTTGACGTATAATACGGTACACGACGAGTTCCGTCTACCTGAAAGTTCCACCCTCGTGGTCGCACAATGGTATCGGGAAGGGTGGGGGGAGGGGGGGAGGGTTATACGTGGTGCAAGAAGCACTATAGCTATAACGGAGTGCGTATAAATGCGAGATGCACCGACTTCGATGCTCGAGAGACTTATATTCACCATATATATATATATGGTGAATTATATATATATGTATAAGGGGATAGCTGCAATGTGCTGGAAACACCCGATATTCACATTGTTCCGAGAAACAATGGTTGTATAGTAATCCGGGAATATCCTATACGATATCCTTCCCTCCCGTCCGCACTAACTGCGTCGTTCGACACAATGTCACGGACGGACAAGTGCACTCTTGTTCTCTTATCGTTCACAAGATTTCTTGCAAATTACGATTGCCCCAATTTCCGTTTAGCCCAACCCCGTAATCAAAATGATTTTTTTTTAACACCCGGTAACGATTTTTTTTTTGTGGGCCCAAGCGGAAAAAAAAGATATAAACAATTGATAGATTATATATAGAAGTGGTCATATGTTTTTTTATATGCAAACTATACATAATCTGCATAGATACCATAGATACTTATGGTATCGTATAGTTTGCAAATAAAAAACGTATGACCAGTTCTGAATATGATCTATCAATTGTTTTTATGTTTTTTTTTTCCACTTGGTGGATCGTCGTCGGAGGGAAGAGGTGAAATACATTGAAAAACAGAAAATGCAAACAAATTATTTTCCCTCGTCATAAACTGGATTAACTATCCTGAAAGGTTAACATTCACGTAAATCGTTTTTTAAATTTAAAAAAAAAACACAAGAAAAAGTTCAATATGAGTGATAGAGATAATAAAAATAAAATTGTATTGATAGCTTCATTCGTCTCGACAAAAAGAATTTTTTGATTCTTAATTTTTTTTTTGCTTTCCAGGTGTTTTTTTGCTTTCTCAAGGAATATTAATCGAAACCGCATAATTCGTTCCAAAATTTCGTTCGGCCATCGGTCATACGAGCGAATGACGCAATCCGGACGAAGATTCAACTCGAAACATAAAGCAAGCCAAAAAAATGAAAAGAAATAAAAAAAATGAACGTGGTCTTCCACATCGCCCGGGGAGTTACGATATTTCTGCATTTGCCATTGGTTGAAGTACAAAATATCATCCGATGATATTTTTTTCGTTTGCGAAAGATAAAAAGTCTCTCTCGCGTGAGACCGAGATCGACAAATTATAGGTTTTCGCGGTTTGAATTATTTCTTTCTGGGATCGCGGGGATGCCGCGATCGCTCTCGCACTTGCGCACGACCAAGAACATATATATATATTTAACAAAAAAGGTCAGGAAAAGAAATCTAAAAAATACATACATTGTAAAAAATTATACCACAAAAAAGAAATAATAAAAATTATTTTTATTTTTTTTTAGGTTACGTTTGCCGGATAGCGCTGCAAACTTTTTTCGGCATTTTTGTGGTATAATTTTTTGTAATATACATTTTTTTCCGATTTTTTTTCACCACCGTATTTGCAATAAACGCCAGAAAAATGACACAAACGATTTTAGAAACTTTCAAATGAATAATTCAGAGTCTGAATTTCAGACGATGCATCGGGTGAATTGAAAAATGGGGAAAAAATATAAAAATTCCGTTTTCATGGTCTACAATCATCTGTAAGGTGGGTAGCGATACTTTGTTATTTTTTAGGCCAAATAAGAACCACCCTGATACACATGCAAAAATATAGTAGTCGATGACTCGGATTTGAAAGGAGTTAGACAAAAATACAGAATGCTGCATCAACTGTCCTAACGAGTTCGACAAAGACAGAACAAATTTCGTCTCGCGAATCTTTTACACCACCTCCCCCACCCACCCCCGCCGACAAACCGCGTCCTTACTTCTTTTTTTTTTTAATTTTTTTTAAATTTTTTTTTCGACTCGCTCTCTCGATCTTTCATTCTCCGTTCTTTCGTCTACATTTATTTATTCTTTCGAGTAATCAAGCGAGAGAACGGGCGGCAGGAAGGGGTTGAGGGGGGCGGGGGGGTTCCCCCGGCTGTGTCGGCGTCGCTACGGAGAAAGAAGCACTTGGTTCATCTCTTCGGCGAGGTCTGACGCTCGAACGCCGAGCGTCTAGCACGAGGGACGCGGGCGATACCGATTAATACGCGCTCGCGCGCACGCGCCGCGCTCGCGAAAACGTGATTCTGGCCGCGCGCGCGCGCGCGCGCCGGGCAGAGCGAAACTTTAATTTGTGTGCGCGACTCGCACGGACAAAAGAAACTCGGCTAGATAGCCATCGTTTCTCCTTCGCCCAAGGCTATGCGTGGCCCGATCGAGCTTGCTATCTCTCTCCCCCCCCCCCCCCCTCTCGTCCCGGATGACGTCACGATGCAGTTAGACTAGTTTTGGTTATATTTTTGACGTGATTTCGGGATCGCGGAGCGTATTGCCAATTATTTCGCTCGACAATGTCATTTTTCGTCATATCGCGAGCCGATGAGACGCACACGATGAGACGACAGTGAGAAAAAATTTTCTCGCGAAACTACAAACTCTCGTAGGATCGGCTGGATCATAGGTGATTTAGAGCGCATGCGCGTTTCGTTGAATTTGGATTATAATATTATGTATAAAATATGAAACAAAATTATAATAAAATTTTCTGAATATCCAATTTGACAAGTTGAGGATTTTCGAGGATTCAGAAGACCATTCTGTCGGATGCATAACTAGATCATCGACGATGCAAGGCGCATGCGCGTTTTGTTAATTTTATAATATAATATTACGTATAAAATGAATAATTAAATTTTAAAAAATGTATAAAAATCAAATTCGACAAGTTAAGGATTTTCGTCGATTCAAAAGACCCATTCTGTCGGATGCACAACTAGATAATCAACGATGCAAGGCGCATGCGCGTGTTTTAAAATTTATAATATAATATTATCTATGAAACATAAAATGAAATAAAATCGAAAATTTACCAAGCATTAAATTCGATTAACTCAGTTATTTCGTCGATTTGCCTATTCACACGGCAAACAAAATGAATTCGTTTGATTTCGAAAATTCTCGACGTGACCCGTGGAAATGAAATTTCGACGCGTCGGACATCTTCGTTGCTCGGATTGTTCGGAATATTATTTTACGATATTTCAATGAACGACAACGAGAAAAGTTATTGAAAAATGGTTGGCCGGGTGTGGGTTTCAAGTTAGGCGTATCTGCTTGACAGGGTTGAGCTGTGAGAAGGCACATGACCAGGGCGTTTTATTTACCACCCGGTAGTGGCAGTAGTGATACACGATTCCTGTTAGCCTTTTGGCGCGTAACGCGGAAACTAAAACGTGATAGTTTACAAGGTGGATATGGTCAACCTGGCAATCATACAGTGGTCCAATTACCATAAGAAGGGCTCTAATTTAACACAATGCTCGCACGTTTAGCAACCCTTTCTCGACTTCGCTCCTTCCTTCGACTCTTCTGTTTTTTTTTTATTCCATTCTTTCTCCTTTGGTTTTGCTTCTTATTCGTACGGTTATATATATGTATATGAGTGTTTGTGTGTGTGTGTGTGTGTGTGCGTGTGTATGCATTCATATAGCGGAATAGAAATTTGAACGGTGGTTTTCTCGTACGTGAATTATTTTACAATGGTTTAGTATGCTTTGGGTGGGGCTCGAAATTTAAAAGGAGACAAATTTCGGAAGGGTCAAAATTCCGAACGACCAATGTTTCGAATGACAATGTTACGAACGGTCGCAACGTAGAATGACATTGCATCGAATGGTCAAAATTCAAAATGACATTGTACCTAGCGAACGTACGATATTCCGAACCCCTACCAGTTGCCGCGGTTTCCATCATTTCCCCGACTTTCGAGCTTTCCCACGCGTAAATTATCAAAGTTAGATATGAGCCGTCGCTGACTTTTTTGTAGAAAATTCAATTCTCTACAACATTGTTTATATGAACTTTTGGTCTATCTAGCGTTGTTTATCCAGCGTTTAGACGGGAAGGTAAAAATTTATTTTATTATTGTTTTTACCTTCTCGTCCAAACGCTGGATAAACAACGCTATATGGACCAAAAGTTCACATAAACAATGTTGTAGGAAATTAAATTTCCTACAAAAAAATCAACGACGGCATATATCTAACTTCGATAATTAAAGCGTGGGTAAGCTCGAAAGTCGGAAAATGTTAAAGACCGCGCCACCTATATAAGCCCCACCCTATATAATCTACATATATATATATATATATAGACCATACATGCCCAATCTTAGATATAGTTCACACATAATTTTTTTACTTAGGCGACCCCCCGCTCGGCTTTCACGATTTCTCAATAATTTTTCAATGGTTCCGCACATAATTTCTTCTTCAACGTTGCTTCGTGCAACAGTTGCCGGACAACTTATTTTTCCGGTAGAATGAAAACATGATACGTTCTTGGGCCACGAAAGCGCGTTCAACGTTTGTCGTTTTTTATTTTACGGTACGGTCTCGTGGTCCCGGTCGTCTTTACGACAATACACGCGCTCTGTGTGTATAACGTTTGGTCCGATTTCGAGGTCGTGATGCAGACCTTGAACGCTATATATATATATATATCTTCATGTGAAACCCCTTTTTCGTCAAAGGAACCAGATTTCTCATTGAGAACCTACCTCTTTCTTTTGTAAGCACATCAGATGTACCACACGACGTTTCCACGTGTATATACCCGCTCGTCCGCACAACGTGCACGTGGGCAACGTGTATACACGCATTTTATTTCAACAAATGTGAAACGAGTTTGTTCAGCATTTGTTATCATTATTATTTTATTTTTTTTTAACGGCAATACGGGTTTTGACAATCGGTAATCAACTGCTACTTTTTTTAAATTTTCTTTATCATTATTCTTTTTTTTTCATCGAATACATGTTTGATTATTGAGATTTGTGGGAATTATCATGTGCGAATATTTGAAAAATTATGAAAAATTTTAATGTAGCAGCGAGCTTTATTGTTATTGATGAATGTTCATTTTTTTTCACTGAGTATTGTTGATTTCGTCTGGTCCCTTGATTATGAATAAATTTGCAGAGCTATCAGAATGAAATAAAAATATGAATGTATATATTTATTTATATCTATAACTTTTTCAAAATTATATGTAATACAAAAAAAAATTGCGTATCTGCATATAACTTTTGTTTTAACGCTGCTAGCCATTTCATTGACAATCGATGGAGCAACCGAAATCGACGATATCCGACGAAAAAATAATTATTCATGAATAATAATAAAATTATATACATGCGTCATACATAAAAAAATTCTCATTTAAATAACGTCGATAAATTAGGGATTCTCTCACTCAGACCGACAGAAAAAAATTTAGAATAGAATGCACTTTATTGGATGAAAAAAATATGTAGCATCGAACACCGGAAGTGAGAGAAAGCGCGTTTCGAACGATAAATTATTACGAATTTCGATTTATTCTTAACGCATAGATATATATATATATATATACATTCTTCACGGATGTCCCATCCAGGACCGTTCTTTGACGTTGCATTTCCCCGGTGAGCACTTTGTCTGACTGTAGCTAAGCATCTTGCTCTCTTTCTCTCCCTATCTCTCTCTCTCTCTCTCTTCGACTTCTTTGTATACTTCACGAAACCTTCCCTCACCGTCCAATTTTCTCGTCTCTCACTCTCTCACGCGCACATTCACGCTCCCCCGATCATCGTGCTCGATCTCCACGAGCCCGCCGACTCCACTTCGTTATAATTTTCATCTAATGATACACTACCGACTCTCTCATTCTCGTCCCCACCGCCGTCCAAATATTTTTACTACTACTCAGCATCTCTTCCCACCCTCCCCCCAGTCTCCTTCATCTTCCTTCGTTCAATCGTCATTTTCATTCCAATTTCTATTCACAATCAAAGCTGCATTTATCACGAAATTTATCGATTTCGTTATTACTTATGACGACATTGTTTAAAAACATTTTTATAGAATTATATATTTCAATATTATTGTTTATCATCCCTTTGCTGGCGCGCTGGGGTACAAATGACCCCAAGCAAGATCGACCCTGATTCGAGAAATTTATTTTTAATTTTTCGAAATATGTAACTTTTTTTATCACGAGTAATATTTCAAGAGTATCCAGTTCAATTTTTATAATACAATTTAAGATTTTTTTTTCAGGAAAATCGCAAATTTTGCGTTGTTTTCACCTGCAACATTTTTTTTTCGAATTGAATATTGAATTCAATTGAAATAACTTATGGCACCTCTTAAAGGGACATATCAAAGAATTTACAAAGACTTTTTCCAGTAAAAAAAATCGAAAATGGTTACTCGTGGCAATATTTTTGTGCTCGAGGTCGAATAGACCCCCGTGCGCCAGCTAAGGATTATTTATGACGGAAAACAATTGTAATTACATTACATTGGACGTGTGAGTCATTGTCATGAAGTTCAAAATCAATCAATGTAGCAAATTGAAACAACAAAAAATTGCGACAAAAGAAATATCAACGTCAAAATTGTAATTTCGATAGTCAATTCGTTAGGACCTTAAAAAGTTTCGTGTAAAATTGGTGAACCGTGAAACGGCGAGATGACGATGATCAGCATCACGTCGAACGACGAACTTGGAATCGTACGATGGAATGGAAAGACATGCCGAAGATCCGAATTTTTGGACAATCACGAGCAGGGAGTGCGGAATTTTCGAGAATCGCGCGGACGGTGCGAGAGAAGCGAATATGAAGGACGAGTACGAAGGTCGATTGTGGATTTTCTTAATAAAACTGGGCGCAAACGCCACGCAAGCGAATATCTCGCTGATAGCGAAGCTCGGTCAGCTCGACGCGCGTCCACCTCGAAAATGTTCGGCGAACGACCGGGGTTGCTAGGGTAAATCTGGACCGTGAGAGGGAGGGCCGCGAGGCGTTGCTTAGGCTGATTCAATCTGACACGAGAACCTCGATCCCAGACTGCCTAAGATTCTCGCTCACGAGTCGAAGCTCCTGCACTCCCTCAAAAGTTAAAAAAAAAAAAAACTACTTCACCGATATTTTCATACAACTATCTGAAAAAAAAATAGATACCCAGTCGGACAAACGCAATTAAAACTCGTCCCGTTCAGGTTCCGTAGAAAAGATGTAATGTTCACAGAAGAGTTAACTAAAACTTTTTATTTTAACATTTTTCGTAAATTATTTTTGCTACAGTTTTCGTTATACTTTTTGTTGAAAGTAATAATTAAAAGCTGCATTCTGGATTTTTTTTCTGATTTTTTAAATTTATTGTTTAGAAATTTGAGGGGGGGGGGGGGGGCACTCTTATGACGACTTTAAAGGCAAATGTCTCGTGACTGAAGGGTTAAAATGTAAAAAGTCTCGGAACATTTTAAATTGCATCTGAGGAGACCTATTAACAGACACCTCACTCGATGGGGTGAACAAAAAAAATGTCGAGTTCACTTTTTAATCTGTGGAAGGGTGGTCAATTTTTTTTTTTCTTTCAAGATATTATTTATGTTTTTGGGTCATCGATCTACGTCTGTGTGCCAAATTTTGTCCTAATCGGTAGATAAATGAGACATTTGTGACATGCAGACAGACGAACTGACGGACTGACCGAAACCATAAGGGTCCTAGATTTCTACGGAATCCTAGAAACTTAATTATTCACATATTTGTGTTCAGACGTCTTCACGTGGACGTCGTATGAACAAAACCGTAAGTTCGCCATCTGATAAATCTACACAAAATTCGAAATTTATGACATTCAGATTATTTCCTTTACTCGTGCTTCTTTGGTTCTTCGGAGAATTTCAAGATTTCCGATCAACGGAACGTCCCCTATGAGCCTCGATGATCATTGACTGACGGACTTACGACAAAACGATCGTATAAGTTGTTCCATTCCTTCATTTAGAGTTACAGAATCCTAAAAAAAATCGTAAGTCAATCTGTACGATAAATGAACCACGAAGAAAATCAGACGAATTTGATAATAAAAAAATTGTCAACTTCGATGACGAATCGAATGAAACATCGCCCGTGATTAATAATAATAATAATAATAATAATAATAATAATAATAATAATAATAATAATAATAATAATAATAATAATAATAATAATAATAATAATAATAACAATAATGGATGCGAAATTGGAGAATCAATTGGAGCAAGCGGAAGAATCTCAAGAAAATATAATTAAATCGTGGTGAACGCGGACCAGTCCGTGATCCGCGTGCGAGAGAAGGATCACGAGCGTACGTGTGTGAGTGCATGTGTGAGGGTAGAATTTCGTGATTCTGTAGCCAGTGTCATGTACAGTCGTGTGGCACATAGCAGGTCGGAGGATGAGAACGAGCGGGTTGCACGTCTCTTGGATTCCGGCGGAGAGCTTGAGGGCGAAGCGGCGAGGGGGGGAGGGGGGTGTGCTTTCAGCCCCCGGCGTTGCCAAGTTAGCGTTATCCAAATCCGACACTTAGGCCAGCGGTGAGGGGTCGCGATAACGTTAGCACGGAAATTAATGTGCACTAGGTTATACATATATATATATATATATATATATATATATATATATATATATATACTGGCGCACACTACGCAGTGAATTATATATATACATATATGTACCCCGTTGCTCGGTTTGCTTTTTTTTTTCTTTTTCATGATTTGCTGGTCATCCCGAACTTCATTCCGGTCTCGGCCATCGAAGAGATATTTAGCTGGTTATCGATGCGTTATGCAGCGCAGCACATAATCCTGCCCCCACCCCCTCCCACGGAGAATATAAAAAATAAAAATGAAAAAAAAAGTCCTCGTCATCTTATGCCGAACGATTCGAGATGTACAATAATAAACTTCTTTCGAGATGTACAATCTAAGACGCTCGATAATGATGATTCGCTTTCACGATTCGTTGTTATTTTCTTTTTTTTTTTCATTCTTATTATTTCTCTTTGATTTATTTTTTCTTTTTCGTTGCAGTTTATGCTGACCCCCGGGGTTATTAAGGAATATCAAGGATGCTTGACGTTGATTGACCAGACGTTGGTGTTTTTTTTTAGGTCGACAAGACTCGCCGCGGAATTTTCGATACGATGGACGGTCGATGGCGACCGATTTTTCGGATTATACTTTTGCAGCGTTATTATTTTATTATTGTTACTTTGAAAAAGGAGTGGGACTTATTTTTTTTATTGTTCTTGTTTAGTTCGACTGCGACGTAATTGTCTTTTTTCGATCAATAGTTTTTATTCTTCAGGTATATGAGTTTATAATAATCTTTTTTTTTCGTTGTTGTTATTATTCTAAGAATTTTTATTTTGTTTTGTTATATATAGATATATACATTTATATACGTCAAGAGTTTATTGCGAATATTTGAGCGTCCGGTATTGATTTTATTGCGGGCCATAAAATCTATAGAAATCGTTCGTCGATGACTTTACAATCGACATCGGGATCGGGCCCATTGTCGAGTTTGGTGATTGCTTTTGTCCATGGACTTGAGAATCGTTTCGGTTTTTATTTTAATATTTGTATTGCATTTTTGGATTATCACGCTTCGTTAATCAACCGAATGTGGTGCATTTTTTATTGTCCTAGACAAAAAAAATACATATGTATATGGTACATATAGATATATATATATCAGGCAAGTCGCTTCCTCATTCGTTCGATTCATCGTCCACGCAGCCTTCCCCGCGAGGACGTCCTTTTTGATTAATCTTACCTCGACTGCAGACCATTTTTTTTTCGCCGCCAGACCTTAAAAATAGAAAAAACCAATCTGCAAGGTTAGACCTCGCATTTTTTTTCTTCCATTTTTTCGTCGCAATTATTTTGCATTAAAAGAAAAATCGGGTCAGACTTTTTTCATCTAACAAATTACAGAATTGTGAAAAATGTACATTCGGTTTTTTTCTCTATATATATCTATATATCTATATAATGTGTGCGTTCGTCGTTTTTCCGAGGATGCGCGTTGACTCGAGGGATGCGATTGAGGAATGTATTATTCAGATGTGGCAAGCACGGTTATGCCTATTGCCAACCCTTCGAAGAGCACGAGAACCACCCGGACCACATGATACACGATATTTCGGGGTGAACTCGAGACTCACGAGTTCCGCCATTATGTCTCTCGCGCGAAACACACAGGTCATGGTGAAACGTATCTTCCGAGATTTTTCGAAAACGAAATACGATTCGTAATAAAGTAATTCAAAGTGCTTTCTCAGATCACATCCGAGTTTTTGGAAATATTTTCATTTGTCTTGTCGAACCTCCGGAGGGTCTTCCGACGAACAATTCATGGCCGATTCGATTGATAACACTCGTCACGGATGCTTAACCTCCGGTTTTCATTTATTTTTTTATTTTTACTTATTCATCATTTTTATTTATTTTTTATTATTACTCGTTTGTTATTATTATTTGATATTTTAGTTTTACTTATTTATCAATTTCGAATTCTGTTTTTATTATTACTCGTTCATTATTATTATTATTATTATTATTTTTCTCGTTTATCAGTTTTTTTCATTCAATTATTTTTTGTTCGATTTCATTATTATTACATTAAATATTTTTGTTCGAAATAATAATAATAATAATAATAATAATAATAATAATAATAATTTTAATAGTCAAACATTTAGAAAAACGCAATGTGCCGAATATTTCTCACTGACTGACTAACATTCTGGACATCAAAGTACAAAAATAAACGTGACGTGACATTCGTTTTATTATTCTATTTTTAATGATTCTCACCGGACACACAGGCTCGGTTCGACATAATAAACGCGTTTTCACGTATAGTCGTACGATCCGAGCCCGGAGTCGACGTGACCCGCGTGTGCCTCGCATATGCTAATACAAGTGCGTGCGGCGTACACAGCCGAAAAAAATAAAATAAAAAATAAATTTAAAAAAAAAAAAAAAATAACGAAAAAAATTCTCGGTTGAGCATTTTTTCGCACGGGCAAGCGGCGTGCCGCGGCCAGTGGCGAGGCGAGGCGGGGGGGGGGGGGGGGGCGAAAAGAAAAAAAATAGTCATCCGAAAAAAATGCAAGGTTACCCACATTTTTTCTCTATTCGAACCGAGCGAAGGCCGGGACGCGGGTTCGCGGGGTCGTTGGCAGTGTCGCGAGGGGGGCAGCACCGTCGCCCGCCAAATGCAAACTGCACGCGCGCGCCAAACACCGCGACTAATAAAGCGTCGAATATCTCAGCATCGTTAAAACCCGAGATCTCGCCTTGCTACATAAAAAGCAAAAATAAATAAAAATAAATATATATCTACGTATAAACCAACGTAAAAAAATCGAAAGAAAAAAAAATCGACAAATATAATAAAAATAATTTGCAAGTTTCAACTTGCAATTCGATCCCTCTGAATCGTAATTCGGAGGAAGCGTAAAATTTTTTCAAGGATTTGAAAAATATATAAATTCTTCCTCATTGAAGTTGAACGGAGATTCGTCTATGAGGAAGCATTTTTTTCTTTTTTGGCTTCCTCGTTAATTAATTAACGCGCTTAATCGTTAATTTATAAGAATCCATGAGATTAAGCATGGCAAGTCGAATCTTTTTGAATCGGCGTAGGCTGATAAAATTGAAAAACTTGAAACACTCACAATCAGCCGATCTGCAACAAATTTGATACATATCGATGTTCAGAACGATGTTCTATAATCGTGGAGAGTTGGAGCCAGAGATGGGCATTCACTCGATGAAAATGTATTTCAAATACTTATCGGACCAAATGATAATGAATTTTATCAGATTTATTAGATATTCAAATTCATTGTATAATAATAATTTACGTAAACTGACCATAATTATTGCAAAAATGTGAAAATATTGATTCTTTCATGATAATTAATCATAGTTATTTGTTCGAAAAAGCATTTGAAATACACTTTCATTCAATGGGTGCCCATCCCTGGTTGGAGCTTAATCAATCAAAGTTAACGGGAGTTATGACGACAAATTACTTCTGTTTCTCCCATAAATTCAAAATAACACAAAATTCAAAAATCCAAATGCACACTTTTTTTCGTCGAAAAACTATTTACAACAATATCTCAAAATTTGCACTAAATTTGTATAATAAGCGAGGGAATAATTAAAAAATTTAAGGGATGTAACATCATTTCTCCATACTTCATCTATGAGGATGGAAAAAAGAAAAGAAAAATAACTTCATAAAAATTCTAATAAACAATTAATTACACTCGCATTAAGTACATCGCTTATGAGAACTCGATCGTGTGTTGTGCACTTGTAAAATTGGTTACGAAAAGTGTCGATCAATCATTTGTCCGAGCAACACACGTGTATCGAACAAAAGCGTCGAGAAGTGTCGGATACAGTTTGTATAGAGAGATTCTCGTGTCGCGAGTTCGGTGCGTCGTAGGTACGTATTTTCGAATAAGCGGCGTTCTTCCCGCGTCTCGCTGTGTCTCTTCTTCGCGCTTGCAACAGCAGCAGCAGAGCCATCGGAAACGCGGTGGCCCACTGAAATGTATGTAGACCCTTACTGAAATATATGCGGCAGCCAATGCGCGTGCCGTCAGCGATATGCAGCATTAACAGGTATCTTTGTCCTTGTCTTTACAGTCGGATGAGAATACTACGTCCAGCTCCACACATTACTGTGTGTAAAAATTATCGAAGCCTGAAACGCAGCAACCCGTCATGCGGCTCGAATATTCTCACCCGACTGTACACATAAGGACAAAGATACCCATTGATGCTATCTCACTCGACGAGCTCGCCACCGCGGCAGTAAGCCTTCCACGTCTACCTATATTCCTGTGAGACATAGCGGGTGCGTCGCGAAGTTTCGAATTTTTCAATGTTTCGTACAGTCAAAAATTTCGAAAATGCCATTTTCCGAACGTCGATGTTTCGACCGTGCACGGTTCCGAAAGTCCATAGATCCGAACAGGCTCGAACGGTCGTAGTTTCGAAATGAAAAAAAAAATTTTAAAAATTCGAAATGCAACGTATCGAAAGTCAAATTTTTCGAAGGGTCACGACTCGCGACTCGTCGATGTTTCGAACGGCCAATGTTTCCACGGATCAAACTTTCGACAACGTGTATATACAGGTATAGTGTGGTGAAGATTGCATTAGCTGCAATCTTCACGCGGTTGAACGAGCTGCTACGCCACTATACCTATATACACGTAGTCGAAATTTTGATACGTCGAAACATTGACCGGTCGGAACATTGGCCAGTCGAAACATTTATTTACGAAACATTTCGATTCGATTTATCGACCTGTCGGACATTCGAACGTTCGGGGTTTTTTTTTTTTGCAAATTCCATTACAATTACCAGTGGGAATAAAAAAATTCGGACGTTTGAATTTTCGTAAAATTAGAATTCGAATGAGAGAAATGTCAAACTCAAGACTCATCGTGACATTGAAAGATTCAAGACCCACCCGCTATAGCATGTACGACGCATGCGCGCATAAACGTACATGTGTGAGTTTTCGTGATTCGACTGTCGGTTTTCGAACGCCCATGTGGATATACGTATATATGTATATCCGTCCGTATATACAAGCATTGCCGGGGGCCCATAACCCACACGTGGAAATTGATTCACGAACTCGTGTGTGCCACCGAACGTCGAACCTCAGCCTTGAACCACCTGCTGTGTATTTACGGATCGACGAAAAAAACAAATGGCGTATATCGCGGACAAGCCAAAAATGTAATTGACCCGATGTACGCGCGAATTCCCGTAACACTACACAACGCGCACCTTTCGGGACTCCGCGTAAAAAGTCACATTCTTCAAACGTTTAAATATTTATGTTAATTCGACGGGTTCGGCCGTCTCATCAATCTCGTTGGATGATGATTCAATCGTTTAATCGATTTTTGACGAGCCAACGGGTTTCGTCGGATTCTCTCGGTGTTGGGTTTGTAATATGGAAAAAAAAAAAAAAAAAAAAACATTATGCGAAATCGTCATACTTAATTGCGAACTATCGCCGAGGCTTCGGATCGAACGTATTATCAACTATTCACGAACGATCCATTGCACGACCTTCGCAATTTCACATAAAGATTGTGAAATTTTTCTAAAAAAAATTTTGACAATAATTATCGCATTATCGATAATCGATAAATATTAATAAAGTCGATCTTTAAATTATCATTGTTTCTTTTTCCGTTTTCTTTTTTGGACCTGGGTTATATTTGTCTCAATAGTTTAATCATAAATAATACGACGAGTGATGCGAACGAGCGTCGATCGGGGCGCTGCCGTCGGCGTTCTCGAACGAATGAAATATTTTATCACATTTTCATCGAGAATTATCGAAACCTCGATATGATCGATGAACAACCAATTTCGTTGATCGATGATTTCACGACTTCTGTCTCGCATTTCACATTGCCCCGGCGTGTTATTTCTTCGATACTACAGTCACATGTATATTATGACGAAATGTTTTTTTTTTTTTAATGTTTTATTTTTTTTTCCATTCGCTCGGCGATAAGGTGCGCCACGAGAGCGTTCGACGGTTGTCGATCGTCGTCAAACTCCGAGCATCGCCGATTGCAGTCGAAGCTCCGATTGGTCGTCGTTCGACCGGTCCATCGACCGGCGAATCAAATCTCACGGTCATGAAAAAAAATCTAACGACTGTAATTTTTCATTATTATTCCTATTTTTTTTTTTTTTTTTCGCAACCACCACTCTCAGCCGAGTCAGGCGAAATATTTTTTTCTCTTCATCCTTCTTCTTTATTCATTCAATAAATCGAGATGTCATTGAAAAATGTCGAAAAAAAAAAAAAATAATTAAATAACTGGAAAGAAAAAAAAAACATTCTAACGGGTGATCGTAAAAATTTCATTCGAAGAGGGCTTCGGGCTTCGTCGCGTAACACGAACGCTATTCGGCAAACATATACATATATATACATATATATATGTGTATACTGATACGACGGAGAAAGCAGCGAGGATTTCGTTGGCGCGCGCGCGCGCGTGCGTCTCGTATAGAATTATATAGCACACTTGCCGCGATTCCGTTGCTGCGCGCCCTTCTAGTTTCATCGTATTCCTCCCGCGCACCATAACCCATCTCCCATCCCCACGTCCTTTTCCCACGACCGTGTTCGCGATTGCGAGCGAGTGAGACGAAGCAACGCGCGTCGACGAGGGTGTCGCGGCGAGTCTAGCCGCGAAGAGAAGTGAGATAGAGAGAGAGAGAGAGAGAGATAGAGAAAGAAGATAGACTCGACGCCAAAGGGGAGACGCAACGAAGATGGAATCGAGATCGAGCGGAGCCGAGGAGCGACGGAGAATCGAGCGAGGATGCGAAGCTACGAACGATGGAAGAAGAAGACGAAGAAGAATGGAAGAACGATGCGAGAGAGAGAAAGAGAGAGAGTGAGAGATGGACTGTCGTGGACGGTAAACGAGATAGAGAAGGACGGACGGTCAGAGGTTGGCAAAGTCCTGCAGGATTCACGGTGGTTCGGTCGTCCTTCGCGACGCCCGTAGGCTCCGTTCGTCGTGAGGTTCGTTGGAGGGGGGAGGAGAATGAGGAGCGGTCGGGGAGGGGGTCGAAGCAAGGAGCGTTTATAGGGGGGGGGGCGATGGTGGGGGCAAGGAGAGCCCAACATCTCGAAATTTGGTTGGCTGTCTCGAAGCCGGTTGGTCTCGACGTCCGGGCGTCGTGGCGCGCGGTCGGGCGGTGGGGGGCTCGGGGAGGGGGCGGGTAAGGGGAGTGGGGGGGAGCGACGGTACGGTACGGCCAAGAGCCTCGGCGTCGTCGTCGGCGAGACTACGGAGACCGGTAGAGGTGGGGAGAGGACCGTAGCACACAGTGTGTGTGTGTGTTGTGTGCCTTGGACGCGAGTCGAGAGAGAGAGAGAGAGAGAGAGAGAGCCCCCGAGGACTCGAAACTCTGGAATTTCAATCGACAGAACAGTGCCGGCGTTCGTGGGACGCGGGTCTCGAGATTCGTGAGTTGTATTACGTTCGATCCCGAGACACCGCGAGACTAAGCAATTTTTTTTAACTCGACGATTATTAAAACGCCGGGCGTTATATATATATATATATATATATATTTGTGTGTATATATATAAGTGCGAGAAAAATTGGAATTTACAAATTCATTGTTTCGTTGTTGCTCGCCGTGATCGGTGGCGAAACGGCAAAGACGTGAGAGAGACAGAGAGAGAGAAAGAAACCAGAGATAGACAATATTATTTTAACGTTTGAAATTTATTCGTTACCGTCTAGTCGTACGACCGTGGCGGCGTGAGGATCGACGTGTGTGCGCGCGATTTCTGTGTCTTTCACTCGATTTTGTGGGTTTGTTTACAAAGAGCACTCACGCGGGCGAGCGGTGACGAGAAAAAAACAACGGAGAAGGATACAAGCCATCGCCGTGGCAACATCGTCGTCATTCAATTCTCACACAACCTGTATCTTTCGATCGTACCGATTTGTCACGCTTGCACGGGGACTTTTTTTTTTTTATCGAACGTCGAATTTACGATCCGGTGCTATTTTATCCGTTTTTTTTGGCGCTTTAAGTTCGTGATTCGAAAAAGTTGACGATTTTTTTTCTTTTCGTTGTTTTTGTTTTTTTTTCTTTCTTTTGTTTGCTCTCTGGGACTTTCGATGGTAATTCGGGATTGGGTTATTGTAACTTGCAATTCGTACGCGTATTGAGCGTGTGTGAAGTGTGATTTTTTTTTTTTGGGAAATGCGGTCAGTGCGGATTGTCGTGAACAGTGCCGAAGAAAACTTTGTGACCGGGGAACGTTAGAAATAACAGTGAGATAAAAAAAAAAAAAAGTCGAACAAAAAAGTTTTTTTTCGAAACTGATATTTTAATTTCGGGACAACGTGTGAGAGATAAACATTGTTTTTTTTTTTTTTTAAATCTTTTCGTGAATCCCATCGTCGTATATTTTTCGGACCGGGTTACAGGATTACACGACACAATCATGTAATCCGTCAGGGTCGGAAAATTATTTATTATCATTATGATTTTTTTTCTTTGGTATATTTCGTTCGGTTGATTTTGAAAAAAAAAAAAATCATTAATTCACTTTTATAATACGAACTGGCCCACACGTGTGACGAATTTTTATCAGTGAATCGACGAGTGCTCAACCACAAACTGTATGGAAAAACAAAACTAAACGTAAAAATTTACGAAAATAAAAAAAAAAAAAATACATTGAAATAATTCGGTGATAACGGTTTTTCGTGCGCGTGCGCGCCGTGTGTGCGCTCGGGCCGAAACACGAAGCGCGCGGGGGTTGTGAACCACACGCGGAACCCGCGAAAGACGAAACGATGACGCCGATCGCGTTTGCGAATCGTTGCGAAACAATCGAAAAGTTTTTTCCAAATCCCTTACAATCACGATTTTCGACGTGGACGTGTCACACTGACATATGATAAATGTAGCAACACGATTTATCGTCGTACGCGTCATTTAGTTTTATCGTCGAATATTATTTGACGTTGTTTTTTTTTTTTTTTTTCAAAATTTGTTTTCAATTTTTCGTTTTTTTTTCTTAAATTTTCATTCTTGCAATTTCGGTTCATCGTATTGCCGATATTTATCGAAAAAAAAATTGTGAACGCGCGGAACAATCGACGAGTTCGCGTGAGTGATTGTGATCTAAAGTTGTTGTTTTTTTTTTTTTTGTATCGATTATTTCTACGAAACGACAATCGTGTTCGGGTTTTGGAACTTGTGATCGTTAATCGATCGAACAACAACGAACAATATGAGTGAGATGACGAGCGTGGATCAGCAGCAGCAACAGCAACAATACGTTGCGAGTTCGAACAACGAGCATCACTGCAAGGATTGCAATTTGTATTTCGAGAGCGCGAAGAGCCTCGAGGTGCACCTGCGCTATCATCCGGCCACCCTGTTGAATCAGTGGGCCACACAGGCGCAACAGGAGGAGAGCAACAACAACAACAGCAAAGCTGGAAATCACAATAGCGGTAGTCACGTGGCTTCGAAGAGGGACAGCGTGACCGCACCTGCGGACTCGAGCGAGCCCTCGTCGAGGTCACCCTCGGAAGGGTCCGCACCTTCGCAACAGCAACAACCGCCCTCGCAACGTGCCCAGCAGCAGCAGCAACAACAACAGCAGCAGCAGCAGCAACAACAGCAGCAGCAACAACAACAACAACAACAACAACATCAGCAACAACAACAACAGGCACCGCCTGGAGCACAGAGTTACAGTCACTTTCAAACTCCGATGTTCAGCGAAACGAGTTACTTCATGCAAAATGATCAGGCTTACATTCTGCCGCCACAACATTATTCGCCGAATCACGATGAAGCTCAGAGCAATCCCGGTAATGTTAATTACACGAGGTATCATCCGTATCAGCATCAGCAACATTTTACCGGCGAACGTGCCAATTCCGTGAGCTCGACGAGTCCGCGAAGTCCGCCATTGCAGTGCGACAAGTGCGGTAGTGTTTTTGAGGATGCGAATCAACTCGGTGAGCACGTGAGAGCAAATCACACGACGTCGCCGAGCGCGTATCCGGGACAACCGCAGTACCAGCAGCTTGGTGGTAGTCCGCAGCAGCAGCAACAACAACAACAACAGCAGCAGCAGCAACAGATGCATTCCTCGCCACCCCACAGTAGTCAACAGGGGCAACAGCAGCCGCAGCAGCAGCAACAACAACAACAACCGAGTTATGAGTATAACGCTGGCCAAGCGCCGATAAAGTCGGAAGTGAAGCAGGAGCCTGAAGAACAAGCCGAGATACTCGATCTCGACTCGCACAAAGTACAGACGCACAGGTACGAGGAGGAACTCATGAGGTTGCATCAACAAGAGATGCAAATGCAGATTCATCAACAACAGCAGCAGGCGATACATCAGCAGCAGCAGCAACAGCAGCAGCAGCAGCAGAGGGGCGCAACCCATTCGGTGAGTTCCATGTTAGGCTGGCCACCGGCTCAGATCCAGGAGTATCATCCCGTGCTTTCGCCCATGGGGCCCATGGACAGCGTATCGCCGATACCAGATCAGGGCCAATTTATGCGCGGACAGCACATAGCCGTGGAACCTTCGAGGCATCCAGGCTCGCCCATAATCACCAGCACCCAACCCATGCCCGGTCATCAGATACCCGCTGGATTACTTCAGCAACCGTCGAAACCATCGAGCATCGCTAATCAATCGTGGAAGAGCAACGAGGCCCGCAGACCAAAGACCTACAACTGTACAGCGTGCAACAAGTGGTTCACGAGTTCGGGACACCTTAAGAGGCACTACAACACGACGTTACACAAAAACGCGGTTAAACAGAGCAACCTGCCGGATCCGGCGATAATGCCGATAAGCGCTCATCATCATCCGGGCAGAGACGCAAATTTGAATCATACGGGAAGAGGGGGAGGACCGTCGAGGTCACCAGAGTTATCTACTTCGGGGAGTCCCCCAAACTTGATGGCAGGTCCCTCGGGCGAGGCGGCGAGGGGCCTGCTCCACACGCCAACCAATCTATACACCACCAGCAATTCCAGCAACGGCAGCACCAACAGCAACAGCAGCGACTCTTCGGCGGTGGTCCTAATCCAGCAGCAACAGCAGCACCAGCAGCATCAGCAGCAGCAGCAGCAGCCGCCGTCGGCTTCAACGGTCCACATGGGATCCACAATGGTGGGCCTCAATTCCCCGGTTCCGTCGCCAATGGGATCCCACAACCACAACCACCACCACCACCACCACCATCAACAAATGGGTTCTCCGTCGTCCCAGTTGGGACAGCACCAACTGTCAATAGGTTCGCCGTCCCAACTGGTGGTCCACCATCCCATGGGTTCGCCCATGTCCCCCATGCAGCCGCCGCCTCCGCCCCATCACATGAATTCGCCTTCGCCAATGGGTTCCCACCATCACATGAGTTCGCCATCGCCCATAATGGCGGGTGTCCCGCCAATGGTTTCACCGCCGATGGGGGGTACTTCGATGCCTCTGCAGCCGTACCCAAACGCCTTGCCCCCCCACGTTACAACTACTACCAGCATCCCGGTCCTGCTGGAGTCTATCACCAGCCAGCTAACTACTACTGGTGACGAGATTTCGCAACAATCTCACCATCGACAATTGACCCAGGAGATGCTACCCGGTTTCGGGACCTTCAGTAATCATCAGAGGTCCCTCACGAGCTTCAGCGAGTTCGGTATGACCGGGTTTTTAGTAGGCCACAATCAACCGCAGGCAGTTAACGTGGGGGGGCTGAGCCCGGAGGAAGCCATTCCTCAAGAAAGATCGTTCGATTCCGAAGGTTCGCACTACGATCCGTACAACAATTCGCCACAGAGATACGAATCTCTCGGATCTTTGGACGTTGTTATGTCGCCGCAACCCACCAACACCGATGGCATGATCATCAAACAATACGAGGTAATCACGCATCATCACGATCCCCGTAATCAAAGGTTGAGCGATCATCAGCATCACGTGGAGGCGAACAATAATTTGCCACAGAGACTCGGCAAGGAGGAAATAAATCCAAACATCGGTAAGTCACAGGAGCCGGATTCGCAGATTAAGAGCGAGAAGAAATTGATAACGAAGGAACATCAGGTTACGAGCACGAACACCGGTTCGCACTACATATCGCAAGACGGTTATCACAAGTGCATAGAGTGCAACAAGGTGTTCAACAAGGCTTGTTATCTGACCCAACACAACAAGAGCTTTCACTCGGGTGACAAACCGTTCAAATGCAATCAGTGCGGCAAACGTTTTCCACTCGAGAATCTTCATGCGAAACATTTGCAAAAACACGCCGGTGAAAAACCGTACAAGTGCGAGATATGCCCGAAGCAGTTCAACCACAAGACGGATCTGAGACGGCACATGTGTCTCCACACTGGGGAAAAGCCGTACGCCTGTGATAACTGCGGCAAGGGATTCATACGTAAGGATCACATGATGAAGCATCTGGAGACGCACAAGAAGTCGAACAATCATCACAATCATCACAACATACATCTGAGAGCGTAATCGATGATCGTCCGACGGTATAAAAAAAAAAAAAAAAAACAAACAAAATACAAAATTCATTCCGTTCAAAAGTGCTTGTCAGACCCTTTGCCCAAAAATCCTGTTGCTCGAAATTTTTTTAAATTCGATCGGGAAAAACAAAAAAATCGTTGAATCATTGTCCTCCATCTGTGTGTGTGTGTCAACTTTTTTTTTTCTCTCATAATTGCGAGAATATGGAAATTATTTTTGGGGAAACAAATATTTATTTTACATTTGAGCTCTGACAATGCTTAACGATGAAAAAAAAAAAAAAAAAAACGCAACAAAAGCTACATTTAAATTTCGATAGAGTGACCCTCCCCCTCCCTCTTTCGCCACCCCGAGTGTACAGTGATCGTTAGAGTTCGGGATCGAGGGAATTCGCACGTTTCCCCAAAAATTTGTACGAATCGCTAAAAGTCTTTTACGGACTCACCGAGTTCCACACACGATCTGTGCGGGCAGGCGGGTGGAGGGGGGGGGGGGTGAGGCGGCAGAGCGGCGAAAGAGCTATTGGTTTTATTGCTCAACCATATTTATTTGACCGTGACTGGAGCGTCGCCGGGTTCCAGGAAAAATTAATTAGGCTTGGCGGGGAGAGCGCGAGATCGCCGGTCGTGCGTTCACGAAATCTCCGAGAGGCGAAAAGTCCCCTTCGGTCCTCCACCCCCCCCCCCCCTCCCCCATATTCCTTCCTTCTCCCGCCCAGCCTCAAGCTCGGTCCGACGTTCGAATCTACTTAATCGAATAAATAAACGAGTTCACCGTGACGAACCCGACGGAATGGAGATTTTTCCAACCGCGACGACGCAACCGATCGATTCTCAATCGCGCTCTCTCGTATTGATTTTATTTCTTTTCGTTCACTTCCAATCTCTTTATTGTTTCAATGTTTTTTTTTTTTTGTTTTTTTTTCTTTTTTAATTTGTATTTTTTCATATATATATATATATAGAGATATATGAACGAGACCACGCGGTGTACGGAGTCGAACGATACGATACGAAAATAACTACGTGAAAAAAAAAGTAGCTCGACTCGGTAGACCGCGATTCTCTCGGGTCTCTCTTTGCTGTTCAGCCCAAAAAAAAAACGAAAAAAAAAAAAAATCCCTGCAGATTGTAAATCACGAGTAATTATTAAACGGATATTGAAGCGATATCGAACCTTCGAAGCTTATCAATTGTACAAAATACGTTAAATGTATAGCCCATATTATTATTATTATTATTATTATTATTATTATTATTATTATTATTATTATTATTGTAATTATTGATTTGATGTGATCGACTAAGTAAACTGATTGCGAAACCTACTCATAATACTCGTATTTTATAGATTATAACGATACCATGATTGTATATTTGAGAAAAAAGATGGACCGAAGAGTCAGTTGGGGTCTGCGATTATTTTACGGTTTTTTTTTTTTTCATTATCGAAGCGAATACGAATATTGTGAAAAAAAAAAAAAAGAAAACGAATGATCGAGCGACGACGATCGTATCGATCAGTCGAACCTCGTTTCAACAATGGATGAAATAAAAAAAAAATTGAATAAAAAAACAAATAAATAATAATACCATTGATTCCGCCGCATTTTTTACGCCCTTGGGCCGAAAGTTTTGAGAACAATTGGCGAACACACACATATATATATATATACATACATATACATAGATATATCTACACGTATACAATGAATGAAACGACGAATTGTCAAATAAAGTCAAAGATACGTTGATTGAAATTACATGGTTATAATTCTTGCATGAAAAAACAAACAAACAAAAAAACAACAACAAACAAAAACTTTCCTTCCAAGCACACATTCCCGCGAGTGGATCAAATGGATTTGGGAGCGAGATAAAATGAATATGAGAAAATAATGAATATAAATAAATGGATACATATATCGATATATGTTATCGTCTCGTCACCCGACACGTTTTCACAACGAGCTCACTGCTTCTCACTCTTGGTCCATCTTTTATCTCGACTAAGACACTAGCCTAAGTTACGCGAATCCCTCGGAGAGACAGTTGCCGCATGACTGTGTTGAACTTCGAGTATGAAAAAAAAAAAAAAAAAAATTGCGATACGCACGATCGTCGTTACGATCGGTCGATTTTTTTTTTTTGTCTTTCTGCGACGAGCACGTTGAATTTTCTTCGACAGTCGCGCGCCGAAAATGTGGACAAAAAAACTTTGAACTCGCCATAAACGAAGTATCAAGCGAAATATTTGTTTCTTTTTGTTGTTGATCCTTGTTTTAATTACAAACGCAATTGATTTTGCGCATTGGTTGTTTATTATCGGGTAAAAAGTGTTGTGTTTCTGTTTTATTTTTCTTTCAATTTTTTTGTTCTCGTTCATTAACGGAGACGAGACCGACGAGAGAGTCTCGTCTCGTCCAGTTGTTGTTTGACAATCGATCGATGATTATTCACTTTATCCGGATTTGTTTCGATGAGATAATTTTTTTCAACGCTCGCCTTTTTCCATTTTATTGACGGTTAAAGAAACTTTTGATAAATCCGACACTATCAACGTGTGCATGTGTACCAACATAAATGAGATATAAATATATTATATACATGCATATTTCTTTGGGACGAGGTCTGACTTGTTTTTTTTTTTTTTTTTTGTTTATTTTGTTTTTGTACATAAATCAATTGTTTTTAGTTTATTGTCGAACGATAAATAATTATCATAGCCTCTTGCCATTTTTTACTACGTAAATATCCCAGAACAGACTACCTCAGAAGTTCAGGAATTATCGATGAAAGAATAATGATGAAGTTGAAATATTGATGAAAGAAGAAAAATAGATGAATTAACAAAAAAAAAAAAAAAAAACCAATGCAATAATGAATATTGTTAAACTACAGAATGTATCGTGCGGGCGGGAAGATCGTTGTTATTTTTATTGTCTATTGATTCAAATATATATTGTTATTTTTTTTCTTCGTTTTTTTTTTCGTTGCACTTTTAGAGTCATTTGTGTTCGCGAGAAGAACATTTTTTACTAATCTGTGTCACTGCGTCATAATACAAATAGATCGGCAAGCGTATGTGTGTGTGTGTGTGTGTGTAAGAGACTGTGTCCATGTGTGTGTGCGTGTGTGTGTGTCTGTATCAATTCACAATCCAGGGTAAACCGTGTTTTCTCTCTCGTACTACAAATCACATTCGTGTCGCGTGTTTCAGTTCCTTTCACCGCCCGCGCCGATGCATGAAAAAAAAAAAAAAAAAAAAGCGTGTAATAGTGCATATGAGAAATAATGAGAATAAAATAAATAAATAAAACTAAAAGAAATAAAAAAAATGCGAACAAATGATAAATCTAATATAAATAGATCAACGTACATTAGAGACATATCAAACAGTATTACTGTATACTCAGTTAATAATGACGGTTATAAGAGAAAATGATTATGCAGATAGCAAAAAAAAAAAAAACGATCGACACATATTTTTACTTCATATCATTATTGAGCCGCGTGCTCATTTTAATCGAGAATGCGAGAGATATTCGACACACCGTGCATTTCTATTATGCGAAGCAATCTTAATTAGGTAAAGAAAAGAAGTAGGAGGAAAACAAAGAAAGAAAGATGAAAAAAAAAATGAAGAAAATGAAAAAAAAAAAAAAAGAAAATTCGGGATTAACGACTTGGGCATTCCTTCGGTACGGGCGATGATAAAAATATTTAATCGGCTAATCGAGAGCCGCACGAATGTGAGCGCTGGAGCGACGCGACGTGTGCGCGCACAGTGATTCGTTACGATCGATCTTACGATTTTTAATTATATCATATACATATATATATATATATATATATATTTATGTCGCGCGACTCGCAATCGCTCGTGTATATCTACACAGTACCAAACTACCATTGGTTGTGCCAAACTTTGATGTGTCCTTTTCTTCACGTACTTGTTTGTTTGGTCTTCGTTTTTTTTTTTTTTATTATTATTATTTTTTATTAAACCGTTGTTCTCCTTCCAATGGAAGAAAATTTAATTTTTCACGCGGGCATTAACGTGATAGCGACGTGCGAATTCGAATGCATGCACTGCATAGCTCCGAACATGTTTTGTATTTTTATTTTTTATTTTATTATTATTATTGAGAGCAAACGCGATTGACGTCGCAGCAGAGATCGATGTAACTGGCTCGAGGCTCGATAAATTACGTCGAAAAAAAAAAAAAAAATAAATAAATAAAGAAAAAATCTTATTCACTTGTGCCATAAACGAAATACGAGAATTTCTCAACGTCCGCATTTTATTACCGGCACGAAAGATGCATTATAATGAAGAAGATAATGAAAAGATAAAGAAAAGGAGGAAAGAAAAAAGCGATGTGCGCACGATTTTTGTAGCAGAATAAAAATGAAAAATCGATAGTTAATATTTAAATAAATGATTAATGAAAAAAAAAAAAAAAAAAATAACGACACGTGGTTTTTGTTCCTTTTAATCGGCGATTACGACGAGAAGACGATGATAACGAGAAAAACAAGAAATAAAGAAATAAAATAAATGAGATAATGACGTGTGGGAGATAGATGTATGATTATATACGATCTGTATTATTTTATATGTGTTTAATTCTGTTTTTATAAATATATTTTATTTCATGAATCTCAAAAAAAAAAATCGTTTATGTTTATTTATTATCGTTATTTTTAATTTTTCCTTTCGTTTTGTTTTTCGTTTTTTTTTTTTTTAATTTTTTTCACAAACTTCGTTGCTTCGGTTTTGTCATTGGCTATTCTCGGATTCTTCGATTTTTTTTGTGGGGTACTTTTTTCTATATTTATATTATCGTACAATCGGCGAGCACGATAGGAAGGGCGGGCGGGGGGGGGGGGGGTAAAATATTGCGGGAGAGGTCTCGCGTACGTTTCGCACGACGCGTTTCACGAGTTTACATAATTGCATATCGGATCGCAAATCGGCACACGGTACCCTCCACCCTCTCTCGCTTTTCGTCTCACTCGTTCGCGAAGCAGAGTAACCTTGGGCATTCCGTAATTTAGAAAATTGTTACAGGCTCGCGAAACGGGATTCACATCGGAGCTGTGTTGTACCGCATTTGGGTCGCGCTTCTCGGGGTGCGTCTCGAAATTTCGAATCTTTTAATGTCACGATGAGTTTTGAGTTTGACATTTCTTTCATTCGAATTCTAATTTTACGAAAATTCAAACGTCCGAATTTTTTCATTCCCACTGATAATTGTAATGGAATTTGCAAAAAAAAAAAACCTCGAACATTCGAATGTCCGACAGGTCGATAAATCGAATCGATGTGTTTCGAAAATAAATGTTTCGACTGGCCAATGTTCCGACCGGTCAATGTTTCGACGTATCAAAATTTCGACTACGTGTATATAGGTATGGTGGCGTAGAAGCTCGTTCAACCGCGTGAAGATTGCAGCTTCTGCAATCTTCACCACACTATACCTGTATATACACGTTGTCGAAAGTTTGATCCGTGGAAACATTGGCCGTTCGAAACATCGACGAGTCGCGAGTCGTGACCCTTCGAAAAATTTAACTTTCGATACGTTGCATTTCGATTTTTTTTTTTTTCATTTCGAAACTACGACCGTTCGAGCCTGTTCGGATCTATGGACTTTCGGAACCGTGCACGGTTGAAACATCGACGTTCGGAAAATGGCATTTTCGAAATTTTTGACTGGTCGAAACATTGAAAATTCGAAACTTTGAGATCACTCGGGTGAATCACATGTTTAGTCGCTCGTTCGTTGTTATGATAGGGAAGATTACAAATACGAGATTCAGCCACGTCGCGGAAGGGCGACGGGCGGGGGGGGGGGACGATCGATAATATCAATCGACTTCGTTCACCACATTCAGCCAATCGCGAGTTCTCCCAACCGGAGATTTCACGTTGTTAATAGGTTAAGACAACATCTACCTGATGACGAAGCAATATTCAGCGATTTATCTAAGATGAAGTGAGAGTGCGAAGAAATTTTTCATAAGCTGAACGAAGAATATGAGGAATAAATTAAGCCACCGATTTTAGGTTTAGGCCACTATACTATGCGTCTTATACCTGAACTTTTATTTTTTATTTTTTTTCATTTCTTTGTTTTTCTTTTAAGTTTCATTCGTTGTGAACGAATAGTTCTTTTTGGTATATATTATATATTATATATTATATCATATCATATTATATTATCAATGAATTGTAGAAATAATTGAATGATGAAGATGCCAAAACAACGAGCCTCGTGGCGGTTGACTTCGGTACGAATTTGTATTTCGTTACGATATTTGTTAACAACAATCGAAACGTCGTTATCAATTGTATTTTCATTTTCGTTTAATTTTCATCAACTTGATTCATAGATTTTTCACGTACGAATGGAAGTGGATGATGGTATGGAGAATTCGACTCTGTTAATTGGCGCGAGGTTTGAATTATCGAAATTCGATCATTCGAACGATGTCGAACATCGGAGCTCACTATTGTAAAATTTATATGGTCACGAAATTTTTTCATTTTTTTATTTCTCATTATTATTATTACAATCATTAGTTTTCAATTGCTTTGTTCTACTAATTGGGTAGAGGGTTTAATTCGACTTGAACGATCGAGGCAAAGCTTGAAAATTTTATCGTTCGAAGACGTCTGAATTATATTTATCTTAGGCTAATAAAATGGAAAATAATTGAAAAAAAAACGGGGAAACAAAATGAAAAAAACCATAAACGTTTGGCTGAGCGAAGAATTGCCGTGTGTCCGATGATACACAAACACACACACACACAATGTTGAATCGACAAATTTTCGTTGCGCAATATTCCGAAAGTAACCGAATTTTGTCCACAAAGCTGTTGTTCGGGCAACGTAACAAATTATGTTATCACGTTTACACGCGTTAATCAGAGACCACGTGCGAAAATTTGCGTCGACGAACGACGTCTTTCCGAGTTTCATTCTTCGATTTTGTATTTGATAAAAAAAAAAATAAGAAAAAAAAGAAAGAAAACGAGAAAAGAACAAAAAAAAAAACAAAAACAAAAAAAGAAGCGACGATGAACGAACAAGACACGAAAAAAGCTCACTGCCGCCATGACAAGAACATAAAAAAAAAAATAATAAAAAAAAAAGACGACTAACGAAATAAATAAATAAATAAATGAATGAATAAATAAATGAATGAATAACGATAGTGAATGAATACATTGTGAATTATGTATTTTGACGATGCCATACACAAGTACCTCATGATGCAAAACACATGTACAAATGTTCATACGATTTCAGAATGATAGCTAATTAATAAAATAATGAATATCCGACATTAATGCCTCACGATGAATCAATCGGTCCCGCATCGTCCTTTGTTATTTTTTTCTTTTTCTCTTTATTTATTTTCATTTTTTTTTTTTTTTTCACCAACGATTCAATTTTTCAAATTGAACTTTGCAACAGCTGCCGAATCTCGTGTACGCGAAAGTGCGACGACGACGACGACCACGCTCGTATTTTCTCGTCTTCGCGACAATGAAACTAACATACAAATATATACATATATATGTGTGTGTAAAAAAAAAGAATTTGAAAAAATGAAAAAAAAAAAAAAAAATTAGAGAAGGAAGAAAAAAGTAACACAAACGAGACAACATACACGCACCACGTGAGAGACTCCGAGAGTCGTGAAGTTTATTACTCGCAAGTCTTCTCTCGATCCGGGCTGCATCCTGTGATAAATAGCGAGATTACGAGTCTGTGTTCGGGCCGTCCAATGAGCGGTGGGGCCTCCCCGTGGACCATATGTTACCCTCAAGGCTGTGGGACCCGGGTCCCGGGATATTCGTGAGCCCTCGGAACGTCTCTACGACAGACCGGACTCGCAATCGACGAATACAACTCTTTGTTGGATTTTTTTTTTGTTTTTTTTTTTTTTTTAAACAAGAATTTACAAACACCACGCTCAGCATCTTCGACTACGTACTTGCTTCATTCTCCCACCAGTCTATACATATATATCTATATATGTATTTGCATCTCAATTCCACATTATTACAATACAAATTGTTCCTTTTTAGTCAAATTATTATTCCAAAGAAGCGTTTTAGAAATCCTAGCGAAAAATCATGCTTTTGGACTGTTTTTTAGGTTATCGACAGGAATCTCGAGAACCATCGATCTAATTCACCTGAAATGTATATCGTTCGAAAGGTATTCTCGACGATATTCTTTTTTTTGTCAACCAAGACGTTCGAAGATCATCGAATTGCAGTTGCTGAAATTTGCAAAAAAAAGTCGATTCTTCAAGCTTTTTCGAAAATCACGCATGTTCATTTGGTCTGTTGAGTTGGAATGTTTTTTTTTTGTTTTTTGTTTCACAGGTATGGATAATTTCAGGTGAAAGATAATTTCATTATTATTATTATTATTTCATTAGTTTTATAACGCTTCATTGGAAAAATAAATGACACTCATTTACGTTTTTAGACACCTAAAATTATGCTAAAAGACACTTTTCGCACGAGGTTCACTATTCGTGTAAACCAGTGTATTATCAATCAAGCGCGAAAGGCAGAATTACTCCTCGAAAAAAAAAAAATAACTAAATAAAAATGCTTTCGAAAATAAAACAAAATCTTTTATTTACGACGGTTAAATTTTTTTCTCACTTCATAAATTTAACGTAACGTTGTGCGAAGTCCGTTAACCAATCGACAAGTTCGGGGAACTTTGACGTATTCGCGGATTCTACGATGTCGAGGTTTAACGAAAATTCATCGTCACCTGTGTTGCGAGACGAAATGAAAAAAAAAGAAAAAAAGAAAAAAGAATAAAAAGAAAAAACAAACAAACAAACAAACAAAACGTAGGTTTTGGGGTGCGTCCGCGTTGATTTACGTTAATATCCGGACCCCCGCAGTTCGCCGACGGTTGCGGAAGAACCCCGGCGTCGAATCTCTCATCGCACACCCGTCATCGATGGCCCGTTCGAGAATTTTTTCCCACACCAGAGACAGCTGTCGTAATGAGTTGCATCCACACGTTCGCGTTCCCCCGTAGATCCGCACAACGAACCACCACGGAGATAAAAGTTCCGGCAACGTGTTGATGCGGCTTTGCATTTCACATGAAAAAAAAAAAAAAAAAAAAAAAAAAAAAAAAAAAAAAACCATTGAAAAAAAGAAACGTAATGAAAATTATGTCCGTGACAATGCAGATTCGTTAGCGCTTCTTCCGGTGGATGCAAACGCACGAACTGATCATCCGAACAATCTTCGGCACTCAAAAAAAAAAAAAAACAAAAGGATCGAAATAAATGAAAGAAACAATAATAAGAAAAAAAAGCTTTAAGTATTGAAAATTTACCAAAAAAATTATTATGAATAAATAAATATTTCTATGTTTTTGTATATATATTATAATTGTTTTGCGTCGAGTCATTTTATTCGTATAGATCATTTGAATATTTTTCGTTATTACAAAAATGATGGAGAAAAAAAATAAGACAAAGTTATGAATATAGATTTTTTAATTTTGCAGTTAAAATAAATAACATATAGTTATTTATGTTTGTGTATGTATTAATATAAGCGAATAATTATTTGAGCAGGTAAAATCAGGAATAGGATTTTTTTTTGTGGTCCGATTGATTTCATTGAAACCCCGGAAGACCCGACGTATTCGGGGTTCCGAAGGGTTTCCGAATTCCTGACGGGTCCTTGGCGCCAGTCGGCGGGGCAATCGAGGGTCGAGCGGATTTCGACGCCAAGTTCGAGGTTTCTCATTCTTACAACCCCATAACTCATAAGGGTGGGACAAAGGTGAGGCAGGTCATGCGCGTGAGGAAAGTTCACAATGGTTATGGATACACCAAGCTAGGAAAAGTTTTTCCGGAACCGTCGGTGGGTGCAGGGTGGTATTCGCGTCGGGGGACCCGAGAGTTCGGAAGCAAAGGAACGGTAAGAGATCATTTATAGTAACACTGTGTGCATGCTTGCATTCCATCAGGTTTAACCTTCATCGGTAGCATCGTTCGATATACTTGCTCTTGGTGCCACTTAAGTACCCTCCATAACAGAGTTCCTCGTCAGATTTTCATGAAACTTGGCATACTTATAGATATTGATAAGAAAAAGGTTCGGTTAAATTTTTATGGCCTTCCGGAGCGCGAGAAAAAATATATCAACACTTTTATTTTCACACGTTTAACATGGAGCCTTATGGAGAATCACGCTCTATTTGATATAATTCAAAAAGTCCTCGTCAGATTTTTATGAAAACACTCAAGCTGCAAGTAGAATATTCGGAGAACATTTTGGGCACTTGACACTAGAGATCAGGAAACTGTGATGATGATAATAAGCAAATATACATCGGGATAATACAGTTTATATCAGGAGTTGGTCGTGATCCAGTAGACATGGCAACGTTGCGCGTTTGTTTTCCATCTTCTCTCTCTCTCTCTCACTAATCGACATCATAACACGCGACGTTGTCACATCAAAGTACTACGTACCTCAATCACGAGATGGTATATCTTAGGTTTGCTTTGACTCTTACAGTTTGTGGGATACTACCTTAAGGATGTACGACACATGTGCCAAAGTATCAAGAAAATTCTGAAATTTTTACTGTCACTAGCTTTTAGAATTTCGAAGCAATATGAAAAATTTCAAAACGATCGTCTGTCCCATTTGGAAGTTATAGCTGTGTGAAACTTAACATGTGTTCTTGCGGGAAATGAGGCCATTGAGGCTATTATTGACGACAAACCCATAGAAATGGCATTGAAACAATTTTGAAAAAATTTCAGTGTGTGGAATAAAGATTGGTGAATGTTCAGTAAAAAAATTCAGATCGATCGTCCATCTGGTTCTTGAGAAATGCACGCAGAAGCATAGAAAATTTGCCCATTTTCAGGTTTTTCGAATGCGAGATGAAACTCATCCCGCCCCTTCATATTTTTTTCAATCAAGAGGTAACTGCTATTCTCCTCGTTTTTAATTCGATAAACATTTTTCCCAGTTACTCTGTCAAAATTAAAGAAGTCCCTCCACAAAACTGGAGTGTGCATCATGTTTTTCATATTATTATTTTTGTTTTTTTTTTTTCGTTTTTTCAATTTTGAAAAAGAATTCTCAAAACATTTTTTTTTTCGAAATGTCAGTTTAGGATAGTGGTTTCCCATCTGAAGACCAAAAGAAATATTAAATTCATCTTAATTATCTTATCGTAATTTGACAATTGTTCATGATTATTTGATCATGAATTATATATATATATTTTTCAAGAGTCCATATATATTATCAATTGTATGATTTATGATATGATTTATATGGAGCACGTCCAAAGATTGTATTCCCCAAAAAGGTTTGAAAAATTTAAAGTGCCTTTAGTAAAAATTAAAAAAAAAAAAATCCTTACATGAAACAATCGACACGAGGACGCCGAAGGCTCTTTTTTTCGTTATTCTGACAATTGTAACGTCACACGTTAGGCCAGATATACTTTGCGAATAATATCCGCATTGACCTCTTCGAACTGGTCGACGAAAAAATTTTACATGCGCATAAAGTATTTTTAAATGTGAAAGTTTGACGGTCCGACGAACGAGCGATGTGACGATCGTACAACCATCGTGTGGCGCAAAAGTTTCAAAGGTCGAAAAATTCGCGAGTACGTAATACAAAGCGTGATGTGCCTATCGGAGTTTACGTTCTCGGTACGCACTCGTCGCTCATCCAATTTTTTCGAATTTTTCAGTCAAGAGGTTAGGGCTACTTGTAACCCCGAAAAAAACGCGGTTTTCGGGATTTTTTTTCAAACTCAAAGTTGTGGATAATGCTTCGATTTATTCAAAATTTTCAGTGAATAATTTTGAAACGCTGGACTTTTAGAAGAAACAAACAAAAAAAATTGATTTAAAAAAATGCTGACTAGCCTTAACCCCTTTATTATTATTATTATTATTATTATTATTATTATTATTATTATTATTATTATTATTATTATTATTATTATTATTATTATTATTATTATTATTATTATTATTTTTATTATTATTATTATTTTCAAATGTTCGGGTTACCTTAGCACTGAACCGCGAATCATCATCGCAGGTACGATCACTACGTAGGAGTTCGTTATTTGAAGCTGTGTGCCCAAACGGTCTTGCGCGATAATAACTTATTCACGTTTTTGGATGACGCTGCGAGAAAACGCGAGGCAAAGAATTGTCGGTCGGTCGTTCGTTACATGGCCGATCGATTACGTACGAATTATAATCGTACCGCGGGGTGTTGCGCAATCGTTTCTTCGGCAATAACCACGTCGATCATCGTCTCATTGTTTCACGGGGCCGCGAGTATTATGTATCTGCGAACCGGCGAAAACGAGTCCCCGGTCGGAGAGAGAAAGTGGATGAGATTCGATAACGAGAATCTATTCCGCGCGCACTCGTGTCAGACAATACAACGTTACTATCTATGATCCGAAATATCGTCGGGTAAGTAATTTTAGTGATATTTTATCTTTATTATTCATTATTTAATATGGTCATTATTTAATATCCTTATTATTTTATATGCAAGATTTTACCTTCATTTGTTTCAATATTTATTTTCCAATATTTACGAGTCACGATTTTTTTGGTATGAAATTCCAATTTTTTTTGTATAAAATTTTTTCATGTCGTTCTATCGATTCACATTCGAAATAATGATATTCCGGATTTATTAATTTCAACAGTCAACTTTCCGAATGCTCAAGTCATGAAATTTTTTTTATCGAATTCGAAATTTCACGTTTTTGCATCGTCAAACGTTTTTGATAATAAACATTTTAGATTATCCAAATAATCATATTTACAAATTTTATTTCTTTATCGATTGACATGATAAATTATAACATGTTACCTTTATTTGTTTCAATATTCCTTGTGTCGAATAAAAATGATTTGAAAAAATAGTAAAAACTCGATAATGAAATAAAAATATTTTCCACACAGACTAATTGAGCCAATATCATCTCTTCCAAAATTTCACAATAATCCGAAACCCCGATACGACATCGATCATCATTCCCATCCCATTTTTCATATACACCGACCCTTCTTCAGCAGCATAGTTTCCCGAGTCGTGGACAAGTATCGCCGCTCGATTAAATCCATCTCCACTGACATCCGGTGCAAAATCGTATTACACCATATATGTATATATATATATCGTTAGTGACACAATGAGCCTGGTCAAATCGAACTTTTTTCCGAGAAAAATATCGTTGACACGTGTATAGTGTGTTCCAGCGACAAAGAGGGATATAAATGAGAGAAAGAGAGAGAGAGAGAGAGAGAGAGAGAGAGAGAGAGAGAGGTGTTCGTATCGTGCACAGAGATAAATCTTGTACGCTAGGACTACCGCGGTATACAGAGTTCGAAGAAATAAGTCTATATATGTGCGTGCTGTATAATGTGAAGTGTATGGCAGTATTCTTGCCGAATGTGTTATATGCCATACATACAACCATACGCACACACACACACATACACACACACACACACACACACACATATATATATATATATATATATATATATATGTATACATATATAATACATAAGCATACATCTATATGTATATAAGTGTATAATTATATAAATAGTATATACCATACACACACATATATATACATACAATAGTATATATAGGTGTGCGATGGGCCGAGCACCACGGGAATCTATTGAGCTTGGATCCCGAACTATTCAGTTTCACGAAAGCGCATATCTCTCTCCTTCTCTCTTTCTCTCTTCACATTTCCGAGAGGGAGGAGCGCTTCTGACGTTGACGGTACTGTACCGGCAACTCATATATATATACATATATATATATATATATATATATATATATATATATATATATATATATATATATATAGACACGCAGTGCACATGAGAGAGAGATATGACGCGTGTAAAAATCCCGGAGAGAGAGAGAGAGAGAGAGAGAGAGAGAGAGAGAGAGAGAGAGAGAGAGAGAGAGAGAGAGAGAGAGAGAGAGAGAGAGAGAGAGAGAGAGAGAGAGAGATAGTGAGAAACGAAAAAAAAAAAAAAAAAAACAGAAAAAAAAGACAGGCTCGTTGCGGGGTGGTGGTGGCGCGCACGGTGCACCATACCGATGGTCCCGATGATTCGGCGGTGTTCGAGGACCAGGTGCATCGGTCCGGAGCCTGGGAAGCGCAAACTCGGAGCGAACGCTCGAATCCTCAGCCGTGGCAGATGCTCCCCTGGAAGCAATAGCATTGCCGAGGAATAAGCACGAAGACAAAGAGGGGGAATGGAGATGGCGAAAGTGAGAGTGTGAGAGAGAGAGAGAGAGCCAGTTGAGCCCCAGCGGCAAATGGAGAAGCATCAGCAAAAGCATCGAGGACCCGAGATTCTTGTTTGTCTACGGGGAGGAAACACGCTGGTGCATCGGCCCGAATCTCCGCCGATCGCTTACTAACGATTTCTCGCTGCGCTTCGGCTTCACGGATAAATGAGCGAAGCGAAAAAAAATGTATATATGTGCGTATGTATGCTGTGTAGTATATATATATGCATATTGTGTGTGTGTGTGTATATATAGTTTGGTCGTCTTCCTGTCCGACTGACCCCCCGACGTTTCTGTGGACGATCAGAAGTATCTTCTCGCACAATACTCCCCCGATGAGATGAGATTGTAGACGAGAAAAAAAAAAAATAACTACATGTATAGGATGATTGAACGACTTGTATTTTTGGTTATTCCGTAGGTTTTGAAATTCTGCGGGTCTGTTATTGACAGAAGAATGGACTCTGGAATGATTGGTGAAAGGCTTTTCGTGAATTTTTTCATGATCGATGTCGCAGCATATTTGAATGAGAATTATTAATGATTATCATCATTATTATTATTTTTATTATTTTTATTACTTTTATTATTATTATTATTATTATTATTATTATTATTATTATTATTATTATTATTATTATTATTATTATTATTATTATTATTTAAATTTCTTATCCGGAAATATTTTGTAATAATGGGGGGAGGGGGGATTATCGACGAAAGAAATTCTTGCTTGCCAATTTTCTTTGTTTTTTTTTCACGTGAGATTTTTTGGGCCTTTGAAATGGAATTCGAGGAAGCGGGCTCAGTTGCATTGCGAATGGAACCAAAGGCTCGTGATGTTGGACGATACAGTCGAGTCATCCTGACGAAATGACGAATGAAGAGATTAGGATTTTCCGGAGACTTTTTGTGGAACTCGTGAAAATGGGAATGCCTTGCGTTTTCGAAATTTCGCTTCGGCTGTCGGCCGAGGTGACGACCACGAATTCTAAGGCTCGGAAAACACGTGGAATTCAACCCGGAACGCGGTAGAGAAAAAATATCTGCAGCATTTTCATTTTATTCTTGAAATATTTTATTGAAAATTATTCGTTCGAGTCGTTTTTGTTTCATTCACAAATGTTAACATAGAATTATAATTATTTTCAAGTATTTTCCGATGACGAAATAAAGTGTATTCATTTTTGCAACAATAATTGTGTAATTGATGATAATCACATCGACAGTGTATAATCATCAAAATTATTCTTTGTTGCAGTTAAGTTTCGTTTGGTAATGTTGAATGAGTTTTGACACTGGACTAGTTATCATCTCTCGTGTGCGGGTTTTAATGATTATTAATGATTCAATCACACTGGATAAAATCTTCCTCGATATTGAAGGGGGGTACATGTCTCAAAAACTTCGTCAAAACGACTCGGCCCATTAAAACCCGGTTCCGAAGAAACCCCGACAAAAACATTATTATCCTCAATAATTTCTTCCCAAAACAAATTGTCAAGAACATTAAATAGTTCCGAATTTTTATTATTATCAAGTAAAATACATAAAAATATGATTTACCACAAGATTTCAAACAATTTGTCAATTTTGTGACCAAGAAGAAAACCTGAAAGAACCCAAAGTTCTTGTACCCGGGGGCCGAGTCACCCAAAAAAATTAAAAATATTTTTTTTTGTGGTATGATAAATCCAAATTCAAAATCGGATTAACCCTTTTAGAATACCTATACTCAGCTATCATTCCAAATTTCTTCATAGCTATATAAGAATGGGGAAGAAAATGAGACATCAGAATTGAAAATCCGTTGAGTCGTATATGTACTTTCTAGGCGCGAAAACGATTTTTGAATTGGATTGATATGTTACGAGGATAAAATAAAAAATGTCCAAGTTTTTGAGGTACTCAGCCCCTTTTAAGAGCCCAGAAAACCTAATAACAATGGTTCAAACACAGTTTGTGGATCATGTGCAAATTAAGGTAGTATCCCACAAACTGTAAAAGTCAAAGCAAGCGTAAGATATACCATCTCCTGATTGAGCTACGTAGTACTTTGGGCGTGATTCTCCATAAGGCTCCATGTTAAACGTGTGAAAATAAAAGTGTTGATATATTTTTTCTTGCGCTCCGGAAAGCGATAAAAATTTAACTGAACCTTTTTCCTATCAACACCTATAGTATGCAAAGTTTCATGAAAATCTGACGAGGAACTCTCTCATGGACGGTACTACCTTAAAGAGCCACAAAACCTAAAAACAATGGTTACAACACAGTTTGTATATGATTAGAGTTTGACAGGAGTAGTTGACCAGGTTGTTTTGACGCAATTTTTATTTTGTCGCGAGGTGTTCAGACGTGCCCCCACCAAATCGAAGGGACATATGCAAATTAAAGTGTGAGCTTCAAAAACCGCGTAATCGTCGCTCGTTCAACGGTCGATTTAATCCGCGTTTCCGTGGGGTAACAAAAATTCAAACTACCTAAAAATGTAACGACGAACCCTTTTTTTCCCCCTCGTGATTCGAAGTACAATCCGGTCCCATCAGAAACACAGACTCCCACACAAACACACACACACACACACAAAGTATACCTACAAAGGGGCCCAGGCGCATTAGTAAAAACGTGATATTGTTCGACTCAACAGGTTGCCGCATCCTCTTTCACCCTTCCACCCTCCCCCACAGAGCTTTCCGCTCGCTGCGACTCTGCGCGGCAACTTGTTTCGTGCTCTTCGCTGTATCAAATAAACCTGACGATGAAAGAGGGCGGGGAAAGCAGGTGTGATCGCTCTCACGAGTTTTTCAATTTATTTTTGTCTTTCCGGATTCGAAAATAGTCGAAATACACGTTTTGTCACAAAAATCATCCATTTTCCTTGAAGTCATCACACGAAATTCATCGATCCATTTACCACCCCCAAACCCCTCGCCTTCCTATAGTTCCACACCTTGTGAAAAAAGGTACAAGTAGTAATATACCCATTAACAATAGATTCATATGAATAAAGAACTTTTTGCGTGCTTACGGACAACTCGAAAAAAAAAATTACCTTATTAGTCTGAAAATCCCATATTATACAAATGGGAACCAAAACGAGCTCACAGCCACGTCTTCTCATTGAACTACAGTGCTGAAATTTCCCGCAGATTTTCATTTATTTATTTCGAAACTATCTGAAGGGCGCACTTGTCGAAATTCGTCAACACCCCCATTAAGGACCACCCCAATATTTACTGTAGAAAATTCAAAAATTCACGTTCGGTCCGACCCCTCTCTTTCACGAATGCGGTGCAAAAGAAAAAAAGTTTCAGAAATAGGGTTAAATATCGAGAATTGTGATGAATCATTCGTTGTTTTTCGTCGTACGTTATCCAAGTTTTTTCATCTGCGCCATTTCATTCCAGCGAGCTGAAAAAAATGAAAAACCAAACGAAAAAAAAAAAAAAAATGCTCGATGCATTGTCCGTCGTTTCGTTGCACCGGACTGCATTGATACAGAGAAAAGTACACAGAAGCACGAATAATGCGCGAAGCACGGATGGAAAATCCCCAATCAGCTGCCTCCGCAGAGTCTCTTGTGAGCCAACTCGGCCGAAAAACGGAGATAGCAGATATATATATTTTTTTCTTTTTTTTTTCAACAATGGCGAGATACGTCTTCACCGTACAGATTCCGTCGAGCCCTCGGAGTTTACGTTACGGACACACGTGGGGGTGTGTTTTTAGCTCGCCCGAGCTTGGTGAGCTTGTGCGGGGAATAACCCGCGCGTGGATGTCGGACGTCGATGACGAAGAGACACACCGTTGGACTCACGTAGTGGCATGGGACCACGTGTGCATGTGTGTGCACATATGTGCGGTAGCACATGTTTGGTGTATGCGGGTATGGGTTCGAGAGCACAGGCGGAGGCGCAGAAGAGAGAAAGAGAGAGAGAGAGAGGAGAGAGCTTTGCGCTCGGCTGCCACGCCGAGCACGTGTCAGCGGACCACTTGAATGGCTTCTCTTTTAAATTCGATGCGCTTCGGAGTGCTCTAGGCTCGAGATTTCTTTTTTTTTTCACTTTTTTTTTTTCATTTTTATTATTTCGATCCGGATCACTCGGAGCTCGTACGCGGCGTAAACAGAAAGAATGGGAATAAGAGAAACAAGAGAGGGAGAGAGAGAGAGAGAGAGAGATATATCGGTGGCAATGCGCTGGGTCAGCTGATCGAATTGGCTCTGAAAATAAATCGTTGATTTGAAATATGGGAAGTTTGAAATGAAAAAAATGTATAATACATGAATGTATACACAATGTATAAATATGTAATATAAATATATACATACATACATATATATATATATATATATATGTGTATATTATGTTCACTGTACAGCATCTTCGATCGTATATATTAAAGTCATACTCGTAAATAATTTTCTATGAATCAATTTTAATTCGATCTCTTTCCTTTTAGATATTATCGGATTTTGGAAAAAAAAAGGAAATCATCCGAAAGGAGGTCACACTATCTCCAGAACGGCAATAGTTCGACAGCTGATGAAATTGGCTTTAAAAATGTTCCGTTGATTGGTAATGTTTGAAGTATTTGAAAATAATATTCTATACGTAACACATTTTTTTTTCGCGCAATATTCCGGATACGTTATATCGTTCTGGGTGCAATATCGTGCGTAGAAATTTATTCCGGTTCATATTTATCATATAGGGCATTCCGTGTTAAATTGTTGACGGGAACCAGTAATTGTAGAACTATCATAAAGTTTTGAAAAATCGTGTGAAATAAAAATTTTGACAAATTTGATGTGGAGAATAATAATGTGTAAGATTTTATCTCGCTGTGATGAGTTCGTGATTCTAGATAAGTAAAATCGAAATAAATAAAAAACAAATGAATAAATAAATAAGGCTCGAGTCATATTTGTGGTACATAATATATTTGATGTTGGATTTCACACGGGGACCACTAACTATAGAACTATTATACATTTGGTTCGTTTTTTCTTTTTTTTTGCAAATTCGATCATGAATACTAAAAAAATAGGAATGAGCAAAACATAATCATGCTACACAAACATTGTGTTCAATTCAATGTGGGCAGAGTTAGAGTAATTAATTTTTTTTAGATCTAGTCTGGCAGCAAACACATGATATATTCGCCAATCACGGATGGACCGAAATAAATGGAAAATAAAATAAACAATGAAAAAATAAATACATAAAACAATGAATGATGAGACTTTGAGTCCCATAGATTGTACGTTGAAAACGTCATGATGAAATAACCCGAAAATTTTGTCGTCAGCCGGAGAAAGGAACTTCCTGGTAACACGAGAAGCTTCGCAAAGAGAACAGCGACCGGTAGTTATGTACCTATATACTCGAGACGCGCGTGGAGCGTTCATGGCGGTTAGTAAGCGCGGAAACCGCGCGCGACACACGAAACGGTTTCTCCACGGACGAAAGGAACCATTAGCGTGTGTCTTTGAACCTATGGCCACGAGAGTTACCGGTGTCCATGACGTACTTTCTCTTTCCGATGCTCGAGGGAAAATGTGCTCGCGATCGAGTTTCTCACAGACCACGGAGCCCCGTAGCTGATACGCTGTCTCGCGGGTTCCACCATATATAGGACGTACCATATCAGGGTGGCTCGAAAATGAAAAAAAAACAAATGTTCTCCGATTCTCGCGGCCCTCATTCGCTTCGAAGTATCTTGCATCCGTAGAATCCTGCACAAAGATGAGCCCGTTCGGACCATTTTTAGGAGTGGCCACGACTTTTCAAAGTTTCAATAACATGGCGCAATAATTTTTTCAATCGAACGAACGTGAATCGTGCGATGGAAACGAGCTTCGCCAAGATAAATAACAAATGGTTGCTTTGTATCAGGGTCGCTTGAAGTCACGGAAAATTGAATAACAATATGAGAGAAGAAAATTAACAACATTTTATCACAGACGGATATTCATAATTTTAATGATTTTGGTGGATGATACTTTTTTTTGTTTACTCAAATGATAATTCACGATTCACGTTCGTTCGATGAAAAAAAAAAAAAATTATTACGCCGTATTATCTAAACGTGATAATTTTGAAAAAATCGAGGCTACCCCTAAAATCGGAGAAAACAAAAATTGAAGGCCCGACGACTACAAGAAAATGTCAACCATCGGTCGACATTGATACGACCGCCGAGAGTTAGTAACGATAGCAACGATACAAAAGCTATGGGGCAACGGTCGATGTGCGACACCCTGAAACGGATATCAGAACCATTAAAAAAAAAAAAATACACCTCGTTAATTATTACACTCAACGAACTTTCCGTAACGACAATAGCCAGTGAAATTCCGGACGAAGGGTTGTCACGAAATCCGAAAGGTCCGAAAAACGTTACCGATCCAGTTTCAATTGCGTGAACCGAAAAAAAAAAAAATATATTTTTTCTACATTTCTGAAAGAAACAAATTTTTACTTCAATCCTTTCGTGATTATTATTTTATTTTTTTTTGGGTCGTTATTACTCGCGAAATTGGCGAGTCTCGATGGGAAAGGGTTGACGGTTTAACATCAACCCTTTCGCTGAGGGTTACGTCCGCGGGTTCGATAGCCTTTTCGTAAATTCCGTTCGGATTATGAATCGAATATGAATTACCTTGCGCCGCCCCTATCGCGTCGTGTCACTGACGCAAGGGCCTCTACCCTTATCCCAAAAAAATTTTTTTTTACCTGCGAAAAAAAATACATTTGGTCGTGAGAGAATAAAAATTTTCAACCCTTTACCGCATTTTTTTTCCCGATCCACTAGGTGGTCAGATGCGTGTGTTCCGTGGAATTCAGACATATGGAGGGACAAAAAGGGTTAAGCTCCAATCGACCCTTTCCACAAATTTTCGACGATTTTTTTTCAGGTATGATTTTTCGCTAATGCGAAATTCACGTTCAACGATCACCCCGGAAAGCCCCATCGTCGATTTTACGTTCGATCGGTGCGAAAAAAAGGGTTGCAACCCTTTTTTTTTTTTTTTTTTTTTTTGTATTTCGACATTCATCGATCTTCATATGGCACACAATCTTCGCTAACTCGATCGTAACCCTTTACCCGTTTGTCGTTCACCCGAGGACGCAACCCTTTTCTCGCAATTTATATTTTCGACGATAAATAACAAAAAAAAAAAAAAAAAAAAAAAAAATCACGGGGCAATCGAAAACAATTTTTGATTAATGGCGGACCCCGCGGTTACATATCCGTAAAACCGTGAAAATTGGCGACAAACATGACAGAGCCGTTATCCTCTCTCCAGTGTTCTCCCCCCCCCTCCCTCCCCCCACCCTCCGCCCCTCGTTCGTTGCCCCACCAACGGGGTGCTCGCTCCTCTTTCCTCCTCCCTTTAGCCTGCTTACGTGTTTTTTTCCCCGTTTTTGTCTTCTTCTTTTTTTTATATATATATCAACCTTTATTTCTTTTTGAAATCCAACTCTTGCTTCTGCACCCTTCTTTCCCACGGAATCCTTTCTGGCTTTTCCCGAAATGCGTTCGGGCCGACGTGCTATAGGACGTGAAAACGCTCGCGTCGTACGGGGCGGCGAAGGGGGGGGGGTGAAACGAGTGGCCGCGGTTTTAGGGGGGTAATGCTTATGGCACCGGTTAAGGAAATCCGTTTCACGAAAAAAAGAAAAATACGTATGACAGCGAGTGCACGCATTGTCGTGCGAAGAGCGTACCCGGGACATAGGCCTTGCGGAGAAAAATACGGAGAATCCATGACGGAACGAAAGAATTTCACGACAAATCTTGATGGACGTGCAACGAATTCACTGCTATTATACCGGTATTTATATATACATATATTTATATATATATGTGTGTGTGTGTGTGTACACGTCGTGAAATGTGCGCGATCGCGACCTCGACATTTTTCCAATCTCATGGGGCTTGAAAAACCCGGATGGAGATACACCATCGTTTGAATCTAGTTTTACACTTTTTACATTTTTTAAATTCTTTTTATTCGATTTACAATGGAGAAACAAACATGTGGACCAATTCGCGTTGGCGATGAATGACAATTTAGTAAATGAAGTTAAATTTTATTATATTTAAGAATAATTAAAAAAAAAAAAACAATTCATAATTGACAGAATTGGGTTTCTTGGATTTTAACCCGCAGTCCGTAAATCAAGGTCGTTTTCGTCCTATCGATAATCAAATCTTGTCCTAGATTGCCTCATCTTTTATATAAAATATATATTTAAAAAATTAATTTTTTATAATTTTATGATTGGGACTTTTAATTGGAGGCTTGAAGAACCTCCGTGAATTTTTTCAGATTTTTTGCAGCTGAAGGTGCCGAAAAAACGTTTACGGACTAAGGGTTAATTGTAATAACATATTTGAAACTGTTTCGAGATATGAAAATTTGTGCTAGTCTGGCTTTGGTTTCGAAATTTTTCATGAAAAAAAATGAGAATGAAGGAAAGAATTTGAGGAGATGGAATTCATCTTAATATCGAATAAATGGAACGAAGAAAATGTTCAGCGATAAATTGCCATAAACTGTGTTTCTTTAATATTAATGGGAATAATAAATTCAAAGCTGTTTTGTGATATCAAAATTAGAGCCAGCTCATTTTCTGGATCAAAATTTCGAAATGAAAAAAAAAAAAAAAATTTTAAATCGAGGACAAAGACTCATTGTTACATCGAATAATTGAAACATGATGCCAAGGGCATCGTAATCCGTCATGATATTCATAAACAATACAAGGGGTTGGTCGAATTAATTTGCAAACAGGGCGTTCAGACACCGCAAATGGCGCAACTTAATCTCGAACGTTGCGATAATTCACTCGGTGAGATAGTTTTCATTGGCTACACACGAATACCGTCGTCAAATTGATCGGTCACGATATTGTATATTGCATTTCCGATAAAGTGCACATACGTTTGTGTCGTAACTTTCGACGAAATCTCCGGCCGTAAACTCGTACTGACATTTGTGGTGCGGTACTACGTTGGCCCATACGTCTGATACATACACACACACACACATATATATATATATATATATTATATATATGGAAGTGGTACCGGAAAGGGTTTTTTAATAAAAATTGCGTAACCCGCCACATATAATTTAAATCACTTTTAACAAATGTACTCAAAGTCCCTCCAATCCATCTTCATAATTACCCATGCCTATGGCATTTCAATTTTTTACAATTATACACCATACAATTTTAATCAATTTTATCTATCACAACTAAACTATCAATATTAGAATAATTTGCTCGGTATGCTTTCTTCATCAGAAAGTTGCGTACTTTAAAATAAAATCTCTCAATCCCCAAAAACAAAATGGCGAGACTATTATGCCGGCTTAAAAGGGGGACATCCGAAAAAAAATTAAAAAAAATTCAAAATGGTGGACAACATGTTTTATTTCTCAAATGAAAATCATATTTTTCAAGAATCTCAAATAATAGTTCACACTAATACGTACAAGTTTTGTATAAAACTTTTTTCGATTGCATTGATATTTTGTAAAATACAGATACTCAAAATTCGATATTTCACTCATTTATCGAAACATAAAGAGTTGGACACCAACACATCGTGTTTGTGTGTATATATATATATACGTGTGTATCTGCAAATGCTCGTACAAGCCCACACATTCGACGGAGCCAGAGTGATCGCCGAGCCGGAAGGGGGTGTCAAGTTGGGCGGTACCGGAGCTCGCAAGTGCACACGCAATTCACAGCATCAACCTTCTCGCAGGTATCCAGTCTCCGATAATTCACATCAACCAAAAACCCCGTGCTTCCCTCCTCACGATCTTTCCGAACCCTGCCGCATCATCTATGAACCGGAAATCCTTCCAAAAACAAATTCAATCAACGACCTACATCCACGCTCACTCGGGCCATCGAGTTTCGGGCCAACTACCGTTTCAAACCACCCCGCACAACATCTTCTGTGCATGGGAATGTACATTTTTTACACCATTTTTTTTCGTCTCTCTTTCGTTGACACGGATATATCCCATTGATGAAAAAAAGAATTCAGCTGCAGTTGAAAAATTGTTTTTTTTTTCTCGTATAAAAATGGCGTAGCGAGGATGGCGATTAGGGAACACTTGCCACGAAGTTATGTGATTTAATGGGAGATGTAGGTACGACATATTGTGAATCGTGTATCGTGCAGCTGTCTTGAAGATTTTAACTGCTAATAGAGTGTGAGGCACCTCCAGAGTTGAAATTTTCACCTTGCATTTCAACTTATTTCACCTTATACGTCCGAATTGAGAAGTGAAGTCAGGTTGACATATTTGTTCATCTTGGTTTCAACCTCAATGTGGTGTGGACATTTTTTTTATATTTGTTTTCAGCCTTAATGGGGTTACGAAATTTGTTTTCACCTTTGTTTCGCCTTCCTAGTAAGGATGAATTTTTTCTTTCGTCACTTCACCTTCGTTTCACCTTCCTAACTAAAAAAAAAATGACGAACAACTGCAGATTTTTCGGGTGAAACAAAGTCGGAGTGGGCATAATAATTGCTCATAACTTGATTCTACTTCAAACCGCGTCCACCTTCAGGTCGAAGGAGGTTTGGAATGATGTTGAAGTAAAGGTGAACATTTTCGAGTCGGGGTTCCATCACAGGCCACTCGAACGAGATATTCCAAATTAAAAAAATTAATCGTCTCAATGAATTCGTCAAAAATCACTAGCAAATCAATGAATATCCAATTTTCCAAATGTAATCCTTCATCCCAAAAAGTATATTTTAATAGTCGACAAATAGCAAAAAAAGATCGCAGTTCAAATCAATAAAATAAAAAGTCAATTCGATGTTCGGTCGTCGTGAATAAAATTTCATCATCGTAAATTTCTCGGTCCCGATTTTTCGTCGCTTGTGTGCACGGTGATGTTTTTTCTTTTTCTTCTTTTCTTCGTATTATCGCGACGCCGTAGGACCTACCTGAAATGACCGCACGTGGGTGTGAATGCGACGTCACCGGGACTACCTCAATCGATGGTGAAATTGTTTGGATCACAGGTGCGGGTCGGCACATATTGTCGACTTTGACCGCGGGCTGCTGGGCTTGAGACCACGGGGCTCGATGCATGCGCAATCGACGGCTATTACCTGTCGTGTGTGCCGGATACAGAACGAGCAGACGTGTGGAAAAACAAGCCGCCACGCTTATATACACTAGGGTGTCCTGAAAAAAAAAAATTCTTCGATTTTCGTTGCCCTCATTCGCTTCGAAGTACCTTGCATCCGTATAATCCTGCAGAAAAATGAGCTCGATCGGACCATTTTTAGGGTCTCCCCCGATTTTTCAAAGTTTCGATAACATATGGCGCAATAATTCTTTCAATCGAACGAACGTGAATCGTGCGATCGAAATGAGCTTGGACAAGATGAATAACAAATGATTTCGTTGTATCAGGGTCGCTCGAAGTCACGGAAAATTAAATAACAATATGAGAGAAGAAAATTAACAACATTTTATCACAGACGAATATTCATAATTTTAATAATTTTGTGGATGATACATTTTTTTGTTTACTCAAATGATAATTCACGATTCACGTTCGTTCGATGAAAAGAAAAAAATTATTGCGCCGTATTATCTAAACGTAATAATTTTGAAAAAAATCGAGGCTACCCCTTAAATCGGTCCGATCGGGCCAGATCTTTTTGCGGGATTCTACGGATGCATGATACTTTGGAGTTAACGAGGGCCGCGCAGATCGGGGAAATTTTTTTTTTCAGGACACCCTAATCTATACATATATGTGTCTAGTTTGAAAGACGCCCGACTTTATCTTCCGCCAGGACCATATAAAAGAGTGAGATGAACGGACACCCCGGTCGGACCCTCGGCTGTGGTTTATGTTAAGAAGCACAACCATCATATATATATATATATATATATATATATATATAAATACATATACGAGCATATACGTATGTGTAGTATGTTGATCGGCACGTGGAGGGAACCTTTTTGTCACTACCGAAGCAGGGATGGGCATCAATTCAATTCAATGTATTTCAAATATTTTTTCAAACAAATAACTATGATTAATTATCATGCAAGAATCAATATTTTCACATTTCTGTAACAATTATGACCAATTTACGTGAATTATGATTTTACAATGAATTGAAGTATTTAATAAATCTGGTAAAATTTTTTTATCATTCGGTCCGAAAAGTATTTGAAATACAATTTCATTGAATGAATGCCCATCCCTGTACCGGAGAGGTGCGCGGGGCCGGGCCGGTCGCGTGCCGGACCGGAATCTCCGATTTTGTTTTTTTTTTTTTTTCATTTTTTTTTCGACTCCTCTTTGCCTTTTCACTGTTCGCAACGGTAGAGATGGTCGACGGTCGTGTCGGTGGTAGAGGGGAGGGGGGGCACCCGTGGGTTGCACACCTCGGACGGACAACCTGCGAGCCGGGGGGGTCAAACGACGGATTAACCTGGTTGTACCCCACCGGATACGCGCGAGGCGGGGGGGGGGGGGGGGAGAGTATCCAGTGCGATCGACGGTCACGCGGTAAACGGGGGAGACACGGGACATCGGGACACAGGTGCCTTCCGGTTTACCCGAAACTACAACACCGGACGGACCCCACGAAATTTTCGGCCACCGAACGGTCACAATGGGCTTTGGGTAATCGTGTGTGTGTGTGTGTGGAGAGTTTTTTTTCGCATTCTTTTTTTTTTTTTTGGGGGGAGAATCTTTCGATGGGATTGGTGGAAGTCGAGTAGGAGATTTTAATTGAACGTTTCGGTGAGTAAAAACAATGAAAATGTTGGTATTGTTTGAAAAAATTTTTTTTTTTAGGTTTTCTCTAATGCTGATAATGATAATAATCTGATAATCAAATTCGTGGATAGCGTAAATTTTTATATTTTCAATCATTTCAAATCGAATTGGTACGACGATGATGAGTAAATGAAGATATTAAACTCGGATTTTTGGCTCACATGATTAAACGTTGGATCTCTTTTTTTTATTTTTATTTATTTTTCTTGGAACGAGTGCGAACGAGATTTATGATATCGTACGATTCGTTGTTTCGATGATACAAGAAAATTTTCGTTCGTAGGCCATATTCGCAGCAATACTCGTTGAAAATTTTCATTTCCAACGTATTTCGTTATTTCGCGTTTGGTGTTTAAGTGCGGGGCAATTATATTGTCGCTGGGATATGGACAAAATAAAAGAGCCAGAAGCGACAATCGTCGACGCGTATAAAATTTTACAAGCATCGAAATATTTCGAGGTGGGTCTCTCATTTGTCTCGTTGCGATGGGGCCCCTCACGAGAGCCGTCGAGAGGGGAGGGGAGTGAAATCGGGGTTTTCAGTTTCACGGTGAAAAATGCGATGGGGCCAATAAAACGATTTAACGTTTGACCTTGGGACTGCGTCGAACAGGGGGGGAGGGGGCTAATTTGGGAGTTTTCGAAAAGGGCAATGGGCGTTGCGAAAAATCATAAACGTATTTGGTCGAAGATGGCAAACTAATCGTGAGGTTGTTCGGAAGGTTGAGAAAATGACTGACGGACGAAGCTAGCATTTAGAATTGCCGCGTCTTCTTCTTGTTCTTCTTCTTCTTCTTCGTCTTCGCGTTTGGACCATTCGCCACGACCTGCCAGCATGAGCTTTTCGCGTTAATTATTGCGGGTCAACGGTAATTTCAGTAAATTAAATATAGCCTCGCTTCTGTGCGAAAATCCTTTGTTGATACCGCCGAGTTCCGACGTGCGGAGTACTTTTACCTGGATGTGCTCTCATCCACTCGGCAAATGTACACCAGTTGATGGCAATGTGGCAATCGTAATCACAGTATTTTTCGTTATCGGACTCGATCGTGCTGCTCGGGACGAAGACGTCGAGTGGCTCAATCTTATCCGGCCACGAAGTCTATCGCCAACCTCGATTTCGTCCTTGACTCTAGAAAGAAAAGTTTTTTTTTTTTTTTTAATTCTGCAGTACGTCAAATTTTTTTTTTTTTTTTTTTTTACAATTGAGAATTTTTTTTTTAGAACCAAAGTTATTATAAAATATTGTAAATTGTGTAATTCGTGTAAACTATAACACATTTTTGTCTTTTAAATAGTGATCCACATTTCTTTTTAACCATCTTAGAAAGTCCAACAATTATGATGTTTCGTGATAATTCATAATAATTTACGTGTTTTTACTTTATTATAATTATCGCTACGATTAATAATAATGCAACGAGTAATAATATGTAAATAGTGATAAATTAATAATAAAATATTCATTTAAAAAAATCATTCATTAAAATAATTATCATTTCTGTAAAAAAAGTTGACAATTTCGATATTTCATGATAATTTATGTAATTGTTTGCTAACATTTTATGACCAATAATAATTAATATTCGACTGATATTTCATATTCAATGCCTGCTCATCTCCGCAAACGTTAGGATCGATACAATTCATCAATAAAGATCCAAGAAAAAAAATAAATATGCAATATTTATGTTTCTTCGAAAAAAAAAAAAAAAATAAAATAAAACTTATTGTCGCGTAACGTCGAAGTGAGCCAACGAAAAATGTTGAAATGACGGTTCTGGCGTCCCTCGCGATTGAGAATACCGTTGTATCGATGAGCTCTTCTGCATATACAGGTATGAAAATATCGAGCGAGAATAGGTGTGACCTGTGATTTTCAAAACTCTTTGTCGCGACGGGTAGTTTTTGTGTCGCAGCCGTAAAAACGCGTGAAGAGGGGTGCGCGCGCGCTGGAACGTCGTTAGAATAACCCTCCGAAAAGACCGATCGTGAATCAAATCGCATTAGACTCGCGGATGCATATTCATGGGAAACGTATGCGGGATTACACAGATTTCGTTGCGTTCACGCCTACCGTATGTTCCTGTGAGAGCGACGCAGCCGTAACAGCTAGCTTCAGCAACATCCCAATGACGGCAAATCGACAGTCTCGTCCTGCTCCTAGTATATATATATATATATGGTCGTCGACGGATGAAGGACGGATGAAGGGGTTGCCACCACCGAGAAACGCAAATGGGGCATATTTATCAAAGCCAAAAGTACAGGTACGCATGTACCGTAAACCGTAACGCACATGCTCAACATTGTCACGCCCGAGTGAAACGGAATTCGATCTCTGACGTTGTTTTATTTTATTTTGTTTTTCCTCAACGGTCGACTTACGAACCTTCGAAATACACACGTGGGCTCGAGTTAAAATCAACATACCAACTTTTCGCATGCCGAGTATCGTTGTATGTGTGAAATAAATATATATTTTTTTTCGACATTCTTCTTCATCTCAAGGCCTTATATATACCCGATTTCGCTGATTTTTGAAGGTACTTTGGCAGACGCAGTTAACAAAAAAATGACGCGTATATGGACAACATTTTTTTTACAGATCATTCATGCACACTTAAAAACACATAGAAAAAGTAATTGTCGATATCTCTATTCGTTTAATTAAAGAAATTATTGAAATTTAGGGCTGTCACGCTGGACATGTCCCCTTAAATGCACTACGCGCTTGAAAAATAAATCGTCAATATCCTCATGGCTTCTGTTTATATTGAGGCGGTTCATTGATTAGTAACATTTTCGCCAATGCTGCAAGCAGAAAACTTCGACGCTGAAAGCGAGAGCAGAAGAGAGAGAAAGAGAGAGAGAGAGAGAGAGAGAGAGAGAGAGAGAGAGAGAGAGAGAGAGAGAGAGAGAGAGAGAGAGAGAGAGAGAGAGAGAGAGAGAGAGAGAGAGAGAGAGAGAGAGAGAGAGAGAGAGAGAGAGAGAGGGTTAGTGACAGAGAGATAGATGCAGAGACAGCGAGAGAGAGAAAAGACTACCGAAGGAGAACGAGAGAAAAATGAATAGACAGAGAGGAAGAAGTAGAGAGGGCGAAAGAAATACCGAAAGATAAAGAGTGAGAGAAAAAGGAATAGCGACAGAGCGGAAGAAGCAGAGAGAGAGAGAGAAAGAAATACCGAAAGAGAGACAGAGAGAGAAAAAGGAATAGTGACAGAGAGGAAGAAGCAGAGAGAGAGAGAGAGAGAAAGAAATGCCGAAAGAGAGAGAGAGAGAGAAAAAGGAATAGTGGCAGAGCGGAAGAAGCAGAGAGAGAGAGAAAGAAATACCGAAAGAGAGACAGAGAGAGAAAAAGGAATAGTGACAGAGAGGAAGAAGCAGAGAAAGATAGAGAGAAAGAAATGAGGAAAGAGAGAGAGAGAGAAAAAGGAATAGTGACAGAGAGGAAGGAGCAGAGAGAAAGAGAGAGCGAGAGAGGAAGAGAGAGAGAAAGAGAGAAAAATGCCAAAAGAGCGAGAGAGAGAGAAAAAAAAAGGAATAGCGACACGTGGTGCTATCTAAGCTCCGCATTAGAAACATCCCCGCAAAGTTATTCGAGACGTGGGCGCGCGTCCCAATTGCTTCGTTGTCAGCTTCGTTGTCCCGATGTGCTTGCCGATCTGCGGATGAATGCACGACGAGGATTATGTGACGCGAGCGAGAGCGGGTACACGTTCGCGCGTGTGTGTGTGTGTGTGCATGTGTGCATGTGTGTTTATGGGTTCGTGTGCCACATTCGAGGGGTACAACGAAGAGGAAGATGATCCTCACGGATGCTCCGCGTTGTATCTCATCTTTTTCTTCGGGTTCCTTTGCCATATCTCGTTCTCTTTCTCGCGCGTATCGGCCTCCGGAGGTCTCTGCTTCGCAATCCAACCGGGGACACAGCCGCACGAGAGGTCGTTCCGTAGCGCCGGTTACACGAGCATTGTGTCATCCAACGGATTATCCCTCGGGGCCTATGGCCGAAAGGTTGAAGGGTTGCCACCATCGTAATTTCGATCGGGTTCACGGTTTCAACTGGCTCCTTCATCGCGATTTCAGTCGTGCCCGCTATTTCAAACGCGGATTTTGTCGTCTGACATCGAGAACCCGAGAGTGACATCCACGTCGACTCGATCTACGGTCGATCTTCGGATTTGGCTTGAGATAAAAATATTTTTTTCGAAACTAGCCAGACTACTCGAAAAAGACAAATAGAATTGAAATAATTCTGATCAAAAGTAAAATTTGGAGGAAATGAATGTTTTTTCGAATGTTTTTAGGGCACCGAAATCCTTATGCGATGACTTTTGAATCTTCACGTTTTTCCGTGCTAGGTTTATACGCCTACTCGATAAATTAAGTTTAATATAATTTTTTTACGGATAATTGAAACAAAGAAAATGTCGTTTGTTTAAAAATTAGTATTTATCGTTCAAATATCATTTTTCTTGCTTCTCAAGAATTCAATTAGCTAAAATTTGTTTGGTAAGATAGCTGCGGATATGATATTAATTTGTTTGTACGTAGGGAGGAATAATTTTTGAAACTTTTGCCGGCGACGAGACGCCGGAGTATTTTTTTTTTTTTAACCGCAGCAGATAGATGATAAAAAATGTTGAAAAATCAATTATCGGAGATGATAATAATTCTGTGTAGCACGGTGGAGGGTTGTGTTCTGTAATACAACTGCGAAGGAACGTTCAAGATGTGGAGGAGAAATTCGAACTCGATGTTGCTTCTGGCGAGCGGGGCGGCTATCCCACGGGAATGCGTGATAATGCGATTAGCCACGAACCCGGGGGAAGAACGGGGTAAACCACCGTTGTTCCACGCGGTAACGTCCGTTCCATACTCTTGTGAATATTATATTATAATATCGTACTCATATAGATATACATGAATATGTATTCATCGAGCAACAGCGGTCACGTTTTTTATATTAAATTATCAAAGCTGAAAAATGTTTAAAGGGAAGACATAAGGAGTTTCCATCCGTGAGTGATTTGAATGAAATATATAATGTATAATGAAAATTACGATAATACTTATAAACGGGTCTGAGCGATATTTAGAAAATTCGTCGATATTGTTTTTCAAAATTTTCATTGCATTAAAAATTTGTTTGACAAGGTACGTGCAATGGAGGGCGAATTTGAAATTCTGCGGATATAATGTTGATATCGATAAATTTGTATAAAAGGGATAATTCAAAAACTGTCGTAAATATTTTTCGAAAATTTCATTGCAGTAAAATCATCATTTTCGGTATAATTAATAGGGATGAACAATTTTATTCATCAGTCTTTGAAAGTATCATGTATCGGGTACATGTCTAAAAAACCTTGTCAAAACGCCTTGCGACAAAAAAACCCCGTCAAAAAAACCCCGTCCAAAAAAACCTCGCTCCAAAAAATCTCAACCCAAAAAAACCTCGCTCCAAAAAACCTCAACCCAAAAACAACTCGCTCCAAAAAAACTCTACCCATAAAAACCCCGATCCAAAAGAACTCCGCCTAGGAAAAACCGCGTTCCGAAAAAACCCGGACAAAAAAATGTTTATATTCAACAATTTCTTGGCAAAATAACTCATCAACATTAACGCCAACAATCTGAAAATTTTTATGTGAAGGATAATACAAACACATAAATCAAGTGTATGTGAGAAATTTAATAATATTGCACAGTAAAAAAACTCGATCTACAAAAACGACAATATAAGTATTCGAAAACATCACATCACATCACGTTCACAATGCATACTCAAATGATGATATTCGAAGCGACGCTCTTTAAGTACTTTAAAAAACTTCGATTGGCGTAGTCGTTAACTACGCAACTCAAACGTTCATCTATGCAAGATAGCGCTTACGCTTGCGACTTGCAATACCACGTCCTGCATTCATCCAGTAACTACAAGACCGATTATCTGTACTAGACTGAGCCCGAGCCCAATCAAAACAAATAATGACAGTTTAATATTATTCCGAAAGATACAGACACATACAAAAGTTTTCCAAACTACTTTCTTCTGGCAGAATTGTTTATGGAGAAAACGTTTTGCGCATGAAATGTTCCAGCGCAGGTTGTCCATGAAAAGAGTCTACTTTGTCAGGAGTTATTTTTTACCAAGTTTTTTTGACCAGGAGTTATTTTTTACCAAGTTTTTTTGACCAGGAGTTATTTTTTACCAAGTTTTTTTGACCAAGATATTTTGACGGGGTTTTTTTGTCGCAAGGCGTTTAGACGTGCTCCCAAAGTATCATATAATGGAAATATTACAAATTTTGTTTAAGGGGTTACGACACCGTGTGGTTTTCGGATAATCATTTTTTTTTTGCTAGATTTATCGTTTATACATTCAACAATATTTCAAGCGTTTAACCATATAAAAATTCGAATTATTTCCGGAGTTATTGCAATTTTAAGAGACCGCGACACAATATGCCCGCATCTCAGGTTCGCCCTCATTTTGCGTTTTTCTCGAAATTACTTTTTTCAAACTGGCGGGCAATGGTTCTCATAATATTCTCAACCGATTAAAATGAAATTCATATCACATATTCTTTATAACATGATCCAAAATTTAACATATGATTTTTTAATTTGATTCTTTTATTCATATTTTGTTTAAAATCAAAATTTTGATAAGAATTCGATTTTTTTCAAGCAGCTGTTTACACGAAAAACTAAAAAAAAAAAACTATGCTACATCGTAGTTATCACGTTTCTAAATGAGAAACCTTTTTTTTTTTTTCAAACGATGCCTTGAAAAGAAAAAAATGTCGCAATCGACGAGAATTTGCAAAAGAGTGTCTTATACCCAATGGCTCATATCTCCGCCATTTTTTATTTATTCTTATTCGTTTTTTTTTTTCAAATTGTTCGTGAAACAATAATTTGACATAAAACAATATTCGTACAAAACAAAAATTATTTCACATATTCAATGACTGCGTGAAAATAAAAATAAAATTATTTTCACACCCATTTTTCCGAGCGCCAAGGTGATGTAACCCCTTGAATGCGTAAAGGAGTCAAAATGCGACTCTCCTTTCACGTCTTAGCTCAGGCCGGACGAACGGGGGACGGGGGGGGGGGGGGGGGTTTGAGTTATTTTTCGTTCGAGCGCAAAGAGATTTCTCGAGTGAAGATCGCAGATTTGTGAAAAGTGCGACGAGTATAGACGAGCGGACCACCCGTGGCTCGTAGAACAATGTAAAGTCCGCAGCGTGGGGTCTTTTCTTGGGGCCATCGAGTTTGAGGTATATTTATGACCTCCACCGTGCGCAGAAGTTGTTCCGTTGTTTCCACGGGCGATGGCCGGGCCGCGCGCGCGCGCGCGTCAAGATTATCGAAATTCTTTCGGCACGGTAAGGATCTTCGACTCTTTTGCAACTGTCTATATTCATCCGCAAAGCCGATGGAACGTTGGATTTACGTGGATTAGACGTTGTGTTTCGAGGGAACGGAGCGAAACGAAGATGGGAAAAATGTGGTTTCGACGTTGTTACAACCACGCCCCCACGGTGATGCTAATGAAGCGCCGAACGTTAATGAATCCATTGGTGTACGTATATATATATATATATACCAAACGTAAGTGTGCAAGTTTCGGTGTGTGATTGTGGGTAATGGAGGATATAGATGCCAACGTCAGATAACAAGCCCTGATAGATTCTTGCGAGAAACTATCTAACGCTACGCTTAACTATTCTCCATCTCTCTCTCTCTCATCCTACTGCTATATATATATGTGTGTGTGTTTGTGTGTGTGTAGCATTTCGGGAATTAGTTGTACCGCAAACTTTCTCCATTCTCGCAACGGGCAACGTTCGACCAATCGTTAACCGAAGTGCGAAAATGCGATAGCAAATCCCATTCTCATCGTTTGCAACGTGAATTCTTTTTTCGTGTTTTTTTTTTTCACTGACAAACCGACCCACCAAAGCTCCGCCCTCCACGACAAAATCTTACTCACGTTGTTCATGTAATTTCACGATTTTCACATTCCCCGGGTGACTGGGGTTGACCGTTCGGACCGATTGATAAAGGTAATCCAGCTTCGATATTTTTTTATGGGATATCTCGATGGCTGTATTATGTTTTATTTTTATTTTTTGCTTTAGCTCTCAGAAATGCTCCTTGGAGCGATGAAGAGTATTCGAAGATTTGTAAACATCGTTACACGATCTGTGAGCAGAAATGAATTTTCATCCTTTTTTATTATTTTCATTTTTTTTAAGTTTTTTTTTTGTAATAACGTCACGATTAATTTATTATTTTGTGGTTATTGAGTCTAAAAATTATATTTATTTGTAAAAAATATGTATGTATCTTTCTTTTTCAAAAACGTATGTACGAAGAGCATAATGTGTTCGTTAAGAATGATATTGATACTCTTCTGAAAAAAAAAACTCGTTGCAGTAGAATTTTCGAATGCATTGCTGCAGCCCAAGGCTTTCGGTAACTTCATCCAAAGTCGAGGAAAACACAGAAATTCAGGCAGTGAATTTCCAGAAGATACTTACAGTGTTGCCGAAACAGTTCGAAAAAAAAAAAAAAAAAAAAAAAAAAAACATTTTCTTCGGTTGCTTATGGTGTTCGACCTCGACGGGGCCCTCCCCCACCCTGACGACCGACGAACGCACCGAGAGCGCCTATGGCGTTCGTCTCGCAAGCGAGTTCTATGCAGCTCTCGGCGAATTTTCCAACGTTCGCCACCCGCTGGGTTCCTTGACGGCTGGACAAAGGTTTTCCCTCCCTCTCTCTCCCCCTCTCGTACTCGCTCGCTCTCTCCATCACCGTCTATCCTTGCTTCGTGCACTCTCGTGCTCCCACGACATCGTTCCGCCACGACAATCGCCACGAAAATCGTGACGGTTTTACTGTCGTCGAGAAAATCCTCGCGCTGCTAAATATACATTGCCACGAATTTTCAGCCGCACGAATTTACAAGATTTTTACAGTGGGCTTTCCGTAACTTCCCCTGCGCCCCCCACCCCCCGCCCCCCCTTGAACGAAAATGGGGAAAAACGAATTTTCACCGGTTACAACGTCGCAGCACCGTTGAACGTCGTAAATTCGTTTCGCCGAGTTATCCCGTGAGAGCTCGCTTTCACGTTATATTCCAACATCGTATTTCAACATCGATTCTCATGCACGACTTACACACGACTGTCGCAAATTTTGTTTGAAAATTCTTCGAAAATTGTGTCGTTCTTTCATTTCGCTATTCAAAAAAAAAAATATATATATATATATATGCATATAGATATATATTTTTATTTGATCATTTATTCATTATTTAATGTATAATACATTAAATTGTCATTCCTCAATTGATTTTTTTTATCATTACCAAATGTAACGAAATAAATAAATTTTCGTTACCCTGTTTGATTCATTTAAATTCCTGTTTCGTCACACATTGTGAAACGGAAATTGCATTGCCGAGTTACAGTGATGGAAACCATATCAGTGTATCGCGCAACGCCATAGCTGGGCCAGTGACTGTTACGGAAAACTATGTGCAGGAAGGTCCAAGGAAACGATGTTCAATACGCATGCCAGGGTTGTCAAGTGACTCCCCTGGGATATCACGCGGTCTCCTCTTGCCACCGCTTCCCCACTGGGGTGCCTACTTTTGGACGAAACCCCTCCGACCCACAGCCGGTCGAAGGCTTCGTGTGTGAGTTTTCTCGCATTACCATCGTACGTGTATATTGTTCTATGCAGTATAGATTCGGCCAAAAAATCCACGACACACGAAATAATTTGGGATTGCCTGGTCGATCGAAGGGTGACTCGGAGAAAGTGGAAATTCGTTGAGAACGAGTACGCGAATCCAGTTGAAGTGTGGAACGTTGAAAGAACCGGTGGAAGGAAGCGAAATTAAAGGTCTTGCGTGGATGGACGAGGAGGGGACAAAGGGAAATAGCGTTACAGTTATACAGAACGAGAGGATGGTCCCGATGTCCGCAGGGGATGCCCACCCTTGAAGCCATCTATCCGCTACCACAATCCTCGTCGGAGACCCCATGCGCTCTCTTTCAGTTTCGAAATGTAACCCATCGAAATTGTCGAGCCTCGCTCTTCCCATGCTCTCTATTCATCAATTCAGCTGCAACTGCAACAAAACTTTAGACATTTGAAATATTTTTGCGTCTAACTGGGTATTGTACTTGTGTTTTAGTAATGTAGTTCGTAAGGTATAAGTTTATTTTTCGGTTCTCGTGCTTCTTGACAATAGAAAATATTTTAGAATTTTAGAATTTTAGAATTTTAGAATTTTAGAATTTTAGAATTTTAGAATTTTAGAATTTTAGAATTTTAGAATTTTAGAATTTTAGAATTTTAGAATTTTAGAATTTTAGAATTTTAGAATTTTAGAATTTTAGAATTTTAGAATTTTAGAATTTTAGAATTTTAGAATTTTAGAATTTTAGAATTTTAGAATTTTAGAATTTTAGAATTTTAGAATTTTAGAATTTTAGAATTTTAGAATTTTAGAATTTTAGAATTTTAGAATTTTAGAATTTTAGAATTTTAGAATTTTAGAATTTTAGAATTTTAGAATTTTAGAATTTTAGAATTTTAGAATTTTAGAATTTTAGAATTTTAGAATTTTAGAATTTTAGAATTTTAGAATTTTAGAATTTTAGAATTTTAGAATTTTAGAATTTTAGAATTTTAGAATTTTAGAATTTTAGAATTTTAGAATTTTAGAATTTTAGAATTTTAGAATTTTAGAATTTTAGAATTTTAGAATTTTAGAATTTTAGAATTTTAGAATTTTAGAATTTTAGAATTTTAGAATTTTAGAATTTTAGAATTTTAGAATTTTAGAATTTTAGAATTTTAGAATTTTAGAATTTTAGAATTTTAGAATTTTAGAATTTTAGAATTTTAGAATTTTAGAATTTTAGAATTTTAGAATTTTAGAATTTTAGAATTTTAGAATTTTAGAATTTTAGAATTTTAGAATTTTAGAATTTTAGAATTTTAGAATTTTAGAATTTTAGAATTTTAGAATTTTAGAATTTTAGAATTTTAGAATTTTAGAATTTTAGAATTTTAGAATTTTAGAAAATGGAATTGGCACAGAATAAAAAAACTTGATACGCTTTTTGACTATTGTGAAAGGCCACTTACAGAATTATCCTCGGAATGATAATCTTAGTTCAACACGTAGCGAAAATACGAAGGGTTTTATATCTCATCCATTAAATAAGGTTCTCCCTTCGAGCGTTGGTGAGGTCGAAATCCTGAATTTGGTATTAAAGCTCCTGCACAGGTAACCATCGTAAGTGAAAATCTACTCGATATCGGACGAGGGATAAGAGTTATCTCGGAAACTGTAAAAATACATTTTACCCCCTCGTTTTGGTCTCTCGAGGGACGGAATTACGAAAATTCCCCGATCGGCTTGTGCTTATGACATGAAAAGAAAAAAATTATCTGGTGAATTTAATGTTTTCAGGTTTAGGGATTTGGCCTGGGTGATGATCGATTAGTCAGTCAGTCGGTCAGTCAGGACATTCCATACTGCAGATACACAAAGGATGAGTCTCCCTCGAACCGCTTTCGTACCAGCTCCCCCGCATCTTCCAATAACACCTAGTTTTGATTTAACCCCAATAAGAAATTTTCATACATCGGAAAAAATTCGCAACAGTCGAATTGTCGACAAGATGAATGAGAAAAAAATTTGTCGCCACGATTGAATTATAAAATTTTCGTGATTCCGCCGTTTTCTATGGTCTATTTTTTTTTTTTTTAATCCTCCGTACCGTTGTTTTCGGTGCGTGTTTCGCGAATAACAAAAGGGCGAGCCGAGGTCTTGTCACACTCGAGCAATCCAAGGAAATTCCGAGCGCGCAATTGTGGAAAAGCCTGGTCCTTGCAATAAAACATGTCGGTGGCATGTGTCCACACGATGAAACGTGGCGCGACGCTGTGCGATGGCGTAAAAGGCGAGGTGAATCTCTTTACGACACTTACGCGCCGGCATGGCAACTATATACGTACGTTATACGGAGTGGCGTATACATACATGCACCAGGGTGTCCTGGAAAAAAAAAATTTTCTCCGATTTTCGTTGTCCTCATTCGCTTCGAAGTATCTTGCATCCGTATAATCCTGCAGAAAAATGAGCTCAATCGGACCATTTTTGGGGTCTCCCCCGATTTTTCAACGTTTGAATAACATGGCGTAATAATTTTTTCAATCGAACGAACGTGAATCGCGCGATCGAAATGAGCTTGGACAAGATGAATAACAAATGATTTCGTTGTATCAAGGTCGCTCGAAGTCACGGAAAATTAAATAACAATATGAGAGAATAAAATTAACAACATTTTATCACAGACGAATATTCATAATTTTAATGATTTTGTGGATGATACATTTTTTTGTTTACTCAAATGATAATTCACGATTCACGTTCGTTCGATGAAAAAAAAATTTTTGCGCCATGTTATTTAAACGTTAAAAATATTGAAAAAATCGAGGCTACCCCTAAAATCGGTCCGATCGGGCCAGATCTTTCTGCAGGATTCTACGGATGCAAGATAGCTCGAAGAATCGACGACCCTCGTATACACATATCAACATATTCAAATAGTTATATCTTCATCGATGCACACGCGAACGCGTCAAAATTGTTGAGACCAGTGTGTCGAGCCTCCGAGGCATTCGCTTTTGTGCCACTCTCGCGTCTTCGCGTCTTTCTCGCCTTCGCGCATTCCCGCGTCGCCGACACGCACACAACAAAACGCTAATCCCAAATGTGTTGGCGCCCACGAGAAAGGGACGAGGTTTTGGTGCGAAACCGCGTTGCAATTAGTCGTCCTGCGGCGAGGATAGAGGCGAATGTTCACCGCACGGTGGCCAGACTCCTAATCCTTGGTGTCGAGTCTACGATGGCGGGGACCGGAAGCCCCAGAGATGACGACCGAAGATTCCATTGGCTGAATTTTTTTCGTGGGTCGGGAATTCCATTTTCTTTCCATATTTTCTTCGCATTCTGAAATGTAACGTACGGGCTCGTTGTTATTTCACTCAATGGGTGCAATATCGGAGGGAGAAATTACCGAGATGACACATGTGCTTCGTTTGTGATTGTATTTTATGCAACACGTTGAAGTAATCCATGTGCAATTTTTCTATTCCATTGTATTTCAGAAATCCTGCCTTTGCATCGTTCGATCATTTCGTTCATGGCAATTTACAAATTCGAAATTCCCAAAATGTTGCCCCATAAAATATATGCTTGATACAATTTATAATTATCATGTTGCATACATTATAACATGTAAATTATGATGTTGTTAATTTTTTAGCATCACAGATTTTTTTCCAATTTTATGATTCCTGGAAAGAAATGAAAAAAATTGATATCAAACAAAATAATTGAAACACCATTATCCAAAAAAAAACGGTATGATTGAAAAAAAAGGATCAACATGATTTTTCAGCCTCCGCTATCTGAGAGGCCAAGTTCGGGGTTACACAAGAATTTCTGGTGAAATGGAAAAAGAAAAAACTCGTAAATTAAAACAGTTATGATACTGCAAAATAAGCATAATATCATTGCTAAAAACGGATATATGTATATATATATATATATACTTTAACTCATTAATTCTCATCCGAGATTCTGGCCTAATCCGTATTCCGAGTATAAATATAATTACAACCGTCGAATTCGCACGTGCGGATGCAAAAATGCATATTCCGTAGCGCGAGGCGCACGTGCAAATCGATTATTCCCGGAAACCCTCACAATGGTGACTCGGACGACTCGTCGTTCGAACGGAAATGGGAAATTCGAACTGTCGTTCGAAGTTCAGAGCGCAACGACGTATAATAATCTCCTTCGAAAAGCAAGGCGTACATTTGCTTCCGTGAATGGATGCAGAACCTTGTGGATTATACCGTGATGCGTTCGAACGTGCTGCAGTTGCACGTTCTTCGGAAAATCGTTGTAAACACAAAATTCTCACGTCACACGTCTGTAACGATCTTTTCGCTCCACTTCTTAAACCTAATTATCCTGGCTCAGCTTTTATCCTTCTTCAACTATAAGGTATATATATATATATTAGGGTAGTTCTTATTTAGCCTTAAAAAAAAGTATCGCTACCCACTTTCCAAATAATTCTAGACCATGAAAAAGTAATTTTCATTTTTTTTTCTTCCAATTTTTAAATTCACCGTCTGCATTGCCTAAATTCATTCGAAAAATTTTCATACACTTTTACCTTCGTTTCTCGAGATTTTACAAAAGTCCAACTCACTCGGTCACTCGTTCGTGCTCTCTCTCTCACATTTGCAACAACCCAGAGAGACGTTGGATCGAATAAACAACACTCTTTGAACCTCTTAATCCTCAAAGACACCTGAGAAAATACAGTGCATCACGGACCAAAGCTCACTCACTTCAACCCGAAGTCACGTTCGCTCCGAACGTATTATTATTTCTTTGTCTCTTCTATTTTTCAACTCATCCGCATTCATCACCCCAAAAAAAAATTGCGAATAATCTCAATAAAATCTCAATAACTCTCGCAATCAAATACTCACGTTATCCATGCTTCATCCACGGACGCCAATAATTTTAAACCTTTTTCTCGTAACCCCTCATACACGGCTTTAATTTTTATTCCACACCAGTGAAATACATCGACGCCATTCGATACACAAAGAAACGAAATTATTTTTTTTCTTCTTCTTTATTTCGTCGCTCGTGTTTGTCTTTCGTCGCGAACGAAATTGCGTGGCCGATGCTGAAGGAAAATTCGAGCGGTGTTTGTTCTTCGGAGAGAACCTGCCGGAGAACCAGCAGCGGTGAGGGCAAGGGGGTTGGGGGGTGAGAGCGGGGTGTGTGTAGTGTACGAAGGCGTTTGGAAGATGTGCGGCAATCGATCACCAGCGGCGAGCCCACCCCCCCAGGGACAAGCTTTGGTCCAGCGCGTCTCCTTGGCGTCCTTGTCCACATCCTCGAAAGCTTCGACGTGAAGCTTTCGCGCGCGCAACCCCCCGTTACGCCGAATTTACCTAACGTACATAACATATATATATATATATATATATATATATATATATATATATATGTATATGCACATATGTATAACACACATATATATGAGAGTGGTCCTCAGCAAAGGTGATTTTTTAATTGAAATTGCGTAACTCACCACATAGGTTCGAAATACTTTTCGAATAACGTTCGTGACGTCCCCCTGGCCCTCGAGTCCCTCGAGTTGTCCCTCCAGATTTGAAATCCAATAAACGATGATAACAACTGATAAACCATTTCAACGCAAATCCAAAAATTCATTTGCGTTCGTGTGTTGTAAGAAAATATACGACTAGTTATACCCATCAACGATACATTTATGCGAACAAAGAATTTTTCGCGTGCTCCGGGACAACTAGAAAAAATAATTAACGAATAAGTCTGAAAAATCCCATGTTATTTAAGGGGATAACAAAACGAGCTCACAGTCACGTCTTCTCGTTGGACTGCAGTGATGGGGTTTTTCACATATTTTTATTTATTCATGTCGAACCTATCTGGGGGGTGCGCTTGTCGAAATTCGTCGACCACCCCATTAAGGACCACCCCAATATATATATATATATTGGATTGATGTATTTATTTTCTCTGTTGCGCGGAGGCGTCGCCCACGTTCTGGCTCTTCGTTTGACGACCCCGCGATCTAACCCCTCGACGCTTCGTTGTTCCCACAGGCGGTGTGCGCTACCGGCAACGTCGTCTACGCCGACGTGAAGCTTCGCACCCCAAGCAGCCGCGGAGAAGCAGAAGCAGGCGCCCCCACAGAGTCGAGCATCGCGGAACACACACCGTGCTTCGAGACAAGCCCAGGATGATAGCGGACCGAGGAAGAAGAGCCGAAACCGACCACGTGTGAGAGAGACGAAGAGGAAGAGCGTGTGTGTGTGTGTGTGTGTGTGTGAGAGCGAGAGAGAGAGAGAGAGAGAGAGAGGGTGAGCTTGTTATGGACGTGATGGACCCTCCGTACCTCACTGCAAGCTCACCCCGTCCAAGGGGGAGAAGCTTTTAGAGCTTGGAATATTCACGAGGCAAGCCTTGGACAAGCGAAACACATTCTCCCTGCTCGGCCGCAGTGAGAGTCCGCTATAAACGCCAGCCCCTTCCCCTCCCCCCCGCCGCCCCAACGCCCCACGACCGCCACCGCGCGTACGTGCAACCTTCCGGATATATCCTCTTACGTCTGACTACGCGAAGCTTCTGACATCGTCATGGGCGAAATGGAAGCAATCGCTGATGTGAAATTGTCGGGAATTGTCGGGAAATTGTGTTATCGCTCGTTATCGGACGAAATATGTTGAGATTCGTTTTTTTCGTTTTTTTAAATTATTATTCAGCAAAGGAGATTCATGATTTTTTCAAAGATAGATGTGCATTGTTTTTTGGATCGACAGAATAACAATCAATAGAGACACAATTTTCTTTTTTTCAATTCTTATTAAGCAAAATTGATTTGTCATTTTTTTGAATACATATATGTATATATATTTATTTCTTTTTTGAATGGCAAAGCTGGGAATTAGTCGATCGAGATGGATTTTTTTTTTTCAATCATTCGGCAAAGTTGAATTTATAATTGGTTCATGATTATTAAAAAAAAAAAAATTCGTTATTAAAAAAAAAAAAAATAGTAACTACTCGATGGCTTGCGCACGAGCGACAAGATATTTCATTGCGCACCCTGTCGAAACTCATTAACACGCGAAATTTCATTCCCGATGGTTTATATATATATATATATATATATATATATATATATATATATATATATATATATATGTATATATGTATATATATATATTTCTCGATGGAATATATTTTGCGACTTAATTAACTCGGTACCGGGGACGAAGGTGGGGTAGAGGTTGGACACGTTGGTGTACACCGTGACGTTGAATTTCGTTTGCCGGGGGGATTTCGAAATTGCAGAGGCGAGTACGACATCTCGTCCTCACTTTGATTTAGTATGCAGTCAACGTCGGATGAGCTGTGCACACGGGGTCCGAGCAGAAGCACACCGTGGAAGCTCGGTGAGAACCAACGGACCCGAGACCAGCGACGACGACGACGACGACGACGACGACGACGACCAGGTCCTGGGAAGGACTTCTTCGGCAATCAGCGGTGGTCCACAGACCTTGTTTGTCTTTGCGCGTGATTGGCGCCTTGGATCGGGCGTATACGCTTCTCTCTCTCTCTATCTCTCTCTCTCCCCCCCTCTTTACCTCTCTCTCACCCACAGTTCCCGCCCCTATTCTTCACCTTTTCTCGCATCTTCGTCTCGACGTTCCAGCGTCTGATGCCAGACTCGGTGGTCTCTCTTCACCTCTCTCTTCGTGTCCTACGGCCCCTCGCTGTTCCGAGCGTGCGTGTGTATTAACGTCCCGCACCGCACTTGCTAGTCCGTACGTGCCCCTCGGTGCTTCACCCTGCTTCGGCGTCAAAAGCTCCCACCGACAGTATTAAAGGAAGAAAAATCAACCCCCGAACAGGATTTTGTTGGAATGACAAAACTGTCAGCGTCGTAAGGTGGATATTGACTCGCACGATGTTGTTCTCACAGAGAGACAGTCCCAAAAATGGAGCATCGTCCCCTAAGACGGGCACCCCTTATTTCGGAAAATACTGGACCTAAAACCAAAAAAAAAAAATCAGCAAAAATAACACCTTGCTCAAAGTTCACCGAAAAATGTTAACCAAAGTCCCAGGTCTTACAGATTTCCAGAAGTTAATCCAACAAACTAATCATGTCACATGCTGTCGACTGCGATAATTCGACAAACGCTCGGCAGATGGCCATGAACCCGCACTCGAGTTTTTTTTGTGTTTCATTCTAAAGAATCGTGTGCGTGTGTGTGTTTTTTTTTTTCATAATGCAATTTAGAAGTGACTTTTGTACTTTGTACCAGAACCACGTAGTGGCCGTACTAGGCTTGATGGCGAATGTAGGACCGGCGTCCGTGCGGTTCGTCCTGTATCGACCGAAAGTACACGAGAATTTTGGGGAACCGAGACGCTCGGCCGGTTCGTATATATATCGCACATACACATATGTACGTATGTACATACATTCTCAAGAGTCTGTGTTATACCGTGTGCGTGTGATATGAGGCCCTGTAGGAATTCACCGGCAGGCGTAAATTCTCCCGTACTCTTGGTCTCTTACCCTCGGTCACCCTCTCTCATACGACGTGGCCGTAAGTAGAAAGAGAGAGAGAGAGAGAGAGAGAGAGAGAGAGAGAGAGAGCCCTCGCTCCCCTTTGGTGGACTTTAGAGTCCACCCTAACAACCCCCGTCCACCCGGCAGGAGCAGCACCAGCCACCCACCTCACGACCCCTGCCCCATCGCCTCCGCCGCCTCCAGCGACAACATTCTCCGGACCAACGAGGGTGCGACCGCCCCTCAATCTCCCCTTTCTCAGCTATACTCGGGCGACCGGGTCCAGTGATGCTCAAGTCCTAAGCCTTTATTCTCTTTGCTTATCCTGCTGGACGTCGAAATAAAAAATAGGAAACAAAAAAAAATATCTCTATACATATATAGATACCGTAAAGTCAGTTTTTTTCTTGAAACAGAAAAACAAAAAAAAATATATATATATATATATCAAAGTCACCATAGCGAAGATAAATAAATATGAAATATTGTTTGTTTGTTTTTATCAATCTTTTTTATTGCAACGAAAGCAACTTTTGAAAAATTCATTTTACAATCGATGGATCGACACTTGTAATAATGATCTTACAAAAAAAAAAAAGGATCTCCATTCTTACCACATCGATTTTCATAATCTGCTTGTTACAAGATAACCCACATCTAACGCTCGTGAATATAAACTATTGAATAAACTTTGAAAGTGAAAATAAAAAATTGAAAAAAAAATAAGACAGAGTTATTCATAGTTTATAAATATCTCTATAGCGAGATTATAAACTCCACGATTATCCGTGCGATCGAGTAAATCAACTTCATCCATCGTGTAGTCCTAGTAGGACAGTTAATATTATAACGTCGTTGTGATTATGGATCGTTCGTGATGAGACCGATGGAGTTTGCGTTTAAACCAAGGGAGTTGAGCATCTGGTTGACTGATAATCAGCGGTTAGAGAGAGAGCGAGAGAGTGAGAGAGAGAGAGACCTCATCGGCAGGTTGACGAGGCGGAGGGACTGACGTGGCGGCCGCCGGGCCGCCACCGCCGCCGGTTCATCGCGAAAGGACCTCGTTTAATGGTAAACCGGCTAATATGACGCTCTGTCGGATACTAATTCACAAGAGAAACGGGTAGCAGGACGCGCGCCGTCCGGCAACATAGTCGCGGATGAGGGAGTCACCTCGATCGAACGTAATTCCCTGAAAGGACTTGCACACCCGTCTGTCACCGGACCCGTAGCCCTGCCTCCGCATGCTGATGCACATACAACGGGCTGTATAACGTGTGCAATGCACACACACACACACACACACACACACACACGGACACATGCGCGCAGGTGGTACCTGTACATAAACGTTGGAAGGTTTACGTATGTATGTACAGAAGCAGTACTGGAAGCAGAAGCAGAAGCAGCACGTGGGAAGTTGTACGATAGACGGTTCGTCGGATCGTGGAGGCAACCGAGCGGAGAACACCCTGAGCTCGCAGTAAGTGGCATATGGAGATATCTAGCGCGGGGGTTGGATGGGGTCGCGAGAGGGTGACACCGAGGAGGGAGGGGGCGAGTGACTGAGAGAGAACGTGAAAACGCGAGTTAACGGAGCTTCCGACAGGGACACGAATGTACACTGCAGGCAGATACATGAATATACATATATATATATCTAGCTAGCTCGAACATCTATAGGACCGATACAGGATGGTGTGCATGTATATAGATATAGATATATGAGCGATTCCACGTGACTTCAGCCACTAAAAAAAAATGTTTTCCACGAATAATTTTACAATAATAGATGGAAAATAAATTTTTTTAGTTTGATTTTTTTTCCTTTTCATGCGCTCCAGACGCTTTACGCGAGTCCAGAAGCCTCCCTGAAAGAGAAATGAATGATAATCAATGCTCGTTGAATCGCGTGAAGCGAAAAAATCAAACTGAAAAAAATCTATTAATAAAATCGGTAAAATTGTGCATTACCGATTACCGATCCCACGATATGAAAAATACCAAAAATTCTCTTTTCGTATTCAGAATTTGGGGAAATAAAAAAAAATGCATTTTTTGAGAAAAAAAATATTTTTGCATATTTTGCCCTGAAACGGACGTTCAACTTCCTCAATAAAATCTAAAGTAATTTTTTTCTGAAAAGCCATAAAAAGACGCACATTTTCGTTTTTTACAAATGTAAATACGTCAAATCCTGCCAAAGATACAGCCATTTGAATGGAAAAATAAAAAAACGTTAATTAACGATAAAACCGTAAAATAAAATTTAGAAAAATCTCCACTCGGTGAATATATTGCAATTAAATAGCTCAATTTTTTTAAATTATTTGTGGAAACATTTTTTTTTAGTGGCTGAAGTCACGTGGAATCGCTCATATATATATATCTACATGTACATACGTCTACGGCGTGTACAGCGGCCATGGATACTTAGATGGAGTATAGGGGTTAGATAGATGGTCCAGAAGGGAGACACAGCACAGAGGGTGTGTGTGTTATTGAAGTTGGGAGAGGAAAGTGAGAGGGGTCGAGGAGAGAGCTCACAGGGTGGTCGTAAACGCGGGATCGCGCGCGCGGTGGGGCGGGTTTTGCACCCCCGCTGGCTCTTCGCTGAGAACACAAAGAGAAGACGGCCAGGAGGGCGAAAATGGGAAACCGCGAGGACTGTCCTCCTTGTCCACTTCTTTTCCCAGTTACGCGGATGTGGCAAGAGGTGGGGGCGGGGGGGGGGTTGAAGGACATCGCGAAGAGACTCCGATACGAAAGTTTGGCATCTTGATTTTGGGGTTGGCTGGACGGAGATGAGGACCGGGCGAAGAAAGCGAGTTGGATGAGAAGCGAGCTGTGTAGCGAGGAATATGCCTAGATTGTTGCAGGGAAAGTCCATTTGCTGGCCATTTCTCTGATGCAGTAACACACGAGTAGTACGTAGAGCATATGATTTGTTTAGGTGACCTGTGTTCAGTTGATGTACCAGTATAAGCTGACCTAAATTTCTTGCTACGAAAATGGATCATTGATAGGCTCACAAAGACTTTTGGTAACTTATTTATCAAGGAACAGACGATCCAGCTGGTGACGAGCTTGACTCATAATCTCAAGGTCGTGGGCTCGAATCCCGGCAACAGCAGTGTTAGGCATTTTTTTTCTTAGGAAACGCTGCCGTAATAAATCATCAAACGCTGCTCCGATCTAATCTCGTCCGTTCTAGTAACGCAATTTTTCTTTACACATCACGAATCGTTTTCGCAGCAAATGCCATTCGATTCCACAGATTACAACAGATTGCCGTGACAATAGTATATTGTGTGTCGAGGGCGTGAAGAAGTCGTCTTTGACGAGTGTGAAGCGATCACACGATCACAAAATCACCTTACGCCAGTGATGCCCACAATACTTTATGTCCGATCCCCTTGAAGACGCTCATTTCATGCATGTGAAGCTCTGGACTGATTCCGATCACTTTGCGCCCGCTTCGCATGCACGTAATGACGCATTTTCGAGGTGCGGCCGAAGGAAAACATTTGTTTATGGCACTCCTAAGCGTTTGCTGTCACTTCATAAACCTACGAAAATTTCCTGTACTAACTGCGAGTGAGTTATCGTGACGTAGAAATTTCCATCGGTGCGAGGAAGCGCGGTGCATCCGAGGATGTCTGGAATCAGCTGGGCGGAGCTAGAAATCTCGGAGAGTCACGGGAGATGTCGTAGCTGCGAGCGGGTTATCTCGCGCCGCTCACGACGCGAGCCCCGTTTAACCCGTCACACCCTCCCTCCGCTCGGTTTGCCGGCCGTATTCAAAATACGTCAATACCGCACGGAATTCGGGTGTCGTGCGGGCAGAAGGCTAGCGAGGTGTGGGACCGAAGGTTGACGCAAGGTGGCCTCGCAGGGTGAGAACCAGGCGGGAAAGACGGAATAGGCGATAGACACGGCGACTGGGGGATGAAGGGCTTTGGGACTGCGCGATGGCTATAGTTACTATCTACGATCGTTCAGAAGATGTACGGTTCCAGACACCTCATCCGGTGTACATGGTAACTTATTTCATGTATAGACGGAATTTGGCAGAATATGGCGTATGGTGTGTATGTATATATATTTATGTGTGTGTGTGTGTGTGTATGACATACATGAATGTATGTATGTTGGTAGGTACGGGTTCGTTCGATCAGCTGCTATAGCTTTTTTTTTTATGCCGTGACCTTGGGGACATTCATCTTTCCCATCGTTCGGAACTTTCCATTTTCAACCATGGTTGTTATGCTCAACATTTTACATGCTTATCTAGAATTGTGAAAATTAGTAGGGAAGTTAAAATAGTAGAACTTTGCGCTGGTGGTCCATGAACTAATTGTTTTCGAATCAATGCCGACATGATGACTTTTTCATGATCGCTGGCGAAGAATCACGAGCCTGATAATTTATATATATATAATGATGTTTCTGTTGAAAACAATTGTACGAAATTCCGTGTTGATATATTTTTTCTCACGCTCCGGAAAGCCATAAAAATTTAATCGAACCTTTTTCGTATCAATACCTACAAGTGTGCCAAGTTTTATGAAAATCTGACGAGGAACTTTCCTATGGAGGGTACTACCTTGAGTGAGACCGGAGCTTTTCTTCGGCGCAGACGTGGACGCGCGTTGCGGCGCTTACGAGTCCCACGCGCGCCCTTCCATTTTCAATAACACGTGAGAATCGTACGGCGGTCGTGGTGTTGGTACGGCTAAGCCTGAATATTTCAAAGGGGTCTGTGGTAATGATTCGACGAGCAGCTACACATATCCATGTTAGGGTGATCCTTATTTTGATTGTTGAAGCCAGCCCGCGAGCAACGCGAGACCCAAAGAGCAACAAGACGCGCGAAAAATTTGATCCTGGTGTATGCGGTGCGTGAGGCGGACGCGTTGCTCGTATTCGTGGCTGGGCCACGCTCGAACGGGTTGAGGGACGACGGAATACGCGCGATCCGCGCGATCCCCGCCGTTGATCGCGCGAGGAATTACGAGACGGCCGTGTCACGCTCGGTATTTCGAATGGGATTTCGCAAGAAGCCGGAGGATGGGGGGGAAGGAGAGGATTGAGGTGAAGTCAGCCGTCTTGAGAGATCGATCAACGAGAGGCTCTTTATCTCCACGATAATCACTGGCGTAGCCTTGAAACGTTGAACAGCATTTTCAACGATTTTATTCACAGCGGCTTTGAAAAATGCACTTTTCATCCGACCCCCCGCGAAAATTCGTCACTTCGTGACTGCAAAGCGGGCGCAAAGTAACCGATTTCAGTCCGGAGCTTCTCATGCATGAACCTAGCGTTTTTAAGGGGGGTTGGGCAGAATGTATCGTGTGCATAACTCTCGGCAAAATCGTCTTCTTTACGTCCTTGATACACAATATAGTATTTGTTGTGAATTCAAAAAGATGGAAAAATGAGAGACAGAGAGTACGAGTGGCGCCCTGAAGGGCTTCGTACCGTTGTATTAATATATATACCCCTAATTTCCTCGAAGAGTCAAAATGGTTAAAAAAAAAATACACTGGGTCATAATAACCCTGTCTGACCTTGATGCGTCATCATTCTCGATATACGAGTCCGATTGACCTGACAAAATTCAGAAATACACTTCCACTACCTCAGAACACGATGATGCAACTCAAAAGTCCAAATATCATCATAGACTCGAAAGATAAATTTCACAAAAAAATTAGTTGCAATCAAAGTCTCGATTGACGTTCATTCGAACACCCAGAAAAAAATTTGAGGAATTAAAAAAAAAATTAATGATAATTGGCTTTTGAATTGAATAATGAAGAATCGTCTTTGTCGTTTGGTAATCGTGATATGTGGCACATGAGAACACGTCTTGTTCGAAGACTCGACGAATCATCATACTCCACGAAATAACGTAAATGGGCCCGCAGGGCAGAAATAACGACGAGAGAGAAATGAATAATTTCGTGAACACGCCGGGGTGTGGTATAAGCCCCCCTCCACCCTTCGCCCGACCCTCGGGTTTTTCGTTGCAAGCGAAATTGTCTTGCGGCTTCGCTTCCTCGCAAATCGGGATGTCTTAAGGACCTCGCTGTGTTTGTCCGAGACAAAGAAAGCGTTCATTAAGGAAACGCATTAGCGGCGAGCTTCTTCTTCTTCTTCTTCTTCGTCTTCGTCTTCTCCTTCTTTTTCATCTTTCTCATCTTCTTTCTCGTCTTCCTCATCATCATCTTCTTCTTCTTCTTCGTCTCCCTCCAACGTCTTCGTTGCCAACACGTCGTTTCTCGGTTCTTCCGTCTTTCCACCCCACGCTGATTCCCCCCGCGGAGTGTGGCTCGTTCTTCGCCGACACTTTGCTCTCGCTCTTCACCTTCGTTCTCATCAACTCTACGGGCTACTCTCACCTCGCATCCTTCACACTTCGTCTTTTTCTTATCCCCGTCGCTTTCGCTTTTCACTTCGCTTCGCCATGGAATGCAATCCCCCTCCCCCTCCCCCCCCCCGGGGGGGGGGGGGCACGAGTGCTCCCGAATATTCCACAAGTGCATTTTCAACGAAACGTTGCGCGCGCAACAGCCAACTCTGTGAAAGTAATGAAAATATTTTTTTTTCCTTGAATAACAAATGAAGAACGAAGAAATTTGTTTACTCGATCGACTATGTACATGATAATCCATAACCCAAACTCACATAAATATATATCTATATTTTTTTGCTGATAAAATGCGATGAGATAATCGTTCGAAAATTATCAATTACCGTTAGTTCATTTATTCTCGTTCGGGTCGCAATTTTGTTAATTCGTTATTAATTTTTTTCGGAATTACAATGTTCACGACCGACGTTCGGGCGATCAATCATTCGGTACTGTCTTTATCCCGTGTAATTTTTTAATTATATTTTTTTTTCTCTTTTATTTTTGTTATTATTATTATTTTTTTCATCCCAACGTTTGCCTATTACGTCCTTATTCGCGGACGACGTGGATTTTGCCAAGGACAATGCGCCGATCCGCGAACCGGCATCGCCATCACGCCGAAATTCCTTCTTCGTCGGGCGGTAAGACAGAGAGAGAGAGAGAGAGAGAGAGGGGGGGGGGAGCACGGAGCTGACCCTCGGCATCAACCTCGAGAGCGCCCCGCGAGAAGTCTCTTCGTCGTTCGATCCTCCTCTGTCCACGGTGAACGGCGCACGATCTTTCGTGCACCGTTGTCTCGATCGCCATAATTTGCTACCTCCGCGCGAGTGAACACCACGAGATGAAACCAAGTGCCCCATATATATATATTAGGGTGGTTCTTATTTGGGTCATGTCACGAATATTGATTTCGCCGGAGGCTCGATAAATCCCAAAAAAAATTTTAAAAATTTCAAGCCCATGATGAACCTCCTAGTCCAATTCCAATCACCGCCTCAGACCAAGTGAATTTGCCCATTTGAAATACACGCAAATTTTCTATCCGTCGGTTATTGTATTGGCCGGACGAATTATCATTGTTCAAAAAAATCCAATACCATGCTGAATTAACGGGTATGAAATCTACTCCAATGAAAAAAATATAATGCATAAATGGGTCATGTCATACCAAGTTTACACGCACCTTCACACCGTTCCTCTGAAGATAATCATGCACACGTACATGTGGCACGAGACGACCCATATATGCATTCTATTTTTTTTTCGTGGAAGTAGATTTCATACCCGTTAACTCAGTGCGGTATTGGATATTTGAAGCAATAACTAGTCGTCTCGCCAATATAATAAGCGACGCATAGAAGAATTGTATGTTATTCAAATGGGAAGTTTCATCCGGTCATAGGCGGTAATTAGAATTGGAATAGGAGATTCTTATAGGCTTTACATTTTTTTACATTTTTTTGGGGTTCGATTGAACCTCCGGCATAATCAACATTCGGACATAACCCAAATAAGGACCACCGTAATATATATATATATATATATATATATATATATATCCACATATATGTATTTCTATCTCTGATCCGAAAGACGCCGTGGCTCATGGATTTTCTTCCTCGGACACCCCACCCGACGATCTAAAGTTCTGCAAAATCATCGACGACGAAGACGGGCACATTCCTTTGACCCTCAACGACGTTCGCTATCGCGTATCATTATTTTCAATCATTTTCATCCATATTTATCGAATTACCATTTTTTTTTTCCTATTATTATTATTTTTTATTTGCCGTTTGTTCGCGAAATTCACGTCATGGGAAAGAAATAACAATCTTGATCCATGAAAAAAAAAAAAAAAAAAAAAAAAAAAAAAAAAAAAAAAAAACACAAGCAGGCTGGTAACGCTCGAATATCCGGAGAATTTTGTTACCGGTGAACGAACGTTCAAAGTTTTCATGGGGAATAATCAATATACACGTATATATATCGAGTCGTGCTAACTAAACGCGAGCAAGAAGAGATCGCAAGTGTAGATTCGTAAAACGATGTATATGTACTGTATCCAAGCATACAGAGCGGTACGAACGTGACGTTTTATTACCTTAACAAGCAGTTATCTCTGTATAACGATAGATAAGATCGTCGTCGAGATGTACGCGGGGACTTGCGACGAGGGCACATGATACTGAAGTCGGTGCTTCACGTGTTCACGTGTATGTATGTGTAGGAGAGAGAGAGAGAGAGGGAGGGAGAGAAGGAGAGAGAGAAAGAAAGAGGGAGAGAGTTTAGCTATATTATAATCTGTGCAATCCACTGGGTCGCACAGACCCAACCAAGCTTCCGAGTCTTCTTTTACTCAACTCTTCAGACCTCCACGCACTTCCGATCCTTTAAGGATGTATTACACATGTGTCAAAGTATCAAGAAAATTCAACCATTTTTACCATAATTCAAAGTATCAAGAAAATTCAATGGCTTTTACAATTTCGAAAAAAAAATCCAAAATTTCGAAACGATTATCCGTGTCCCGTTTGAAAGTTATAGCCGTACGAAATTTAACATGTTTTGTCATGGGAAATGAGACTATTGAGACTGTTATCAACGATAAACCCACAGATCATCAATAACATCATAAACAAAGATTTTGAAAAAAAAATTTACTGTATATAATAAAGATTGATGAATGTCCACAAAAAAAATGCAATTCTCTGAGAATTTGAATCCACCCCCAAGAATGGTCCGATCGGGCTCGTCTTCACACAGGATTCTACGGACGCAAGATACTCAAAGTATCTGATTGTGAGTAAATGAGATCCGCAAAAATCGGAGAATTTTTTTTAACACACCCTAACATATATATATATATTAGACTGGTTCTTAGCAAGGGTCATTTTTGAATAAAAATACAAAGGCCCCCCACATAGTTTCCAAATAGTTAAGAAAAAAACATTCGCTAAGAGCCTTCTCCTAACAATTTTTATCTATGGTTTTTTGTGTCTAGTCCTTGTGATAAAAATTGTTGAAGTAAATATTTTTTTTTGTTTGTTACTTCGTCGTATGAGTTGCACTTAAGTGTCTGTCATATTTTCGAGTCCCAAATTCCCATCCGATGACCCCAACAAAGTGAAAACGCAATCTTTATCGTAATTTGAATGATTTCCAATTTTCAAGCCGCCATATTAGTTCAGCTATTTTGTTTTTGGTTATGAACAATTTTTTTCAAAAAGGTACGAATCTTTCTGATAAAGAAAGCATATTGGCCAAATTTGTCTTCTCTTGATATTTCAGCTATAATAAATAAATCCGATAAGCATTGCTCGTTATTAAATGACAAAAAATATAAAATTACTTAGGCTTGAGTTAATATTGAGATAGGAAAGAGGCCCTTCGCGAATATTTTTTTAAAATTATTTGGAAACTATGTGGGGGGCGTTTCTATTTTTATTCAAAAATTACCCTTGCTGAGTACCAGTCTACTATATATATATATATATATATAAGGTGCACGGGGTTGCAATGTAGTTGGCCGACGAGGAACACGATCCCCGGGCCACCACCGAGCATCACTCTTTCGCTGCCTCGTATAGCCTTCGCCCTTCCACCCTCTCGCATGGCCCATCGAACGACGTGTAATTTACGAGCTCGATGCGGCCGGCGCGAGCTCTCCTTATCGGCCGATTCCGATCGGCCGGGACGACCCGCGAGAGCTCCCCCCCCCCCCCCCCCACCCCCTCGCCGCGCTGCTCAGCTCTAGCCAAGCCGATGCAAAGCAAAAAGCTCGCGGGATCGTCGAGGTCGTTACTCGATCGAGTAATGAGAGAATATCGCCCCCGCGTGTGCGCGCGGGCCAGTTCGGAAACGACGGACCGAAAGAAAAAAACGGGGGGGGGGGGGACGACGAAACGATGTGAGACACGGAAAATATCCGATTCACAGAGTTATAGCTAGTGAATAAGTATATATCGGCACGCCGTATTCTGAAGAGGATCGTTCGAGCAAATTGTTAAGGCGTTTTTCTAAATTGAAGGCGTTTTTATAAATTTAATTCGCAAAAAAAAAAATCACCTTAAAAATAGGTATAAACATGTGAAGTGTGTACCCATTTGCAAAGTGATTTTTTTTTTTTTGAGAATTAAATTTGGAAGAATGCTTGATTGTACAGTTTTGGTATTTCGCAGTTAACATTCATTGTACATGATTGAAGCAAATATTTCAAATTTGTTTCGAAGCATTTTATTCGAAATTGTTTAAGATATTTGATGTTGCGCAGGTCGTGTCACCAAATTTTTTTATCGACGGGCGTTGACGAATCGGCCGTCCTGGTCATCGGTAACAAGCGTTTTTTTTTTTTTATTCTATTCTCTACAAATGTGGTGATCGTTCGACCCTCCATTTTTTTTACGCTCAATAATTACTACTTTCCTGGACCGCGAAGAGTGATAATTTTATTGTGAAAATCAGAGTACTGTCTTTGGAGCGCCGCCATTTTGTCAATTGTTCCTGCAATTTTCTATCGGTGGGCCGAACGGTAATTACATTTGTGAAGAATAGGATGAAAACTCATTTGTGAAATTTCGCTTATCGATTTTTTCAAATCCAAAATTATTGTATCAATTGCGACTTATATCATTATTGTTTCAAGAATTCGCGATTGCACGAGTTCCCATTAATCCCGCGGCTTATCTTCACGATAAAGTGTTGAACGATATTTTCATTTTTTCTTCCATTTTACAAAATAATTTTCAAAAAGTTTGCATTTTTTCTTCCATTTTACAAAATAGATTTTAAAAAATCTCCATTTTTTTCCGATTTCACGAAAAAAAAGTGATTTCTTTTAATCTCGTAAAATATTCGAGTTTACCTGCATCTATGCATGGTTGAAAAGATATATAAATTTAATCGGTTCTGTGAGAACGCGGATGATGACATCAATTGAAGATTCTCATTCGTGACTCTCGCGTCAGACCAATAATTATCGTGGTCTGTATAATATATCTCCGTCGTGACATCGAACGATGAGAGAGTCCAACGAGATGACGGCGCGATGAATCTTGAAAAAAAATACAAAAAAAAAAAAAAAAAATACACGAATCCGACGAACGAGCCGGTAACGAATCCATCATAGCGTTTATCGTATTTTATTTTTCCCCCTCGAAAAGTCTACGTTTCGGCTAATTACTTTATTTACAAGAAGAACTTGGGCGAAATAATCGCAGCGGCGTTGCAACACGGACGCGTCCCGTCGACTTCGCGACTCGTCCGCGAAACATCCCGAGCCAAAAAAAAAAAAAAAAACTCGCTCAGACATACAAGAGCGATTCCGTCTATAAATAAACCTGTTTCTGAATCAAGTTAATTTACAACTCGTGGGGGTTTCGCCCATATCGCGGTAACGAGGAATAATGGCTATAAACAAAACTTTATTGTTCCGTCATTTTTGCACGAGCCACGTGCGATTGTTAATGTTTGATACCGAGTGGAGAGACTCTGTCGATCTTTCGTAATCATTTTTTTTTTTTTACATTCAGATTTTCCGTTCCACGTATTTTCATCCAATTAGCAAAAATGCATACAAGTGCGTTTTTGTGGTTTTGATGAAGAAGTGAAAAATAAATGTTACGAGTGGTTAACGAGTGAATAAATTTATTGATTGAGGAATTAATGAAGATTCACACAAACATTGCTGATGGGAACGTTGCAATGGATAGACTGTTGCGTGCAATGGATATTTTCACGTGACACTGTCGAATAATTGGGACGGTGGCAGCCTGACTCTGGACAGTTTTACTTCTTCCAGTCTCACTTTTCCCAGTCTTCCTTTTTTTTAGTCAAACTTTTCCCAGTTTTACGTTTTCCAAACTAACTTTTTTCGGTTTTACTTTTTCCAGTCTTACTTTTCCCAGTCTTCCTTTTTCGAGTCAAACTTTTCCCAGTTTTACGTTTTACAATGTAACTTTTCTCAGTTTTACTTTTCCCAGTCTTCCTATTTCGAGTCAAACTTTTCCCAGTTTCGCGTTTTCCAAACTAACTTTTCTCCGTATTAATTTTTCCAGTCTTACTTTTCCCAGTCTTCGTTTTTCGAGTCAAACTTTTCCCAGTTTTACGTTTTACAATCTCAATTTTCCCAGTTTTACGTTTTACAATCTAAATTTTCCCAGTTTTACGTTTTACAATCTAAATTTTCCCAGTTTTACTTTTTCCAGTCTGACGCATGATGTCCACGGCGAGTGAGACTGGGAAACCTAAGAGTGGGAGAAGTTCGAATGTAAGAGTAAGACTGGGAAAAATGAGACTATGAAAAGTAAGAGTGATAAAAGTTAGATTGGCAAAAGTATGAACATGGGAAAAGTAAGACTGGGAAAAGTTAGATTAGAATAAGTAAGACTGGGAAAAGTAAGACTGAAAAACCGTGGAATGTTACTGACCTTCCAATTTCCCATTCAACGTTACTCGCAGCAAGAACCAAGAACCACATTTCGAATGATCCCATAAATAGCAAAGTGTCACGTAAAAAAAAATGTCAGACTAGACAGAAAAAAAAAAACAAAAAAAAAGAATCTGTAAATGCAGATTTCGAAAATTTGAAGAAAAAGAAAAAAAAAAAAGAAGTTTGCAGATACAACATTTCGTACTTTCGAATTATCATAGATATCTCGAACAACGCCGGTGAGAAACTTTTGAGATGAAGTGACTTGTAATTTATTATTCATAATTCTTGAATAATCGTCTCGGGACCCGAAAGAGATCTCGAGAAATTTATGGTAATCGGTGCAGCAGGGCGTATCACTGCTCATCGGTCGAACACATTCGACGCTTGTGCCGAATGATGGAGTACGGTAATTATTTTACCTGTCGGTCAAAGATTTTTCTCGGGTGTGGTGAAAAATACGAAATTTTTCGTGAAAATATCCTCGAACCGATGAAATATGCAGATTCGTCGTTGCGCTTGAAGTTATTTCGTGCATTAGACCGTGGGCGCCACTACGGAGCTCCCTGCAGCTTCGGCACGGTGAAACGTTTTTGGAACGAATCAAAGGAATAGTCGGACACGCCTACCTCGTATCCCAAAACATTATTTCTTTTCTTTTCATTTTATTTTATTTTATTTTATTTTTTTTTTTTTTCTTCGTTCGAGAACAGCGTCAGACGAAATTTATCCGTCGGGGCCATAAGTTTCGGAAACACGTGGTAATTAAGTTTCAACTGTGGCAGACTGGTTTCTCGACCTTTGTGACCATTGTCGGCATTGGTAAAATTATAAATTGAGTGCAATAGGGTTCAGTCATTGGCACGTCTCAGACGTCAAATGACATTTGAAACACGAAGCTTAATGTAGGTAAGAGTAAAAAATTGTAATCAAATTATAATTTTATATATTTATTAAAATATTTTATTTATATATTTATTTCATATTTCAGGGATATAGATATATATAAATATATATCAACATATATTTATTTATGTGTTCGACTTTGAGTGGCTTTTCGTTTTTTTTTTTTTTTTTCTCAAATTAATTTCACGAGATTATTTTTTCGGCTTTTGTCGTTGCGTGCACGAGTGTTGTTTCCGATTGTGAGCTCTCACAGCGAACGAACGAACGAGAAATGTGGGTGGAGCAAACCCCGGGCATCACTCGCACACGAGTGACGTTGATTGACGGCGGATGGACGTTTCCAATTATTACGAATACCCTAAAAATCATGAATTCCGCGTACATTAACGTATAACCCATTGGAGTATACCGGCATACATTGGGATTTCAAGTTCGTCGGTCGAAAATCACGGATGGTCTGGCGTTCTCGCGTACGCGCGTGTAACAATTTTTATGTAACCTCATTAGACACCAAAAGCGTCGATGGTGGGAAAAGAGAATCGACTCTCAAACTCACATATAAAAATTTTTCGATACAATTTTTTTTTTCATCTTACAAATTTTTTCTAGAGATATTGAAGAAGAAGAAAATATTTTTTTAAATGTGTTATATTTTATGAGACGAAAAATAATTGAGTGAATGAATAAATGAATAAATAAATAAATAAATAAATAAGTAAATGAATAAATAAATAAATAAATAAATAAATAAATAAATAAATAAATAAATAAATAAATAAATAAATAAATAAATAAATAAATAAATAAACAAATAAACAAACTGCATAGACTCAAAAATCACATTTAATAGTCAATTATATCTCTGTTATGCATTTTTAGAACATTATCGAAGAAGAATAAAGCGAAAATAAAAAATGTATTTCATTTTATAAGACGAATGAAAAATAATTAACGATATTATTTAATAATAATAATATATAACAATAATAATTAAATATAAAATAGATGAATAAATTGAAATGTTGTTGATGTCCGACTCTTTCGAGCCTCGAAAAATACATGAGCACAAAAGTCATTTTCCGAAAGTCTGCGTAACCGGCAAACGCCTTCTTTCACAAACACACATACACACACACAACGTAGTGACCAACACACAGAGCGAGCAGTATATTTCTTCTATTGTCTAGCGGCGTAGTTTCCTATTGTTTCTTGAATTTATCGTTTCACGGGAAGTTTGGCTAGAACGTTGAGACGCGCGGGGCCGGCTTTTATCCCGTAAAGGAAGACCGATAGATCCTCACCGTCCTCTTCATCCTCCTCCCTCTTTCACCGTGTTCTCGGTTCTCACCGTTTGGCGCGGGTACGCTTGCGCGCGCGCTCGCTTCCTCGCGAGCAACGCGTTATAGCCGAATAGCCCGTCGAATAGCGAAGCGGCAAACTCCGGGGGCGATAATTACTACTTCACCAAATTATTTATGCCCGAAATAAATCAAGTGAAAGCTTAATTGCTTTCCACGAATCCCCGATAATGCGTTGCGTGTACGCGATTTCACGCTTTTCACGGTGGCCCGTCGACGTCGAGACGCGACGAAAAAAAATATATATATATATGTATATACATTAGGGTGGTTCCTATTTGGCCTGAGAAAAGTATAGCTACCCACCTTTCAAATGATTCCAGACCATGGGAAAGCAATTTTCATATTTTTTTCCGATTTTCAAATTCACCCTCTGCACTGCCCGAATTCATTTGAAAGTTTTTTAAATCATCTATGTCATATTTTCGAGTTCAATACAAAAATGGTGGCGGAAAAAATAAATCGGAAAAGAATGTATAAAAAGAAACTATATCACAAAAACATCAAAAAATGTTGGCAGCTATCCGGCAAACATAACCTGAGAAATAAAAATAAAAATGATTTTTTTAAGGTTATGTTTTCCGGTTAGCTGCTTTTTTGGCGTTTTTGTGGTATGATTTCTTAGAATATATATCTTTTTCAGATCTGATTTTTCGAACGTTTTCGAAAAAAAAAAAATTAATTATCTTAAAACTCATCATTTAAAAACTTTAAAATGAAATCGGGCGATGGAAAGGGTAAATATAAAAATCAGAAAAAAATGTGAGAATTCCTTTTTCATGGTCTAGAATCATTTGGAATGTAGGTAGTGATACTTTTTTTTTAAGGACCACCCTAATATATATAATATTTCCACCGAGCTTTCCGTATAATAATAATAATAATCGAGTCACTCGTCTAACTTGCTCCCTATGGCCTTCCACCTTTATCTCGCTCTTTCTCATTCTCTATCTCTTTCTCTCTATCTCGCTCTCATTATTAGTAGCTATTATTTTTATTTCAGTCCCAGCTCACTTCCAAGTTTTCACATTTTTTTATACTCCAATAGCGTAGCTAATTCATCGTTATTTCACATTTTATCCACGACAAACGTCATCGTCTCAATGTTTTAAATTGAATTTGTCGCCATTTCGTCATTTTATTTATTCAAATAATGGGGAATGAATGGCATCGTCTGTTTCACGAAACGATCATCATCTTGCAGTTGCCATTTTATTTGTTTGTTTTTTTATTCAACACGCGAGACACGATTCTCGATTTTTCTGCGAGAATTTCGTTACTAATGACAAGCTTACGAGCCCAATCGTAACACACGCGAGCCACGCGAAAATCAATCGTGTCTCGAACACGAGTATGGAGAAGGGCGGACTCGATTGATATAACAATGAGAACTTCGTATACCGAATCAATTTCGATTTCTGTTATTATTAAACAAATAAAAAAATGCTTGCTGTATCGTCGAAGTATATAATCATTGCTCGTAAAGATGACTCGCTGAACAGGGCGTCCTTGTTCCTGAGCATGTGTAGATATATGTATATATGCATATATATACATATATATACAGGGTGATAACACATAAAATGTGCCAGAGCAATGGCACGCAAACTATTGATCGTATCCAAAAATGTTTTAGACAAAAGTTTTCGTATTCGAGAAGGCCATCCTCTACACATACTGGGCCACCCTATTTTTTTATCGGTGGAGGCGCTGAAAGCTACGTCAAGGTCAAGTGCACTTTTTTAAATGGAACCATGTATATATATATATTTTTTTTCTATGACAGTGTAACCGATTTCAAAACGAATTCGTCGACCTACATTTTTGAGACAACAAAAAATTTGATCCAAAATACAAAATCAAAATGTACGGAATAAACGTAAATGAAAATCGACGAGGAAAAGAAAATGAGATGGAAAAAAGAGCGAAAGAGCGATGAGCCGGCAGTGCCGGGCGAGTCGTGGCGGTGCGACTGGTAGGTGTGGAAAGGGAAGGTTTGGCAACAGGTTTCACCCCTCTTCGGAAGCTGGAAGCGGCTCAAACGCTCGTTCCTCAAAGTATCTCGGGGCCCACGGCTAAGGACTTTTCCGAAAACGTCGGGTTTTCCCGTCGGCTGTCTATTCCCGGTACATGCAGGTATATATATATATATATATATATATATATGTAGAGCTGCCAACGCGATGCACAAACTCATCCACGAACGACGGTGCTCAGTTTTGATGGCTCTCGACCACAAAATAACCGAAGTAGAGCTGTTATATATTATAGAAAAAAAAAAATATATATATATGTATAAATATATATATTCAGAGTACATAATATATGCATGAGCATCGAAACTCTTTGACGGAGTCGTTTCGCGGGAAACCGGTTTTTCCTCTCGCCCGAGTAACATTTGGAAAATTACTAAGCCATTATCGAGCCACTCTTTCCCACGCTTACGCGTGCGTCATCGACGCTTATTTTTTTTATCACGAATAATCATTTTTATACGTGCAACATAGGCATTCCTGAATTTTATTATTCCCATAATTCAGCGAAATAGCGAAAGTCCGGAAAGAAATGCAGAACCCCGCAAAATGATGTTAACTTTGAAAGCACTTTTGGTTTTTCGTCATTTTTTGTTCGATCAAATTATCCATAGTAAAAAAAACAAGCTGGAAACAAATTGAAAGTTTTAACATGCACAATTGCACGCATACATGAACCCAGATATCTTCTGCTAAGTCGATTTCTGGACGTTTCGAGACATTATGAATATGTTGACATTGAAATCTTGATGAAAAAAAATCCTGACCGTCACATAGCTTCCTCCACGAGAAATCAAACATGATTTTGAAAAGAAAAATTGATTCTTGTTCCCTACGTTGGAATTTAAAAAAAAAAAACTAAATAACGACTTTAATACTGTTAATTTATTTAGATCGCACGAAACAAATTGATATATCGGTATTTCGAAATAACTTTGTCGACCTAAAAACCATTTTCATTTTTACTATTTTTCCTGGATAATCACGAACAGAGATATTGCGTAATTCACGGACAACCCGAAATTATTGAAGCCCCAATAGACGCTCTCCGCGCACCCTTCGATTCCAGGCTCTGGAAAGTGCGAAGATCCGAATAACGAAGAACGAGGATGACAAAGAAAGATCGTGAACATCGCGGCCTTTGAACGTCGAAGGTTCGAAGCCTCCCTCTCTCGCGAAGGTCGTAACTCAGTTACTTTGGAAGACACGGGGGCGAGTTTCCTGGGCGAGGCACGCCATTAGAGTCTCCGTGGAAAAATAAATCTTCGGTTCCACGAATTCCTTGGCCAGCACGCCGGGACCGGGCATCGGACGAGCTCGCGTCGCGTCACCCCCGGCGTACCGAAAACAAGTGCCGGTGGGGTAAGTGCCGGACTCTCGACTTCTCCACCCTTCGTTCGACGATACTCCGAATGGACTCGTCTCGACGAGAGTAAACCCTCTACTTCATTTTCGCACTATATTTGCGGGGGGGGGGGGGGGCGTGTCGAAATTTCGAATTTTCGATGTTTCGACGGTTTGAAGTTTCGTAAATGCATTTTTCGATCGGCCACGGTTCCGAAAGTCCATAGATCCGGAACGGGCAAGGTCACAAACGGTCGTAGTTCCGAAAACAAAAATAAAAAATTCAAAATGTGATGCATTGAAAGTTCAATTTTCCGAAGGGTCGGGGCTCGAAATTCCGAACGCGCCATGCTTCGAATGACAATGTTACGAAAGGTCGCGGTGTGGAATGACATTGCAGCGAATCGTCGAAATTCAGAATGACATTGTAGCGAACGTACAATATTACGAACGCCTACCAGTCGGCGCGATTTTCAACATTTCCCGACTTTCGAGCTTTCCCACTCGTAAATTATCAAAGTTAGATATGCGCCGTCGCTGACTTTTTTATAGGAAATTCAATTCTTTGTAACATTGTTTATGTGAACTTTTGGTCTATATAGCGTTGTTTGTCCAGCGTTTGGACGGAAACGTAAAAACAATAAGAAAATCAATGCATTTTTACTTTAACCTTATATTACATTAGTTGCTTTATTTTTTGTCGAGTTATTAATTCTGTCGTTGTGCATTACGAGTCTTTGTGAGTGAGTCTTCAATTCTTTTTTAGATTCTTCTTATATTCGAGAATTTTCTCTATTTAGTCCGAAACAGAGAATCCCTAACTTACCGACGTTATTTGATTCAGAAATGTATTTCATATATGTGTATAATTCTCGTTTATGCTTTTGACTCAATAAATTCCATCCAGAACTAGCCGAACAACTGGAACCAACAATTTTCAATGAAAACTCAACAATGAAGTAACAAATCAAACCTAATAAGCGAATGCTTATTTTTCAAATTTAAAAAAATTCATAATCCGGATGATCCGCGTTACCTCGATAACAACAATATTTTTTACTACGAATCTTCTACCCCTTTCCGCTGTTTGCTGCTTTATTTCTTTTTTTTTCCCAAGCGGAAAAAAAATATGAGCGATTCCACGTGACTTCAGCCACTCAAAAAAAAATTTTCCACAAATAATTTAAAAAAATTGAGCTATTTTTTTGCAATATATTCACCGAGTGCCGATTTTTAAAAAATTTTTTTGACGGTTTTATCGTTAATTCAAGTTTTTTTGTATTTGTCTATTCAAATGGCTGTATCTTTGGCAGGGTTTGACGTATTTACATCTGTAAAAAACGAAAATGTGCGTGTTTTTAAGGCCTTCCAGAAAAAAATTACTTTAGATTCTATTGAGCAAGTTGCACGTCCGTTTCAGGGCAAAATATGCAAAAATATTTTTTTTCTCAAAAAATGCATTTTTAATTTTTTTTTTCAAAATTTCCCCAAATTCTGAATACGAAAAAAGAATTTTTGGTATTTTTTATATCGTGGGACCGGCAATCGGTAATGCGTAATTTTACCGATTTCATTAATAGATTTTTTAGAGTTTGATTTTTTCGCTTTACGCGATTCAACGAGCATTGATTATCATTAATGTCTCTTTCAAGGAGGCTTCTGAACTCGCGTAAAGTGACTGGAGCCCATGAAAAAAAAAAAAAATCAAACTGAAAATAAATATTAAATTAAAAATTTTAAAAAACTCCCGATTGCTAAGAAAACCTCGGACGCAACAAATAATAAAAAATTTAATTAAAAATTAAAAAAACTCCTGACTACAAAAAACCTGGGACATATAAATAAAAAGGATGAAATAATCCGAGCTATCATCTTAGTTTATTCATCGTTTGAATTATGATCGGTGCAGTCAATATTTCGAATTATAGTAATCTTGTTACTCCCCTCTATGCAGTCGGGAGACGTCATTAATTGTTCGAGGATGCGGAAAAGGACGTCTCCCGACTGCATAGAGGGGAGTAACAAGATTACTATAATTCGAAATATTGACTGCACCGATCATAATTCAAACGATGAATAAACTAAGATGATAGCTCGGATTATTTCATCCTTTTTATTTATATGTCCCAGGTTTTTTGTAGTCAGGAGTTTTTTTAATTTTTAATTAAATTTTTTATTATTTGTTGCGTCCGAGGTTTTCTTAGCAATCGGGAGTTTTTTAAAATTTTTAATTTAATATTTATTTCATTCTTTTTAAATCTTCTGATTGTATCTAACTGCCGCGGCCGAGTGCTTTTGGAATTCTTAAATTCATATATTCTGCACTCGAGAATTTTTAAATTCATATATTCTCCACACGAGAAGAATAAATTTGTTTATAATCGTGATTTTTATTTCAATATTAATTTGTTCATAAATTTGTTTATAATCGTGGATTTTATTTCAATATTAAATTTTGATAAATTTGTTTATAATCGTGATTTTTATTTCAATATTTATTTGTTGATAAATTTGTTTATAATCGTGATTTTTATTTCAATATTAATTAACCCTCGGGTCAACCCCTGGGTCATCAGTGACGCATAGCCTCGTACAATTTAGCTGGGTGCCGAAGAATGGTGGTGACCGGAGGGTTAATCAAGTTTGATATTGTTGAAAATTGATAAATTCATTTTTATACGTTTTTTTGATTGATTAAAGGATTATTGAAGAATTAATTCATGAAATTGATTTATAATAGTTACTCTAATTCTGGAAATCGACGTATGAGATTCATCTCTGAACAATTTTTGATAAATTTGTTTATAGTCGTGATTTTCATTTTAATATTAATTTTTTGATAAATTTGTTTATAATCATGATTCTTATTTGAATATTAATTTGTTGATAAATTTGTTTATAATCGTGATTTTCATTTCAATATTAATTTTTTGATAAATTTGTTTATAACCGTGATTTTCATTTCAATATTAATTTTTTGATAAATTTGTTTATAACCGTGATTTTCATTCCAATATTAATTTGAATTGAACCCTCGGGTCAACCCCTGGGTCACCAGTGACTCATAGCCCCGTACAATTTAGCTGGGTGCCGAAGAATGGTCGTGATCGGAGGGTTAATCAAGATTGATATTGTTGAAAATTGATAAATTCATTTTTATACGTTTTTTTGTTTTGATTAAAGAATTATTGAAGAATTAATTCATGAAATTGATTTATAATAGTTACTCTAATGCTGGAAATCGATGTATGAGATTTATCTCTGAACAATTTTTGATAAATTTGTTTATAATCGTGATTTTCATTTTAATATTAATTTTTTGATAAATTTTTTTATAAACGTGATTTTCATTTGAATATTAATTTGAATTGAACCCTCGGGTCAACCCCTGGGTCACCAGTGACTCATAGCCCCGTACAATTTAGCTGGGTGCCGAAGAATGGTCGTGACCGGAGGGTTAATCAAGTTTGATATTGTTGAAAATTGATAAATTTATTTTTATACGTTTTTTTGTTTTGATTAAAGAATTATTGAAGATTTAATTCATGAAATTGATTTATAATAGTTACTCTAATGCTGGAAATCGACGTATGAGATTTATCTCTGAACAATTTTTGATAAATTTGTTTATAATCGTGATTTTCATTTTAATATTAATTTTTTGATAAATTTGTTTATAATCGTGATTTTTATTCCAATATCAATTTGAATTAACCCTCCGGTCAACCCCTGGGTCACCAGTGACTCATAGCCCCGTACAATTTAGCTGGGTGCCGAAGAATGGTCGTGACCGGAGGGTTAATCAAGTTTGATATTGTTGAAAATTGATAAATTCATTTTTATACGTTTTTTTGTTTTGATTAAAAAATTATTGAAGAATTAATTCATGAAATTGATTTATAATAGTTACTCTAATGCTGGAAATCGATGTATGAGATTCATCTCTGAACAATTTTTGATAAATTTGTTTATAATCGTGATTTTCATTTTAATATTAATTTTTTGATAAATTTGTTTATAATCATGATTCTTATTTGAATATTAATTTGTTGATAAATTTGTTTATAATCGTGATTTTCATTTCAATATTAATTTTTTGATAAGTTTGTTTATAACCGTGATTTTCATTCCAATATTAATTTGAATTGAACCCTCGGGTCAACCCCTGGGTCACCAGTGACTCATAGCCCCGTACAATTTAGCTGGGTGCCGAAGAATGGTCGTGACCGGAGGGTTAATCAAGTTTGATATTGTTGAAAATTGATAAATTTATTTTTATACGTTTTTTTGTTTTGATTAAAGAATTATTGAAGATTTAATTCATGAAATTGATTTATAATAGTTACTCTAATGCTGGAAATCGACGTATGAGATTTATCTCTGAACAATTTTTGATAAATTTGTTTATAATCGTGATTTTCATTTTAATATTAATTTTTTGATAAATTTGTTTATAATCGTGATTTTTATTCCAATATCAATTTGAATTAACCCTCCGGTCAACCCCTGGGTCACCAGTGACTCATAGCCCCGTACAATTTAGCTGGGTGCCGAAGAATGGTCGTGACCGGAGGGTTAATCAAGTTTGATATTGTTGAAAATTGATAAATTCATTTTTATACGTTTTTTTGTTTTGATTAAAAAATTATTGAAGAATTAATTCATGAAATTGATTTATAATAGTTACTCTAATGCTGGAAATCGATGTATGAGATTCATCTCTGAACAATTTTTGATAAATTTGTTTATAATCGTGATTTTCATTTTAATATTAATTTTTTGATAAATTTGTTTATAATCATGATTCTTATTTGAATATTAATTTGTTGATAAATTTGTTTATAATCGTGATTTTCATTTCAATATTAATTTTTTGATAAATTTGTTTATAACCGTGATTTTCATTTCAATATTAATTTTTTGATAAGTTTGTTTATAACCGTGATTTTCATTCCAATATTAATTTGAATTGAACCCTCGGGTCAACCCCTGGGTCACCAGTGACTCATAGCCCCGTACAATTTAGCTGGGTGCCGAAGAATGGTCGTGACCGGAGGGTTAATCAAGTTTGATATTGTTGAAAATTGATAAATTCATTTTTATACGTTTTTTTGTTTTGATTAAAAAATTATTGAAGAATTAATTCATGAAATTGATTTATAATAGTTACTCTAATGCTGGAAATCGATGTATGAGATTCATCTCTGAACAATTTTTGATAAATTTGTTTATAATCGTGATTTTCATTTTAATATTAATTTTTTGATAAATTTGTTTATAATCATGATTCTTATTTGAATATTAATTTGTTGATAAATTTGTTTATAATCGTGATTTTCATTTCAATATTAATTTTTTGATAAATTTGTTTATAACCGTGATTTTCATTTCAATATTAATTTTTTGATAAGTTTGTTTATAACCGTGATTTTCATTCCAATATTAATTTGAATTGAACCCTCGGGTCAACCCCTGGGTCACCAGTGACTCATAGCCCCGTACAATTTAGCTGGGTGCCGAAGAATGGTCGTGACCGGAGGGTTAATCAAGTTTGATATTGTTGAAAATTGATAAATTTATTTTTATACGTTTTTTTATTTTGATTAAAGAATTATTGAAGAATTAATTCATGAAATTGATTTATAATAGTTACTCTAGTGTTGGAAATCGATGTATGAGATTTATCTCTGAAAATTTTTTGATAAATTTGTTTATAATCGTGATTTTCATTTTAATATTAATTTTTTGATAAATTTTTTTATAAACGTGATTTTCATTTGAATATTAATTTGAATTAAACCCTCGGGTCAACCCCTGGGTCACCATCAGTGACTCATAGCCCCGTACAATTTAGCTGGGTGCCGAAGAATGGTCGTGACCGGAGGGTTAATCAAGTTTGATATTGTTGAAAATTGATAAATTTATTTTTATACGTTTTTTTGTTTTGATTAAAGAATTATTGAAGATTTAATTCATGAAATTGATTTATAATAGTTACTCTAGTGTTGGAAATCGATGTATGAGATTTATCTCTGAAAATTTTTTGATAAATTTGTTTATAATCGTGATTTTCATTTTAATATTAATTTTTTGATAAATTTTTTTATAATCATGATTTCTATTTCAGTATTAATTTGTTGTTGTGATAAATTTGTTTATAACCGTGATTTTCATTTCAATATTAATTTGTTCATAAATTTGTTTATAATCGTGATTTTTATTTCAATATCAATTTGTCGATGAATTTGTTTATAATCGTAATTTTCATTTCAATATGCATTTTTACGATAAATTTGTTTATAATCGTGATTTTTCTTATTTTTCAATATCACAATACAATTAATATTTCAATATTAATTTGTTCATAAATTTCTTTATAATCGTGATTTTTATTTCAATATTAATTTTTTGATAAATTTGTTTATAAACGTGATTTTTATTTCAATATTAATTTGAATTGTTCAATATCACAATACAATTAATATTTCAATATTAATTTGTTCATAAATTTCTTTATAATCGTGATTTTTATTTCAATATTAATTTTTTGATAAATTTGTTTATAGTCGTGATTTTTATTTTCAATATTAATTTGAATTGAACCCTCGGGTCAACCCCTGGGTCACCAGTGACTCAGAGCCCCGTACAATTTAGCTGGGTGCCGAAGAATGGTCGCGATCGGAGGGTTAATCAAGTTTGATATTGTTGAAAATTGATAAATTCATTTGTATACGTTTTTTTGTTTTGATTAAAGAATTATTGAAGAATTAATTCATGAAATTGATTTATAATAGTTACTCTAATGTTGGAAATCGATGTATGAGATTTATCTCTGAAAAATTTTTGATAAATTTGTTTATAATCGTGATTTTCATTTTCATATTAATTCTTTGATAAATTTGTTTATAATCATGATTTCTATTTCAGTATTAATTTGTTGTTGTGATAAATTTGTTTATAACCGTGATTTTCATTTGAATATTAATTTGTTGATAAATTTGTTTATAATCGTGATTTTCATTTTAATATTAATTTTTTGATAAATTTTTTTATAAACGTGATTTTCATTTGAATATTAATTTGAATTGAACCCTCGGGTCAACCCCTGGGTCACCATCAGTGACTCATAGCCCCGTACAATTTAGCTGGGTGCCGAAGAATGGTCGTGACCAGAGCGTTGATCAAATTTCATATTGTTGAAAATTGATAAATTTATTTTTAGACGTTTCTTTGATCGAAGAATGAACGTTTTTCTGATTGAAGAATGATTGAAGAAAGATTCTTGTCGTTTTTCATGGTGCGAGAAGTTGAGCTGCGCACTGGCAGCACAACACCCGTGCATCCAAGAAGATGAAACGTCGACGTTGCTCAGTCAATAATTTTGATGATCCACTGCTTCCATCCTACCAATGATATGGTAATTCGTGGAGTCAATGTCAGTGCTCTACAGTTATTGTAGAACGCGGCTGGTACAGCCTTGGACGCATGTCATCGCAACATCCTTTATGTTGAGCGCGGCTGGGATCAGCCTTGACCACGATTCACTCGTACATCAGCGAATTCGATTTGTGCTGGACGATGACTGGAGTCGATGATTTGTCCAGCCTGTATCCAGTACCTGCTATTGTAAAATTAGAAGAAAAAAAAAATATATATAAATACATGTCGAACCTCACAGAGAGAAAAAAAAAATATAAATACGTGCCAAACACCACAGAGAGCACCAAATTATCCTGAAAAAAAATGACAAATTATCCTGAAATAAGGTGAAAGATCGTCATGTCAATTAATATTTTAATTCCGATCAAACTGATACTTGTTTCGCTAATGATACGGATGAGATTTGAAACCGAAGCTACAAACTTAGAATTCTGATCGAACAATATCAGAGAAGAATTAGAATTCTGATCGAACAATATCAGAGAAGAAAAATTATCATACAGAAGAGCAAGGGTTATTCGAGTTTTCAATCAGAGTGAACATCGAATGAAGATTGTTGACTGAATAAACTGTATCGATAAGGATGACTGACAGCGTTAATTAGGAATTGATTAGAATTCAGCTATTCTCTATGCATGTAAATTCGAAATACTTATTTTACTGTTAAGGATGAGATTTGAAGACTAGGCTTCAAACTTAGAATTCTGATTGAATAAATTAATATGAAGAAAAAAACCTTATAGGTTATGCTTACCGTAAAGCCGGCTAGACACCTTGTAGGTTATGTTTGCCGTTATGTCAACTGATGGAGATTAATTTTTTTCCTTGTCGCAGCAAGAGCACACTGTCAGATGCCGAAACCGATGGATACCGCGAACAATGAATTTTTTTTTTTTTTATTAACTTGATTAAATCAATCAATCGGGAGTTAATATTAAATAAATAAATAACGACGTACGCTTTTCAACTATATATATATATATATAGATAGATATGTGTATGTGAAGTCACATCGCCGACGATGTCACCCCTCCTTCGAACAACCAATCACGAGGGGTCTGAAGGCGATGGACTACATCCACGAATCCGAGAGAGACAACACTATCGGCTCTCGCTGCGGAGCGAGAGAGAAAGAAACAGTCCGCGTAGTCTACCGTCTGAAGCGAGTACTGAACGGCGAACGGGGAACGGCGATAAGTTCAGGGGACATATCGCAAAATGCGATATGCCCCTCCTTTGAATTTGTCGATATTTTAAACATTGAATATCTTTACGAGTTTGCTTCCGATCATAAATATTATGAAAAAAAGACCTTCTCCGTGACCCACAGAATTGATGTGCCAAAATCTGTCAGGAGGGGATATGCCGTTTGGCCAAACACTTCAGCCTAAAAATTCAGCTATTTCGCGGGCAGGCGGTGAAACACATAACTCCCGTTTTTTGCCCCGTGGGCAATCGGGAGTTAAAAATCTATTAATGAAATCGGTAAAATTACGCATTACCGATTGCCGGTCCCACGATATAAAAAATACCAAAAATTCTTTTTTCGTATTCAGAATTCGGGGAAATTTTGAAAAAAAAAATTAAAAATGCATTTTTTGAGAAAAAAAATATTTTTGCATATTTTGCCCTGAAACGGATGTGCAACTTGCTCAATAGAATCTAAAGTAATTTTTTTCTGGAAGGCCTTAAAAAGACGCACATTTTCGTTTTTTACAAATGTAAATACGTCAAACCCTGCCAAAGATACAGCCATTTGAATGGAAAAGTACAAAAAAACTTTAATTAACGATAGAACCGTCAAAAAAATTTTTAAAAAATCGGCACTCGGTGAATATATTGCAAAAAAATAGCTCAATTTTTTAAAATTATTTGTGGAAAACTTTTTTTTTGAGTGGCTGAAGTCACGTGGAATCGCTCATATATAAACAATTGATAGATTATATATAGAAGTGGTCATATGTTTTTTTATATGCAAACTATACATAATCTGCATAGATACCATAGATATTTATGGTATCTATGCTGATTATTTACCATAGATACGTATGGTATCTATGCAGATTATGTATAGTTTGCATATAAAAAACGTATGTCCAGTTCTGAATATAATCTATCTATTGTTTATATCTTTTTTTTCCACTTGGGTTTGCTTCGAAGCAAATTATTTTTTCGGAGTACCGAGTATTCGGACGAGCAATGGTTGTAGTGGCCGATGAATTTTTTTTTTCTTATTCCTCTTTTTATTTCACGAAACTCGGTGCTTCTTCGTGGGCGCGCCGCCCTCACCCAGCTCGAGAATTGTTAGCCCGGTCGTATATTTTACGGTGAAAATTTATGCCGCGCATAACCGTCTGACAAAATGAATAAAGCTTTCCGTATAGTCGAGATTGCAGTTGGAAAAATGAAAAGAAGACGAAAGTTGAGAAAAAAAAACGAGAAAGAAAAAATATATCGGTATAAACGTGGAGTTGTACATTGTTAGCGTCTTGTGACACGTGGCAGGTGTTGCTGAGAGATTCTGACGATCGATGAAAACGCAGTCTCGAGGACTCATGGATGGAGAACTTTTTTATACAATCGTTTCCTCATTGAAGAGATAACTATTATTATCATTTTTATTTTTACTATTATCATTACAAATTATAATATAATGTATTATTATCATTATTATTACAATGCCCTTTATTTCTCATTAAGTGGTATACAGTTAAACAATTTCAGGGGTCGCGGACCCAAATAAAATGATTTATTGTAATTATTATAATTATTGCAGAAATTTTCGTACAACATGATAACGATCATATCGATTCGTATAGATTATCACAGATTTGAGCATCTTGCTTATGATACTCAATTCTGAATTTAACATTTTAATATTGCACCTAAGTTCTTATGAGCAATGCCAACACTGGAGATAATAATCGAAATTGTGTTTACTGATTTGAGATTGAATTGCGTTTTTATTTCTGTTGCTAGCTTCAAGTATTTGATTATTTTTTCGCAATATGCCTCATCTACATTCCTACTTAACGATATGGCTATGGCTAATCGTGTATGCTTCTCTTTTTCATACAAGAAATTGGCACCGGCCAAAATTCTTCAATGCCGAATTTCCATTAATGAATCTCATTCTATTTTTGTTTTTTTTTTCTTTTGCTCGTCCATAGAATTACCAAATGCTTCTTAACATTGCCGCAAAATTTGCTGCAAATTCACGAACGTAAATCACGCGAATAACTCGTGAATGATGACGGTGATGGTGATCCGGACAATCGCGAGCATTGTCGGTGGTTCCTCGAGTGCTACACCATCGAGGGGCACCCAGACTGTGAGAAAAACTCGAGGAACGAGAAATAATATTTACTTCCGGTCGCGATGACGACGACAACGACAACCACAACGACCACGACGACGACGACGACGACGACGACGATTGCACATGAAAAAAAAAAAAAAAAAAAAAAAAAAAAGTTTTGTAACTCATTCTTTGTAATCGGAGAATCCAATGCCGGGCGCGCATGATTGTGCGCACTCTGTTCGTCGCGATAGAAAATAATAAAATAAAATTTGAAAAAAAAAAAAAAACGAAAAAAAAGAAAAATAAGCACGTTAAAGTTAAAAAGAAATTGAGAATAAAGAAGAAAAAAAAAATAATGCACAAAGAAGGATGGAAATTTGTAACGATGGTAAATTAGAGTGCAACAGTTTGCAATATCTCGCCTCTCGTTCTTCATTCAACCGAAGAAGAGAGGTGCAACTCGTTCGTTCATTCATCGAGAGAGCACCCGCCGGCCAGCACACCCAAACCGTTCTCCCGTGCGCCGTGGAGAGCCCCTCCCCCCTCCCCCCCCGCCACCCGATGCATGAAAGAAACCGTGGCGAGGAGGTAAAAAAAAATTACAGGTTGCTCACGGACGGTGGTGGCCCGTGTGAGGTGTGAAAAAAAAAAAAAAAAAAAAAAACAATAAATAAAGGAAGAAAAAAAAATTACGGGTTGTGGGTTTAATACGATTTGCGGAGAATTCCGTCGTGGGTTGTTGCGAACGAGCGTGAATGCACGTGTTTTACGTGTGTGTGTGTGTTTGTGTGTGTGTGTGTGTGTAGCAGCACAGGCGCAACGACAACGACGAATTACGAATCAATGCGCTTTTCCGCACGGCCTGTACACGCGTGTGCGACCACCCCCGGGGGCGCAAAGGGATCGACGGGGTGGTGTTGAATTATTGTCGAACACTTTTGCTGTGGGCACACAACACGTGTATCACAAAACGCGTGTGACGCGTTGGCAGACTCTTTATGGAAAGAGAGAGAGAGAGAGAGAGAGAGAGAGAGAAAGGGGTAAATCGTGTGAAGAGCAATTATTTTTAACTCTGGAATTGCTTTGATCCCGCACAACAAGGTCTACGTGGTTGGCATTAATGGTTTATTTATTATTTTTATTTTTTTATTTATCGTTAATTTTCATTTTTATATTTTCATTTTGATCTTATTACGATAATGAAATAAGCAATGTTTGTGTCGTGTTACCGTGAAATTATTGATTATCGGTGTCTTACGATGTGTAGAAAAAAAAATTATTACTTTTATTTTTCATTTTTTTAATTTATTTTTAAGTTTTATTTTTATATCTTCATTTTGCTCCTATATTGTCGACGATAATAATGAAATAAGCAATGTTTGTGTCGTGTTATCGTGAAATTATTGATTATCGAGGACGTGTATTACGATGTGTAGTGAAAAAAAAATGAAGCAACGTTCTCCAATCGTTATTGGTTGTTCCACATTTAAGTTATATGCTCTATCGCGAAACATCTGGCAAAGATTCAGCCCAGATTGAGGAATATTTTAGGAGTGTCTGAAAAACTCGATGGATCGATTGATCGTTTGATCAAGATGTGAAATAAGTTTTTTTACGACCAGTTGAAATCGATTTTTCGAGTGAACATAAAATTTCGGGACTGACGAACACCGGTCGATGGTCTTTGGCATTGTGCAATCTGTGACTTTTGACATATCGGACAGCTGTAAGCCCATAACCTGTCAAATTAATCAATTATACCAATTGATATATTGCTGCTACTATAAAATTTCGGGGATCGAAAGTGAGTGCAATGATTGCAAACATTAGATTCACTTTTAATGTGGAATCATGTGTTCCACAATCTAAAATAAGTTTATGATGTTTTTTTTTCTTCTCATAAATAAGCATTTATTCTATAAGCCACATTATCGAATTGTTTTCCATTGTGCAACACACGATTCCCCATCCCAAGTGAGCGGTGATATTATATGCAGTGTGGACAATTTTAATCGTCGAAATTTTAGAACCTAAAAAATCGATTTCGAGCGGGGTCGTCAAATTTTATTCACACTTTAATAAAATGAAAAATCGAACCGATGATTTCGAAGGGTCCCATATTCCATAGCCCGATCGGACTCAAATCTCATCAGATGTTTTCTGATAGTATGGACTTAAAATATCAAAGAAGCTATAACGATGAACAAAATAAATCTTTGCCTGTTTTTAAAAGAATCTTGAACAAAGTCTGCTATATATTTCTTAATTATTGATAAATTAGAATATTTTATAATAATTTTTTTTTAATTAATAATATTGCTTCGTTGTTAATAAATGAATTATCAATATGATCTATGAATTCAATCGACTGTACGTAATTTACACTGCGTTGGCATTATTTTTTCGAGGATTATTATTTTGTGAATTATCCGATTCGTTTTACGTGAAATAAAGATGAAGACGGTTGCAGCAGAGTGTGTGGTTGTGTGTATCCGTGTGTGTGTGTGTGGAACAGTGGTTGGTTGAATAATACGCATGATACACAGCGCTCAGTAGCATCGAGATCCATAGATCTGGTTTTGAACCGACGATGAGGCCTTCCCGACCACGTGTGTTGTTTTGGGCGAACGTTTTTAGAAACGCCAGTATGTCTGTGAAAGAAGAGGCGAACACCACGAGGACAGAGCGGACGAAAAAGGACAGCGTTACACACCGACGTAAGATGAAAGATTCGTGCCGGGAGAAAGAAGAAAAACGCGAGCGCACTCACAGACGGCGAAGAAAGAAGAGAAAGACGACGGAAGAAGGAGAAGACGAAGAGAAGTAGTGTCGGGGACCAGCAGCAGCAGCAGCACCGGCGTTTGGGATGCTGGGACCTTGAGTCTCTTGTGTGTATGCACCTATACAAGCAGGGCCATTCGTTCCAGAGCAAATATTTTGTTGTGATGCAAGAATTCACAATATTTAATGGACGTCGATTTTTTCGGCTTCTCGACGGTGAACCATCGGTCACGAGGTCAAACATTTGCTGAATTTTACTATTATCGTTGCCACGTCATTCGGTCTATTTTATTGACGTAATTTTCTTAAAGATTTTTTGGGGTCGCTGTTGCACCCCAAGTGAAAAAATTATGTGTAAGGTATATGTGGAATTGATGGGCATGTATAGTTTTTATGCAGATTGTGTATAGACTATGCATAAACTATGTATGGACGATGTATTTTATGTATAGTGTATGTATGATCTATGTATACATAAACTATATGTGCCCAGTTCCATATACAGTTTATGAATAGTCTGCACATATTTTTTCTATGTGGGACTGCATATATTTTTATTTTTTAATCAAAATGTAGGTGTGGGTGAAGCTGCAATGAGACGAAATATGGATTTATTGCACTTTTCTTGAAATATTTAAAAACTTTTATCTTGTTTGTGTTGCTTTTCGTTGCATCGGAGGTAGTAATAATTTTTTTTTTTTTTTTCGTACTATTGTCTGGAAGTGTCCAAAGCTACGACGGAATTATGGACTTAGTTATAGACTTCATTTTCCAAATTGTCACGGAATTCGAGAGCAAAACAATCAATTTTTGAACAATATTTTTCACAATTTTTTTTATTTATTACGATAAACGCACAATAATTTCTATTCACATTCACTGGTCAAGTAATGTGTGTACTGAAAAAAAAAGAGTACTCTGAGATCATTTTCATGTCGATCCTGATGCACTTTCGTTTACCGATTGCGTCCAATATAAATTTTTCTGGATTATAATTTTTTTTTCATTGTTTTTTTTTTTTGCGAAAAATTGAATTTTGAAGAACAGCGCACCGGTGTTGCGTCTGATTTTGTTCGTGCACAGTGCATTAGACGGATCCGTAAGACCTGTAAGCACGCGATACCGTTTCCATTGTGCGACATGGATCAAACGCATTCCGCGTCTGTCCGGCCAAAAGTTCTCTGTGTACCGTCTCTCAATGCGTATTGCAACGCATTTGCGAACAATTTTCCAACCTTCTTTTCATTTACTTTTTCCACGAGTCCACGCTCGTTTCGTTCTTTCATCGAATTCTCTCGATCGTTTCTTTCCCGTCTATATACCGTCTTTCTTTTTTCAACGCTCGCTCGGCTCTTCGTCCTGCCATCTACGTTTTTTTTTTCTTCTTTTTTTTTTTTTCATCGTAACGCCTCTAGCGGAGACAACAATGGCGTAGCGGTTCGGCATCGAGAGCTCCGCAACGTCGACAATGGAGTTCGCTGCAGAGACTCCGGTCGTTTTCACCGACGCGATCGGTAAGCCAAACGGACGTGAAACGACGGTGAAAACCACCCGCGTCGTTGCGACGCCGGGATACTTTCGAAAAAAATATATGTGTATTTTTTTTTTCGCAGCTGGAAAAGCCAGACGTTTTTTTTTTAATAATTCATCGATTTTTTTTCTATTCGAGGAAGTAGTTCGTTTTTTTTTGATGATTTATCCGTTTTTGTTTCAATTCGGACAAATCATTCGTTTCTTAATGATTGATCGATTATTTCGATTTCACCATTTTTCGTTTGTGGGAATTATTTTTCAATTTTTTAAATGTAGAAGTATCATCGATTATTATATTGTTCATTTGTTTTTTCAATGTGAACGAATAATTGATTTCCAAATGATTAATCCATCATTTCGATGAACAATGATATATAATAAATAATGAAGAAATAAAATCGACAATTAAAAAATTGTCGATTCTATAAATAATTCATTATTTTTTTTAATCGATAAAAATCGTGAATTTTCCATCGAATTATATACTTGTTGAATTTTGAAGAATCGACAATTTTCAAATGATCTATTTATTTTTTTTCGAGTTTCAGAGAATCATCAATTTTTGAATTATCTTATTTTTTCCAATTTCAAAAAATAATCAATTTCCAAATTGATCAATTTCCAATATCCATTCATTTTTTTTCTAGTTCCAAATAATCATCAATTTCCGAATAGTCTATTTATTTTTTTCCAATTTCAAAAAATCATCAACGTTTCATCAATCTATTCATTTTTTTTTGAGTTTCAAAGAATCATCAATTTTTGAATAATCTATTTATTTTTTCCAATTTCAATCAATAATCGATTTTCAAACGATCCATTCATTTTATTGGAGCTTCAAAGAATCATCAATTTTCGAATAATCCATTTGTTTTTGCCAATTTCAAACAATAATCAATTTTCGAATTATCGTCCATACATTTTTTCGAGTTTCGTAAAATCATCGATTGAGGAAAAAATACGTCATAGCTTTTTTTTAAATAAAAAAAATCATCGGCTATTGAATGAATTTTCAGAAGACTGTTTTGCATCTAATGCCTAAATCGCAACGGACGTTCGGAACGAAGCTGAATGGACAACTCGCATTCGAACTGTCAGGCTATCGTGAACGACGATGATATGCCGATATGGATGATAAAAATTATTTCGAAAAACCAAACATGTCCACTGCGTGTGTTTATTCACGCGCCGATTTTGGATCTTTTATTTCGGCGATCCCGCCAGTTTCCGTCGCTCACGAACGCCGTGCCCCGGTTCTGCGCGCGGCCCAATGCGCACGAGGAACAGGTTATACAAAAACCAAGAATGCAAAAGGAACCACGATGAGGCTACACACGCGCTCGTCTCTACACGAACACACGGACAGCGTACCACAGACCGCGCATCGGCCATACTATACACCTCGGAACAAAAGAACAAATTTATCCTCGAATATTACAAACGAGCTTGTATATTTTTCAACGTTTAAATTATGTGTTTTTTTTTTTTTTTAAAACTATTAATCTATGAAGCGCAACGGTGTAGCCACTTTTCACGGGTTGGCCGGGTTGTCCGGTCTTGCCGTGTGGGGTCGCCACGTACGAGAAGACCGCATTTGCACGAGTGGATGAATAATTTACAATTTTGTCCTTCTTTTTTTTTTTCAAAATTAATTCAAAACTTCGTGTTCAAGTACGGTTTTTCAGTTTGTGTCGGAGATACATTTTTTCACGTGCACCCGAATTCGCGTAAAGCAGGTACATTTATATAGAAAGATAAAAATAATTTTTATTTCTATTCTTTAGGTTATGTTTGCCCAATATCTGCCAAAATTTTTTGGTTTTTTTGTGGTATATTTTTTTGAGATATATATTTTCTTCAGATTTTTTTTCCCGTTCTTTTTCGTTAAAAAAAAAAAATGATTCTGAAAACTTTCAAATAAATGCGGGCAATAATGCAGAGGGTAAATTTGAAAATCGGAAAAAAATATGGAAAATCCTTTATCATGGTCTAGAATCATTTGGAAGGTGGGTAGTGATAGTTTTTTCTAAGAACCACCCATATGCACACACACACACACACACATATATATATATATATATATATATATATATACCATACTAAACCAAACTAGCCGGTTAACTTGATTCCCAATTCGAACTTGACCAAAAAAACAAATAATACAAAAAAAAATATATATATATATATAAAATGAAAAAAAATGTGTGCCGCGCGCGAAATGTTTGGAACGAGGGACACGTTGCTTCTCGAATTCGTGCCCACTTTCTTGGAAAATTCGTGTAGATGACGGGATTCGATACGCACGCGTTCGAACGCATCGTCGGAATGCGCGTTTTGTTCGTTTGTGCAGCAGTGAAGAACAAAAAAAAAAAAAAAAAAAAAAAAAAAAAAAAAAAAAAACGAGAACGAGTGGGATAGGAATACAGGCAGGGAGATTGGAGCGATGAGAAGGAATCGCCTGAGCGAATATTCATTAGTAGACCACCGGTTTGAAGGCGATTCAATTACGGAGACGACTCGTCTAACGTTAATTAATTTGGTTGATAGTTCGGGCGTGATTAAGCCTCCGAGCTTGTGTGGCTATAACCCACTCCGGTTAGTCCACCAGTGTGTATGTATATATATATATATACGTACGTTCATGAAACGTCTGTAGTGGGGCTTGTACCGGGCGAGACCTCTATGGGCCGTCTATGTCAGGCTCGCGATTACAGCATGCCAGGACTCTCAAGCGCGTCTCTCGCTCTCTCTCTCTCTCTCTCTCGGGAATCGCGACTGACTACGACAGATACGCGTTCCATACCGCAATTTCGAAGCCAATCTATCGGTGTCCTACACACGGCTGGCTTTGTCGATGAAAAATTCGGATACATCGATGCGCAAAATAGGAAATAATAATTATGGGGTCAGCCCGTTTACCGTCCACACGTGGAAGCCGATGGATTTGAGTTACGAATTAATTTTCAATTGAATTACAGAAATAACACCGAGATTTTTTGGTCTCTAAACCATCTAGGCATCATAAAATGATCAATCGTTGAAATATGCTACACGAATGCTACTCATTATTAAATGATGTATGTGTGAATAAATAATAATGAGCTTGTAATATTTGTCTAACTGTTACCAATTGACTACTTCATTAGTGACAATTAACTGCTTCAAGCAATGCCAGTACGTCATAACAAAGGGGTTAAGTTTTTCACCCCCATTGTGCGGTAACAACTGCGATAGCAGCGCCACTTAGCCAGAGGTCACAAATGATACCACGTCGAACATCAGGCTTGTAAGAAGTTCGGACTTCTGTAGGTACTCTAGCCTCCTCGCTATAAACGGATTCGACTGTTCAACGGTTTCCGTTACGATTCGCCGTTTGTCCGTGGCTTCCATGACTACAACAAAATTCTGTGTTTCACTAGAAACATCATCGAACAAAATCCCACCCACAATTTCGTACACATAAAAGTGTTGTAAACAAGCTACATCCAAAAATAGCAAACCCGGCTATTTTTACGGAGGTCAATATCGATGAATATGATCGAGGACGTAGCTCAGGGCGATGCTCGTTCCAAGCCCCGGCCATCTTGGCCATATTCATCGAACCTCTTTTACGGGAGAAAAAAAAACAAAAGAAAACAAGAAAATTTCATTCGTCACGCCAACAACAATCCAGCTAGACGAACGCGAAGAATCTTGCGACGAATACTTAAAAAGAACCGTATTTGAGTGTGGAATTGTAGTTTCAACGAAGATTTTAATCGGGAATGACGACGAGACATCGTCACGTAACTGACTCACCGAAATGGAACTCTCTCGTACGTCCGACGATGAAATCTCCGGCGCTCATCGTCCTTCTTCTTGTAACCAGTCGTCTTGTCTTCTTGATTTGTTTCCTTCCCTCACTCTCTTACCCTGTCTCTCCTGCTCTCTCATCCCCTGGCCGTTGCATCGCCATCGTAACAGGACGAGTTGGAAAACGCTTGAAGGTGCCGCTTAACCGGCAGCCACATTATACATTCGATGAAAAGTTGCGGGATATGGAAGAAGAAGACGGAATGAGCGAGGAGAGCACGCGAGTACACGTGAAACATGGGGGAACAATGGCTGTCACCTCATTCACGTCAAGGGGCCCGAACTGTATGACGTGGACCAAGGCGAAGACTACCTATACCGACTTCACGGGGATCCCGCGTGCTCCACAACCATATAGGATCAAGTTGCATCGACTTCTTTTTAACGCCGTTGTTAACCCACCTCCCCTCCCCCCCCCACCCGGCTCTCCCGCGCACCCCTTCGAGTTAAACTCACCAATCCGGCACAATGTCCTTGTCTCTTTCTGTGTTGTCGTTTTTTTCTTTCTTTCCACCCCTTCGAGGGAGTTTCGTCGGAGACCCTTTCGGCAAACAAACTCCGCGTATGTTCTCGATCTGGTTTGTGTGGGACACACGAAAGTTTTTCGGTATTGTCACTATACTGTCGAGATATTATAAAGTTTGAGTGTGACTTGACAGGCTCAACGTGGTTGACGACGATATCGAATTGATGATCGTATGGTCAGGGTCATATCGAATTGATGATCGTCGTAAGTCAGGGAAAATCAGAACGATCGTTGTGAAGAAAGACTGATATTCGGAACTCGCAATTCTTTGGAGGATCAAAATGCAGAACATGTGGATCTAGGGAATATCAAGGGTTGGGAAATAGTTCGGGCTCGAATGAAGAGTTGTTCCGAAAAATTTGGACCAATGTTGTGCGTTTTATGGTCACGACACCTAATTTCGGAATTTATCGACTAATAGAGCAAGGAGCGAGCTTTCATTTAATTCCATTTAGAAGGTTCTGGTGGGTCGCGTTATCTTTTCACAGGTCATCGATGGTTCTATGCTTATCGGCTCTCACTTGTCTTGACCTTTTTTTGTTATCAACGTTATCTTCCAAATGACGTTGATTTCGAGAAAATTCATAATTCAAAATAGTTGATCCAACGAACCTGGTGAGATGGCGAGAAACAATTAAATTTTCATGGCAATTCATTTTTTTTTATATCTTTTTAAATTTGTATTTTCAAATATTTTTCTTGATGTATGAATTGTGGATCTAAGATTTCATATTGCTTCAATTTTCGATAAATCTGAGCTGAAATCTTGTCCGACAATGAAGGATGTAAGAACGTTCGGTAGCTCGAACGTTTCTATCACCGAACGGCACGGTAGGAACAAAGCTTTTTCCCCGATTTTATCCCCCCCCCCATTCGTAATTCCTTCATTCACGAAAAACGCCTCGAGCTGAGCGCGGCTTACGGAAATCCTCGAATTATAAAAAGCGAACGGAGCAGAGATCGCAAGCAACTTGCGATAGAAGATTTGCCAGTTTCGTGCATTATAAGCCGCGCGTCTGAGATATCCTCAAAATTCTTTATTTTTTTTCTATTTCTTTTTTTTTCAAATATTTTTTTTACCAGCAGCACAACGTTGCCGAATTCCGCGAGCTGTCCGAATGTTCGAGTCTCGGAATTGAAAAAGCTTCGATGACGTTTCACAAATGCCTATTCATCAACCTTTTGAAGTTACGAATCGTTTTTTTTTTTTTTATTTTTTTTTTTTTCTAAAATACGTTCCGTCTTCTTCGTTTTTTTTTTCTTCGTCCATGTTTTCGAGCAAAGCAAACACCGAAAAATTGTCCAATCAGGGTCTCGATTGAAATTTCGACTCGTGACTCAAGATGCTTTGGAACCAACGTTTATGGGTTCAACGCGATGCATCCGCGAATGCATCGCTCGGCAAGCCCTGGACAGCCACCGAGTCGTCGTGGTCTCGGGACCCCGGGTCCATTAATAAAGACATCGATACGCGGCGCGCTCTCGACACGGCCGTGTCACCCCTGCGGGACGTGAATTCATCCCGCGACGCACTATCGAGTTACCATGCAGTTTCGCCCGGAGCCCGGGAACGCGAGAGACGCTGGGCGGTCTTATGCGCCGGACGTCCGACCAAACCAAAAAATTCCATGCTATATTACAATGATAAATCATACGTGTCAATTTTTATTTTTATTTATTTAATTTCAGTTTATTTTATTTTATCTTATTTATTTTTTTTTTTTTTTCATGAGTTCTATAAATAATATTATATATTCATTTTCTCTAGTGCCTGGAATATATATATATATTTTTTTTTTTTGTAAATTTCAATTACTTACGATCCTCACGTCTGAGCCAGCTTACGATATTTATCTTACAACGTCACCATTTATTTACCCTCCGAGTATATTTTTTCTTGTGATTATTTTTCTAATTCCAAATATTTTCAAATATAGAAATTGTTGTGATCCTACTCTATGAAAATTCAATTCCTCCGTTTGTTGTTATCTATCAAAGTTCAATTACTTTGTCGAATTTTTGCTCAACATGTTGCACATCATACGCGAAAATTCATTTTGGTTGAGGTCCCCGCTGAGGTCACGACTCTGAATAATAACATATCGGTCACATGGGGTCCAGCGAATCCCACTCACCAAAACCGAAAGCATCTGCGTTTTTTCTAATGTATCGACTTAAATCTCGCACTAAGCTCTAATTTAACATGTTTTTCAATCAATCCAATAATTATCGTCTCCCATTCAATTTTGAAGTACTCGCAACACGATAAGAGAAAAAAATTCACGTAATCTGACTATATTTACAACAAAAAAAAATTATTTTTGAAAGAAGAAGAAAAAAAAATTGGTATTCCTCACCCACATTATTTTCGTATGGTTTCTCGGGACTGGCGCACCGTTCAAATTCGACGACAAAAGAAAAGTATTGCGTGAAATAGACCGTGGGAGGAAGAACGGAGGAACCGGGAGCACGAAAGCGCCTCCTCTCTGGTACGAGAAATTCGTGGAAGAGGTTGAGCGTTCGGTGTGCGATATATGTGGGTGATTTCGTGACGTGATACGCGCACGTTCGTATACGAGAGAGAACAATAATTATTGTTCTCGTTCGCCGTTCGCAGTCCGAAAAATTGCCTCGTCGGCGCGTATCGCGTTGCGATTCTCGCGAATTGTACGATACGTCTCTCCCTCTCTCTCTCTCTCTCTCTCTCTCTCTCTCTCTCTCTCTCTCTCCCTCTCTCTCTCGCTATTACGTCCTCTTTGTACCCAACGAAGACCAAAGAAAGGAAAAAAAGGAGTTAAATAATAATAATAATAATAATAATAATAATAATAATAATAATAATAATAATAATAATAATAATAATAATAATAATAATAATAATAATAATATGTTTTTAAGGCAGTATCCCAAAAACTGTAAGAGTCAAAGCAAGCCTAAGATATACCATCTCCTGATTGAGGTACGTAGTACTTTGATGTGGCAACGTCGCGTGTTATGATGGCGATTAGAGAGAGAGAGAGAAGATGGGAAACAAATGCGCAACGTTGCCATGTCTACTGGATCACGTCCAACTCCTGATATAAACTGCATTTCCCGATGTTTATTTGCTTCTCATCATCATCACAGTCTCCTGATCTCTACTGTCGAGTGCTCAAAATGTTCTCCGAATATTCAACTTGCAGCTCAAGTGTTTTCATTAAAATCTGACGAGGACTTTTTGTATTATATCAAATTGAGCGTGATTTTCCATGAGGCTTCATGTTAAACGTGTGAAAATAAAAGTTTTGATATCTTTTGTTTCGCACTCCGGAAAGCCCTAAAAATTTAACTGAACCTTTTTCTTATCAATGCCCGTAAGTATGCCAAGTTTCATTAAAATCTGACGAGGAACTCGCTTATGGAGGCTATTGTACTACCTTAATCGTTGATAGAAAGAGACAACGATAGTTCGGCAGATCCACCGAATTCCTCGCGCGATGCTCGTAGAGAGCGTCTCGTGCGATTCTCTGTCCCGATCGGTATAACTCGCCTTTCCTCCCGCCCTATACAACCACGCTCTTTCGTGCTCTATCTTCACCCCCCCCCCTCTCTTTCGTCCCGCTCGATCGCTCCCACCCAATGCCCAACATCGCATATACGGGACAGCCCGGCGTGGTCCAAAAAGTCGTACAAAACGCGACGGGCTTATATTCGCGCGGTCTCTCTGCGCTTATTCGCGAAACTGGTTTCCGCACACCGTCGTTTCGTTCTGAGTCACCGTCCATAATGACGAACATCGTCGGGGATACACTCGCGAGCGACCGAGCGGTGGCACCACGGTAAATCGGGATCGGGGCAAAACGTTGTGCGATGATCGTTTTATCTCTTTCTTTCTCTTTCTCTTTCTCTTTCCCTTTCTTCCTCTCTCTCTCTCTCATGCACACGAAGATCGAATGTGCTTGTTTGCATGATTGCCGATCGACATCGTTCGTACATCGAAACGATCGAGAATGACGAAAAATTGAATTACTTGCTGGAATTATTGTTATTATTATTTTCTTATTTTATTTTTCTCAGAGAAATTCGATAATTATTGAATGCATCTAATTTTCATTCCAATAACTTGATAATTTTTTACATAATTTTCCATAAAAAAATTGTACGTTTCATATTTTGAAGACCAACAAAAAATAATAATAATAATAATAATAATAATAATAATAATAATAATAATAAATCATCCGGCGCATCGACGACTCTAACGTTGATGCATTGTTGTTACAAATAATTTTAGACGACTTACAGTTGAAAAAAATTCGTTCTTCATATCGATAAGATCACCATCTATTATTTATAATCATAAAAACCAAAAAACAAATTTAAAAAAACTAAAAATTCAACACACTTTGTTAGGATACATTATGCAGGATTTATCGAAGTGTTGTCAAGTGCAGTGATTGTAATCGGTTAATCATGACGTGAAAATTACGTAGAAGTAATTGTCGAATAAAAAAATTCGATTATCGATGAAATCAATGTGGAAATGGTTGCGGCACGTGAAAGTCCCAAAATAATTATCGGACGAACATCCGGTGTGAGGCGCCAGCACTCAAACAATTTTCGGGCATCAGGGATTACGAGTATTTCTCGTGTGCACGTGAGGGGCAGCTCTTCGGGTTTCGTCGAAAGTGGTTGGCTGTTGCTGCTGCTGCTGTTGAAAATTTCGGTATGTCATTCGAAGAACGGTAAACGCCGGCGCTGCTGATTATAAACGAAACGCAGGGCGGGAGGGGGCGGGGGGGAGGGAGGGTAGAAACGAGATCCTAATCCCGGATCGTGGGATCGAGGATCGGTCGAAGAAACGAGTCCCGTTATATTCCTGCAACCCTTATGCCCATATATATGTATGTATATATATATATATATGTCTGGTTTCTAGGTTCACGACACAAACACCGCTGTCGTTCGTCGTGGCTTCTCTTCGGGGGTCCTTCGTGCGCGCGTCATTCGTCCGTTCACGACGACGACGACGTGGACGAAGCGAACACGAAACTAAGGAGGACCCTTTGCACAATCGAGAATACACACAGACCGATCTTCACGTTTAACACACGAAGAATCTCAAAATTTACGATCCTCGTGGAACATCGGGCCATTTAACCGAGCTTTGAAATAATTCAATCAAGATATATATGTGTGTGGGTGTGTGTATGTAAAAACAGAGAGACCCTTCGGTCGGTACTTTTCCGATTGCGAGCGGGGCAAAATGGCACGTCGAATAAAGAAAAATATATCTCAATAACAAAAATATATAAATTCATTGTTGAACATTATTTCGATATGTACTAATAATTTTTTCATCTTTTTCGGTGAAACTTTCAATTTTACTTCTGAATTCTTTTTACTCTCACATCCGAATAAATCGAAATCTATATTTTTCCATTTTAATACATGATTGATATTAATGCTTTCAAACGCGGATCGATATTTATAAAAGTTTGTCTAAAATTCATATCGATTATTGTTCCAATACCTGCAGAAATAAAAATCTCTGAACCAAATTTCACTCCCAAATCCAAATATATTTTTTTCATACGTATTTCATATATTTTTTTCGTTCCAACCGATCCGCAGTTGAATTTAATTCTTTTTTCTCGGTTTTTTCATGATTCACGATGAAGATTTGAGTTACAATTGAGAATATTCGATAGCGAATATTTTTCACTCCCAAGTCCCAATAAAACCAATTCTTCGATTTCATCATTACAACACACGATCAATATTCATCATCTCAAATGCATTTCGATATTACTAAACGGCGTTTAGTCATTGACAACGTTCCAATCGGATTTTTCGGTAACAGGTTTGTTTAAAAATTTAACAATTTTTATTTGTATTTATTCGTTTCTTCATTCATTAAAAATTTAACAATTTTTATTTGTATTTATTCGTTTCTTCATTCACGCGAACGATTTGTGTCGCAGGTCGAAGGAATCGGAGAACCGTATACGAACGATAGCAAAACGGCGCTATGGGCCGATGCGAAGGACCGGAATGGCGGAACGTGCGGCTGATATTTTTCGGTCTGACACCTTGCTGCGCGACGATCTCTCGGGGTCCTCCAAGACGCCCCCGGAACCCATAATAACCCTCGGATTCGCGGGGGCCTGTCCCCCAGGTAGACGCATACATACACACACACACACATATATATATATATATATCCGAAATTCTCTTCTTCCTCGTTCACCTTACGTCCTAACGTTTCTCTTCTTCCTGTTACACCTCTCACACGCCACACACGGATAATACGACTTTCGATGAGGCCGACGTTCGGGAACCAAAACCGTTTCGACGGAGCGCCGACGCGCGTCCGAGTTCCTCATTCCCCGTGGCACCCCACGGCCAGGTATATGTATATATATATATATATATATATACATAGCCTTGACGAATTTTTATTGCAACAGGTTGCATCTTCCTCGTTTATCGACCCCCGCACCTGCAAGACAAAATAACCCCCCGCGAACCTTCCGCATTTTCGTTTGGTTTGTCGACGGATCACGACTACCCTAATTATCACATTTTCGCATGACCAATCGGATGAACCATTTTGAGAGCCCTCATCTGCACACACCAATAACACATCTCGAAGGATTTATTTTTTAATAATAATAATAATAATAATAATAATAATAATAATAACAACAATAATAACAATAATAATAATAATAATAATAACAATAATCATTATTATTATTATTATTATTACTATTATTAATAATAATATTATCATTATCGACTATTTACTATTAATTATTTTTAGTACTTGAATATAATAATGATAATAATATTATTATATTCGTATGGTAGTAGTAATTAATAGTAAATATTGAATGATAATAATAACAATAATAGTAATAGTCTCATAATCAATGATCATTATCAAATTAAACAATGATCATTCAGCCCTATCCATATTATAACTCGCTATTATTTACTATTACTTGAATATTTTATTATTATTACATTCAAGAAATAATTATAATAATACGTGTCTTATAAAAATTACTATTATTATTATTATCATTATCATTGACATTAATATAGACACATATGTCACATATTTAGAATATTTTCGCAATGGGCAAATGATTATTCTTAGTACAGTATAATTCAATTCAGAATCAAGATCTATAAAATGTTATCAATTAAATGAAAAATTAAAGAATAATGATAATAATATCAATAACGATGCGACTCTCTGTTGATTTTGCGATGGTATTTGTCATTTTCATTGATACCACAGTCAATTGATATTATTCGTGACGGGTTATTTTTATTATTTTGTATTTCTTCAAACATTATATTATGCTCACGAGTCACGGGGGTTTTTTCGTTGATTCGCGATTAGATGGTTATAACGAAGATTTATATGCGCAAGATTCATTGTTTGGACGCGAATATTCGAACGTTGCCGTGAGAATGGCTGGATGTTGGTCCGAGGCATTCGTTGGCAACGCGAGGGGAGAAAAATTGACGAGACGCAAGGTTGCTCTCGCGTTCTCGGAATTGAATCTAACAAGTGTGTTACATCCACCCCCCCCCCTCCTCCCCCCCTGCCCAGCACGAGGGATAGAGCAATATATATCCACGCTGCGTCCGGGACAACGGCGGGACGTCGAGACTGATAGCTTCAGCTTCGCCGTCTGGGAGATACATTTGTGTGTGTGTGTTTTGTGTGTGTGTGCGATTGTGTGCGCATATATATCTATGTGTGTGCCTGATCCCTTCGCCGTGTCTTCCAACATCGGTTGCACTCCGTCTTGCATAATATTCTTTTGTTTTTTTTTTTTTTTTTTTTTTTTTCACGCTCGTAACCTCTGATCCTCCAAAGTCAAATTCCTCTCGACGACTCGACATATCCGATAATGGATAATTTCGTTTCAACGATTCGTTTATCATCGCGTTTGCGATGCGATTGATTTTTAGAGATAATTGAAAATGATTTATGGAAAAGCGAAATAAAAAGAAAGATATAAAAGAAAAATGAAATTAGCCTGATTAACAGAAAATATAAAAAAAGGGTTGTAAAAAAATCTGTATTGCAGGGACCCGCTGAATTGGTCTGAGATCGGTTTGATGATGTGACACGATTTACGAAACCATTCCTCTGCATCCCTGACTTCTACTGGTTATGGGGAAAAAAGGGAACCGACGAAAAAGGTCGTGAAACGATATTTCACGATTTTGTTCCAATCTCACAGTGACGAAAAAAAAAATATATATATATCCATTATGTGATTTTATTACTTACGACACAGACAGGAAAGACATATTGAATGGACTTACATGTCGGATGCTCCGCCCCCGTTCATAGTCTCTCCTGTGAAATCATTAGTTTGAAAAATAATCGAAAAAAAAAAACCCTACCGATTTTTCGTTTGATACAGCCACGTTGATCGATGTAACGTCCGGAAAATTTGTTCGAGAGGCTGTGGAAAGCAGTTAATTTTTTTTTTTTTTTTTTTTTTTTGCGATTCCAATCTTGAATTGTGCATTATATATATATTTTTATTCACGAGTCGAAATGAATAAACTTGAATATTCGGAGAGAGAGAGAGAGAGAGAGAGAGAGAGAGAGAGAGAGAGAGAGGAAAGAGAGACAGAAAAATTGATAAAACGAAAGACGAGCGATCGTAGATAGGGCCCAATAATGGAGTAGTTCAGATGGCCATAATAGCGTGAAATATAATACCGCAAGAGATGAATCCGACGAAGCGAGGAAGACGATGCACGTAGGTAGCAGCGTATAGGGAGGTTTGAACGATAGTGAGGAACGTTGCATGAGAAAGAAAAATACGCCAGGCGAAGAGGAGATGATGCGGCTGGGGTTGCGGGCCTGAGTCCCGAAATGCACGAACGTCGAGAGACTGAGAGAAAGAGAGAGAAACAAAAACAGAGACACACACACAGAGAGAGAGAAAGATAGAGCGAGATGAGCGAAGGACCGTGAGGGCGAGAGAGTCTTCGCAGAGTAGAGAGACAACTCGATTTTCTGGCGGGGAACTGGCCGGGGAGAAAGAAAGAATTACGGTCGTCGGCGCCTTCACGATCATTCTTCAGTCTAGCGCAACGACTCGACGTATTGTTTTTTTTTCTTTTCTTTTCTTTTTTCTCTTTTCTTTTTTCTTCCTGTTCGTGAAGACGTTGAAATTGCTTTGATGGCCGCCAAAAGTGGAAATTCAAACCAACAGGTATTCTCGACCCGCCACCGTCAATCCCACCCCCGTAATTATCGGATTTGTAAGATTTTCGTATTTTCACTATTTCATCGTGATGAACCATCGTTGTTCATTGACTCGCTTGATCGTAACGATTTTTTTTTCTCGGTCTTTTGTTTTGTTTACCCGATGATGAAGACTGAAAAAACTAATCGACATGTCTCGCATCTGAATAAATGATAAAACCATTTACAAGAAATCGATCAATTTATGAGAAATTTGACAATGAAAAAAGTACAGTCAAGTTTCTTGTCATCCACGCAACACGATAGGGTTCCGTATAGTCATTTTGTAGTAGTCATCGACGATACATGTGATCTCCACAAAAGCGTTAACGGGGGTGGGGCTTGAAGTTCAGAATGAGCACTTTGGATTTTTACGGAGACTTTGTATTTTCATGATTTTCGTAAACTATTTTTGCTACACTGTTCGTTATAATTTTTATGGAATGTACCGATTGAAAGCTACGTTCTGAAACTTTTACCGATTTTTTTGGATTGATAGGTTGGAAATTAGAGGGGCGGGGTGAAAACTCCGATGACGACTTTGAAAGCGAATATCTCGTGACTGGGGGGTTGAAATGGAAAAGGTCTCGGAACAGTTTGAGCTGCATTTGCGGAGACCTATTGAAAGACACCTCGGTCGTTGGGGTGAGCAAGAAAAAATGTCGAGTTCACTTTTTCATCTGTGGGAGGAGGGTGGATTTTTTTTTGTAACGTTATCATTTCTGTTTTTGGGACTCAATCAGTACGTAAAGAAGAGAATGGGACGACTGTGGCGTACAGACAGACGGACGGACGGACTGACCGAAACCATAAGGGTTCCTGGACCAGAACGGAACCTTGAAAAATGCAAAAATCAGAATGTCGATAAAGTAGGAACTCTTTCGCTCAGGTTGAAAATAGAGAATTCCGAATATGAAGTGAAAAAAAAGGGCACGAAGATCTGTGAAGACAAAGCTCAACGAACAATAACGTAAATAATAATAACGTTTTTGTTTCTTCGTTCAGTAAATTGTGGTTAATAATTTTTTTTTTTCCACGTGGCTTATTATTATTGTTTTTTTTTTTTTCGATTCTTCTTCGCGTTATCAAAGTTACAATTGGTTACTTTGTTTCATGATGAAGTAAATTTTCTCCGATCTCTGTTAACACAATGAAGACGGGTAATGTGGTTTATGGAGTTGAGGGTGAGGATGGAAGGGCGCGGGTTGCGGGGCAGGGCGCGGGAGGGTGGGAGATTCAAGGGGAGACCCGGTCTCTGGCCGTATTATTATCCCAAGACTCTCGTCATTATGTCTACATCGTGGATACGGTGTATAATACGTTGCACCGGGGGGGGGGGATAAGCCATTATCTTGTTTACGTCACGATGAGCGACGTCGTTTCGCGTGGAACGCTCTCGGTGCAATTCAGAAAATCACTCGGATATAATAATGACTCGTGTGATCGTGGAGAAACAAAAAAAAATAATACATATTTATATATATATAGATAACAGGGTTTTTACGTTGCGGAAAAACGACAATATTCGTGTGTAAAATTGTCAGGCAATAGCATTCCATACGGAATTTTGACGTATGGCAATTGAAAGTGAATTAAAAATAATTTTCATGATATTCGGAACGAAAAAAAAAAATGGCAAGACTGGAATTTAAGGCCGCGAGAGGTTTTCAAAATGTTGACATTTTTTAATTTATTTTTTATTCCATCAGTCTAAATGGTTAGGAATATTTTAAGGTTTACAGAATTGAAAAGTTTCTAAAATTATTAAAGTTACAGCATTTGGAGCGTACAAACTTTTTTTTCCCCTTGAAAGCTGTTTTTCCACGATTCACTTTTTCGAACCTTCTGATAGTTCTAACTTTTGAACGAAGGATCAGATCGCTTCAAAATGTTCCTAAAATATTCTTGGTATCATCTTCTATCGTATGAACTGCAGAAAAAAAAATTTCGATGACACAAAAAAAAAATAGAAAAATAAAATACCCACAGGAAATTGAATAAAAAAATGTCAAGTTTCGAATTTTTATTATAATATTTTTTTCTCTAAAATATTGTTGGTTCACACTGAAGATGCATTCATTATGCAATTATAAATGTGCAAAAATGAAAATCGGCGAAATCGCGTATGTAAGGCCCTGAAAAAAAATTATTCCAATCGCAGTAAGAAAAATAAAAATTATTTGATCGAAAGTATTTCGTTGGTCTTGCTTCCTGTCAGCACGTTCTTGAAGCTCTTGACTTGTGACTCGACGAGACCCTTCGAAATATATATATGGATCATTTTTTTTCATCAACCCAGTCCAACTCGAGTCTTCGACATCGTGAATTATTCGAACATTTTTCGATGGGCCAAACGTTATGGGCATCGTGATTCGGAAGCCGACTCATCCCAGTTCTAGTTGTGGCAGAAGACACAGAGACGCCCAAGAAGAGATGGCTATTAGGCTGAACGAGCGTCGTCATTTTTTTTCTCGTTATTTTATATTATTTTCTCTTATTTTCTTTTTCATCGTCAGTTGGATTGTGAAAAAACCAAAAAAACGATGTAATAACGTCGATCTACGATCGTATGTGGGTCACGCTGCCGCTTTCAATTAGAGAAATTCGAACGTAGGGACAAAATGGTGACCGGACCCGCGAACTACATTCGTCTCGAATGACTGCACAGACGACGAACAGACTGGCAAAAAATTTGCTCGAGCAGCATATTCACCAGTGTTTCTATATATTCCGCCCCCCCCCCTATTAGTCGTCGTGAAGTGGGCTTCGGTAGTCTCGACCTCGGTCACAAGTAATTTCGCGAAAGAGGCCTGATTAGCGCGGAGTGCGAACAAATGAGATTTCGTTTTCGGCTGCCGATTTGCGAGTTAATTCCATTCATCGCGATGCTAGAAAATCGTTGTTACCACGAAAAAAAAAAACAAACAATTAAAATCCGAAAAATGTCATTTTCAATTTTTCATTATTTCATGATAAATTATAATTTTTTAAATATATTTAATTTTAATTTTTTGAAAAAAACATTTTAATTTTTCATTTTTTCAAATTAATCCGATCGAAATTTTTTTCTGGAATTAAGGTTCAAGGTTGATCGACGACAATGTCGTAAGCAAAATTTCAACGGAGAGGCGATATCATCCGAAGCGTTGAAAGACATTAGCCGCGACAAGCGGAGCTTTCGGTCGCGTTCGCAAGGAGATACACTTTTTGTGGGTTTCTAGGTCGCTTGAGGAGCGCGAATGAATGAACGGGGGGGGGCGCCCGCCTTGTGTAATTCATTCATGCTTCGGAAGTGGCTGTGGCAGACGCACAACCACCACTACCACGACCGGGGGATTCGACGAGCAACACCCGAGCAACGGAGTTTCTTCGCGTATCTTCCACTCCTTCGTCGCATCTTCGCGGATGCTGGTGCGACGAAATGAGGGCCCCGGAGTTTCGACGGAGATGGAAGCTACCGCGAGAGAGAGAGACCCTCATCCCCGGGGCTATCGGGAAGGTTTCTTGCTTTTAAAGTCACGCTCCGTTATGTACGTTGTTCGTTCGCTTGGGGTGAGAATGAGAGAGAGAGAGAGAGAGAGAGAGAGAGAGAGAGAAAGAGAAAGAGAAAAGGAAACAGAGAAATATTTCTTTCGCACCCCGAGACCGAGCATCCCCAAAAGTATGTACCGTCCAAATTTTTGTCTCATTTAAAAAAAAAATTAAAATTTCGTAGAGACCTTAGGAGGCAAGAAAAAAAAATTAATTATTTTCTTCTTTACACAGTCTAATGTATAGTGTATAAATTATGCATAGTCTATGGATAGACTATGGATAGATGTAATATGCCGAATCTATATATGGATATTTTTATTTTCGTTGGACGTTTTTACAATGCAGCTTCTAAATCGAATATTCTATATATTATTAATTGCATTAGTTATTATCAATTGATCATATCGATTTCACATAATATTGATTATATCAATTTAGCAATTTTCACAATCGTCAATGATGTATACATTTATGGTTGTCGATCATTCTGATTTTTTTTTGGGGTTAAGGCACGTTTTAAGACCGAAGCTTCTAAATGTGCAAGCTCGGGCAATAAGATATTATTATGTAGACTTAATTATGCACTAGGATCTCGGAAATTGTGTGAATAAATTATGGTCGAGGGTCGAGTGTACTTCTCGCTTCGAGTTCTTGATACTTTGACATGTGTCAAAGTATCAAGAAAATTCTGAAATTTTTTACAGTCAATAGCTTTTATAATTTCGAAGCAACGTGCAAAATTTCAAAATGATCGTCTGTCTAGTTCGGAAATTATAGCTGTATGAAATTAAACACGTGTTCTTATGGGAAATAAAGCCACTGAGGCTATTATTGACGATAAACGCATGGAACTGAGTTTGAAAAAATTTTGAAAAAATTTCCGTGTGTAGAATACAGATTGATGTTCACAAAAAAATTCAGATCGATCGTCTGTCTTGTTCTCGAGAAATGCACGCAAAAGTATGGAAAATTAGCCCACTTCAAAGTTTTTCGGATACAAGTTGAAACATGATACGAGATGTACTAACATATATTTGACGATATTTGATGATTAGATATGAATTTCTATCATTCACAAAGCAGTTACAATCGAGATTTTTCAGATCGTCGTACTTTTGGCTGGGATTGTATGTGTGATACATCCTTAAATCGCAACCCCGAAGAAGCGTTTGCCACAACTGTTTACAATAATTTTCGCAGAACAAATGTTTATATTCTCCACACAATGTCAATGAAAAAATTTCCAAAAATACTCAATCTAAATTACCTGCGAAAAATCGCTATTCAAAAAAATACAGATATACCTAATATTGACGGTTGAATCTGAAAGAAGGAACAAAAAAAAAAATAAAAGTAGACGAATGTTTTTTTTCTCAAACGTGTTGTTAAAGTGAAGCAGGTCCTGGAAGCAGCAGCAGCAGCAGCGAGTGCAAGATAAATTGGGCGAGAGGGGGCGTCGAGACGTGCATCGTTATCGGCGTGGAATCAACGTCGGGTTCTCGCGCAGTCTGGACCAACGTTCCAGACGTCCTGTGTTCCGATACCTTGCAGCAGCCTCGAGAACTGCATTCCACCGGATGTCCAGCCAATGGCCAAAATAGTTATATCGAATGTTAAAAACTTTTTCTTTTCACAATCAAATTTTCATACCAGAAGCTTTCAAATTCGCAAATTACTTTTTCACTTGCTCCCACACACTTTCCTTCCTCATATTGCTTGCTTTAAATCATGATGTTTTATTTTATTTCTATAAATTTATCTTTCATAAAATAAATATTGAAAATTAAAAAAATAATTAACATAAAAAAGATTAAAAGAAAAATATTAAATTATAAAGAAGTTGAAAAAGACTTTGAGTTTATTTCTATATATTTATTTTTAATAAAATAAATATTGAAAATGTAAAATTAATCATAAATAATTAAATGCAAAAAGATTGAAAGAAAACGTATTAAATTCAAAAAATCTGAAAAGAGGGAAATTTTGAAAAAAAAAAAATCGATGAATTATTCGATTCGATGTTATCACGATGTGATTGGTTATTATAGAACGCGTGAATAATTTCACAAGATCACGAATGTGTTTTCGAATGGTAGCAATGAAAAATAAATTGATCGGACACGATGTGACAGCCGTGGAACGAGACGCACACTTGTCGCATTTGACGACGCTTAACACACGTTGATAATTTATCGGCGAAATGTGAAAGACCGAACGACCACACGTTCGCGCTAGCGTGTCGAATCGTTGGCGATCAAGGACGACGAGTGTGCTCGGAGCGCAGTCGTTCTCTCTCTTCCTCTCTCTCTCTCTCGGAGTATCGAAGCTCTATCGCATCGGGATATTCATTGTTCTCCGTTTGAGATTTTCCATCGTCGATATCACGCGCCCCACCCGGATTGTCGAAACACACGAAAATCTATTCTCGTCGATGATGCACGTGTGTCATTCCATGAATTGCCATTCAAACTTTTTTTTTTCAACATTATTATTATTATTATTATTATTATTATTATTGTTCAACTCGTTGACAAATAATTCATGAGGATATATTTAAAAAATAATAATAATAACGTCGCGAATTGCTTTTCAAAGTTAAGCCGATTATAAATTGATTTATGCATCGTTAACGGTTATGAAAAAAAATAAAAAAATAAAAAAATAAAAATAACGTGGGAGTCAAAAATGATGTTGCTCGATCGTCGAAACGATTATGAGAAATCAACGTCTCGTTCGAGTAATCAACGATCGACGGTCCCACAGACGTTCTCGCACACAATTAATATCCCCCAAACCGGCAATTAGCAAAATTTATTAATAAAAATTCTAATGAAGCTAAATAAGCAATGATGGAATCCTTCCTGTGTGGCCCGGGCCCATTGTGCGACGCGCGCGACCACCACGGGACATTCATCACCGGAGAGAGCACACCACCGCGTCCGAGGCGGTCTTGCTCGAATAATAATTGTATTTCAATTGGCGCAATTCGGACTCGCGCGCAACCGGACGAACTGTGGTGCACACATCCTTGCGGCAAGAGGGAGAGGGGGGGGGGGGAAAGGCATTAACTTAATCGAGAATAATTTTAGATAAAAAAATCACGTTTGCTTGGTCTGTCAATATTATTGTCAGAGAAAACGTAAATTAAAGCATTTTCATAAGCATCTTCGATCGACTAATAATAATAATAATAATAATAATAATAATAATAATAATAATAATAATAATAATAATAATAATAATACTAGCTGACTAATAGTTATAATAATTGTTACAACTGAATAATAGTAATAATAATAATAATAATAATAATAGCTGACTAATAGTCATAATAATTATTATAACTGAATAATAGTAATAATAAGAATAACAATCGATAAATGATAATAATGAAAGGATTTGAATAAAAATCTATTAACTAATGTCCGTGAATACACATGGTGTATGTAAGGTCTTTGAAAATTCATCGACTTGAGAAAAATGGACTCGTTTTCAATCAGTTTTTTCATTATTTTTAATTTCATTTAGTTTCTTCATTATTTCAACATCAAATCACTCGGATACAATTTACAACGATTAATCAAACTCATATGAAAACGAGTCTTTACACAGTCCGGAATCATTAATATTTTTATGACCATGTTGTTTTTTTTTCTCAATAGATAAAGTTTTGAAAATTGTTGAGATCGCAAAAAAAAACGAAGTTTTCAAAAATTTCGCTGTTGAATATTCGACAACGGGAATGATAAAAACACGACGTGAATCGTAAATTGGACGACGGCAAAATCAAACATGTAGCAATCATGTAGCATCGACGATATATTTTTACGACGCTTTTTTCTTCATCTTCATTGAACAAAGTTTTTGAAATTTTTATGACTGAAAAAGGAAACCAGACAAATTTAATTCACAGCGAATAATTAGACGAACACGAAAAATCGAATACGTTGTCACACAGCCCGGCATCGGATAATACTTTTATGACTATTTTTTTTTCCTATTTTTTTTTCAATAAACAAAGTCTTGAAAGTTTTAGGATCGGTGAAAAGAAAAAGAAGTTTTCAACAATTTCGCTTGTTGAATATTCGTCAACGTGAATGATAAAAATCGCGACGTGAATCGTAAATTATACGACAGGGAACGTAAACACGTAGCGATAGCCAATTAGTTGTACGACTTTTGGCTCATTCACGTTTATTTTTTTATTCATTATTATTATTTTTATTTTCTTCGTTTACGTCGTGAAATTCTCGGTCGGTATTTTTTTTTACGCCTATCTCACTCTCCCTCTCTCTCTCTCTCTTTCTCTCTCTTATTTTTGGTTTATTTTTTTCGATCAACTTATTGTTATTATCTTTAATTATCGTTTTCATATTATGAAAACGAAATACAATACATACATATTATGTTGACTTTTCATTGTTTTTATATTTTTATATTTTTACTCTACTTTTAGTCTCATTATTGCGTTTATTCTTACTGCTTTTCCATCTTCAGTTTATTCTTAGCTCATTATTATTATGATTACTTTTATTGTTTTATATCTCGAATTCTTATTTTGTTATTATTTACAACTCTTTAATTAACGTTATCTCATTATAATTTTTCTTTATTGCCTAAAGTTACGACTATGGCATAATAAACAAATCAAATCAAATTTTAAAAAACTCTCTCTCTCTCTCTCTCTCTTTCTTTCTCTCTCTCTCTCGCAAACCAATATCACCGCTGCGACTCTTCTCATTCATACGTTTAATATCTATTTTCATTGCTTGAAAAAGAAAGAAACGACAAAAAACTAAATTTAAAAAATAAAATAAAAAACACAAGACATACATAGAAAGACAGAGATGAAAGAAGATGCAAAGAAAAAATTACGACTGCCATCGGTCTCGCGCGTTCAACTAGCGCGAGACTGCGAACCGTGTGTGTCTCATCGCGGGCCCGGCATCAACGCACAGCCCAGAATCGCGAAATCGGGCTTATGGGATAACGTCTAACAAGCGGGGGGGCCCTGTGAATTCCGAGCGGTCCCCACACCGCGCGTAATCAAATTATTCTTAGAAAGGCGCGCGCGCGGGACATGTGTGCTTCGAGTCCCGTCGCGGTGTGACGTCACCTCACCCCCCCCCCCTAAGTATATACACACATGACCGACTGACTGGCTCACATCGGTCGCACGTACATACCGGCCAAAAACGTTTGCAAACCGGAAGCGAGTGTAGCCGTGTCGTGTGTGTCTCGAAGTTACGAATCTTCGGTGTTTCGAAGGCTCATTCGAAACACCAAGTTCGAAGATTTTTCATTCGAATTATAATTTATCGAAAATCCAAGCCTTCGAATTTTTTTTTTTTTTTTTCATTCCGACTGGTAATGTAACGGAATTTTTCCGACGTATCGAAATTTCGGCAACGTATACACGTGCAAGAAACAGATTTTTTTTTTTTCAGTGTTTAGAGCTAATGATGAGGACCGAATAGGTGAAAAATAATTTTTCGATACCACAAAATGAACTTTCAGGAGCTGTCAATAGTGAATTATTGGATTGAGGCTATTTTTATCAGAGACCTTTGTTGTAGAGAATCGAATTGTCTCTAACATGAATCCTTACATTTTTCTCGTAGAACGAAGAGTTTGGGTGTGAAACTCGTTTGAAGACGAATTTTCGTCGCAAATCGGTATCAAAATACCGGTGAGTCTTGAATTCAATTGAATTCAACAAAATTCGTCGTCCATCGGCTTCACAAATAGTACGAAAAAATTGTTCGAATATGCCCTACGAATAGCAATATAAACATACATCGCCATTAATCCATCGTTCAATCCCCGAAGACGTGAAATAAATTAATTACATCGACGATCTCAATTAATCATCGATTTTCGCAAACGTATAAACCATTTTTTACACGAATTATGTACATCATCCTTTTTTTGTCCGACATTTTTTTTTTCGAACGAATAAGAAAATTGCAATAACGCAAGTTGGCGAACACGAAGGTGAATCGTGAGAGGGGTCTTCGTTAATTATCGATTTTCTCGCACGGTCATCGTCTAAGCTCGTTATAATCGATCGCGAAGACGCAGCAGAGTCGGCGAGGTAGCACAGAAGTGATTAATAAATCATAATAACAACAATAATAACAACAAGATTGGCAAAACTGAATATGCCGGGGTAGGACGGACCGAAAGTGGTTTATATACGGGCTCCGCGAAAATATGGGCAGCTGAGATAGCGCGAACGGACGCGCGATAGACGTCGGAGACCCGAAGAGGAACCGCGGCTGGTGGGGTAGGGTAGTTAGCGGCGAGAGAAACGGAAGGTACGGAGCTGGGGCGAGGTCTCGGACGTGTTATCGCGTGGTGCGCCCCCTGGGTGCGGGCCAACGAGAATGGCAAAGCCCGCGAAATCGTCGGTCGAAACGGCCGTGAACCATTTTCGGGTCTGGAACAGCCCCACATTCGGCAACAACATCAGCGTCAGAGATCAAAGTGAATGAAATCAGATACATATATATATATAGTCTACACATATATAAATTAGGTATACATGGGACTGGGCATGTATAGTCTATGTATAGATTACATAGCTTATGTGTATTATCCATATACAGGGTGAGGCACATAAATTATAGCAGAGCAATAGCACTCAAGCTATCGGATCATATCCAAAAAATGTTCGGACAAAAGTTTCAGTGTTCGAGAAGGCCGTCGTACTGGTCCACCCTATTTTTTTAATCGGTGGAGATGCTGAAGCTACGTAAAGGTCGATTCCACTTTTTTAAATGGAACCATATGTATTTTTTTTTAAGACATTATTACCGATTTTGAGATAGTATCTCGATTTGGAAGCACTTGTTTGATCGTTGTTTACATTTCTCACGATACCAGTGTTTTTTATCGGCAGCAAGTACGCATTTTTCATTGACACGTCAGTTAGTCACGCATGACCTTCTGATGTGAGTACATCCAATAATATCATCGTCAATAATATCAACGAAAAAAAAAACGTGGTTGCATTTTAAAAAATCGGAGTTGACCTTGACGTAGTTTCAGTGCCTCCAGCGATAAAAAAAATAGGGTGGCGTCCATTATGACGGCCTTCTCGAACACTGAAACTCTTGTCCGAAACATTTTTGGACATGATCAATAGTTTTGAGTGCTATTGCTCTGTCACACTTTATGTGCCTCATCCTGTATAGTATTTGTAATTTACGTATAATCTATATATAGACTGTATAGTCTGTGTATAATCTATGTACAGACTATATATGCACAGTCCAACATATAGATTATATATATATATATATTCTTTTTATTCAGGGAGAGACGGAGAAAAGATGAGAGAGCGAGAGAGAGAGAGAGAGAGTGAGAGATGAAACGCAACGATGTGATCTCACAGACAAAATAAAAATGCGACGAGACGATGCGAAAAAGTGGGAGGGAAGTAGGCGAAGGAACGATTGTGGACGAAGAAAATAAATGAAAGAACGAGAGAGAAAGATAGAAAAATCGACGAGGCTGGTGAAGCAAACGAACGAATGTAGCCGAGAGAGCAGAGCCGAGTTCATTTCTGCGGTTCTCTCTGCATCGGACCGGTTCCCACTGGTCCAGAGAAACGGCCCAGGCCCGACAGCCAGAGAAACAGAGATCGTGAGTGAGTGAGAGAGAAAGAGAGAGAAAGAGCCGCCGCGCGTTCTCGCGTTGTTGGGCCCCGGCCACCGAACGTCAACGGAAAATAAAAGTAGACCGATATTTCTTCGCGCTGCTGTACGCTCGCGCGCGCGCGCGCGCGGGACCAGAGGCCCTAACGGCGCTTTTGTTCGCCAAACTGACGCAGGATTTGAGATAGCACGGGGATGAACGCGATTTATTAACCGAGTTAATTAATAGACGAACGCGCGGTCACATATTTATGTGTGTCTTATAATTCGCTACAACGACGGATTTCGGGGAAATCGGTATTTTTATTTATTCGGTATCGTGAGATTCTGTGGGAATCCGATGTATATATATATATATATATGAAATACGTCATCGTGAGAAACATTTTTTTTTCTAGCGATTTGCACGAGTGACGAATTTATTTACGATTTTGTTATTTTATATTCTATTATGTTATTTTATATTATATTATATTATATTATATTATATTATATTATTTTGTATCATACTATCGCAATATTTGGCTTAAAGATAACTATCATTGAGTGAAAATTAACATTTTAATCTTCATTATAACTAGATTTTAATTTCATTCAGTTTCTTGATCACTTTAACATCGAATCCCACGAATATAATTTACAACAATTAATCAAACTCATATGAAGAAGAAGTCCTTACATAGTCCGGCATCCTTAATTTTTTAAAGACTTTTTTTTTCAATAAACAAAGTTTTCGGAATTTTTCAATTTATTTTCCAATTTTTTTCATTGTTCCATAATTTTTTATTATATTACATTATATCATTGGAATATTTGGTTCATCGATGAGAACTATACTAGGCTCAAATTAACATTTTAATCCCTAATATGACTGGAACAATTTATTTTTTTATTGTTTCGAAATTTATTTTCCGAATTAAAAATTATATTTATTCGAATAAATTTATGATAATACGTCAATATATTATGCATCATTATTATTCGCAGTCGTGTTATCGTTGTTAGTTCTGAGACTTATGTCGCGCGACGTCAATTGCACGCTACTGCAATTGAGGGTAAAATCCAAAGCGACATTGACACCCGGGCAACAGCCGTCCTCGCGAAATCGCAAGTTTTTATTCGCCGATCGACGCTCATCACTTCCGGTCTTGTCCGGTTGTTCGTACCGATGACCGTGGCAGGCATCCGCGAGGTTGGCCGTCTCACTTCCGTCGGACTTGTTCGGGGCCGGTTGACCGTGGTATTTCATCGCAATTCTAATCGTGTGAGTCACTTCCGGACTCGGACTGCGGGAGCTTCTCGTGACCTCGGTCTTCTCCCGAATGTTAATACGAAGATTCTCGGAAATTTCGGAACAGATGCAGTCCTTGAAGACCGATGCCGCCGCCGACGACGATTCGGCCGACTTCGCACGCATCGCGTGTCTCGTCGGTCCTGAAATACATATATATATATATTTTATTATTATTTTTTTTCAAATATCAATCGACAATCGTGACGATCAGTTTGATTCGTCGAGAGGGAATTTTTTTTTTCTTTTAAGACTCGTTGCAACGCTAATATATATATATATATATATATATATATATATATATATATATATATATACATATATATATATTAGCGTTGTAATAATTGTAATTAATTTTCTTTCTTTTATTTTTTAGTTTTTAGTTTTTATATTGATTTTAAAATTTTGGATTTAAATTTAAATTGAAGTTTTCATTGATTCGATTTATTGGTGAAAAGCACGTTGATAAGTATTGTTCGTTCACAAGACACGCTGCTACGATAATATATATATGACGATTTGTATGCGATCCGAAAAATCATGGTTTTGAATTTTTTTCTTGAATTTTTTTAGTTTTTATGATGATTTAAAAAATGTAGATTCAGATTTTAATCGATGTTTTTATTGATTCTGTGTATTCACAATACACGTTGCAACGATAATATATATGACTATTTGCATGCGATCCCAAAAATCAATATTTTGATTTTTTTACGTTTTTATATCAATTTTTTTCATTTTCGATTTAGGATTGGATTAAATTTTTCGTTGTTTCGATTGATTTGTAGAAGTGTCAAAAAAACGTTGATGAGTATCGCGTGTTCTGGCACGCGTCAAATTCCGATGGTTCAACAGACAGGTGAGCGATAGTATGCGCAGATTGTACCGACGTTATTCAGTGGTGCAAGGCGCATAGGCGTCGGACACCTTGCCCCTGACTGCACGCAACCCGAACGATTCGGCCGCGAGGCGTGCAGCCGGTCTCTTGCGCTTTCACACGGACGAATTATTCATTTCACTGTGTTACAGCGTATTCGTACCGTTACCGCTTGAATGCATCACTTCAATTTTTTTTTTTTTTTCATATTTCCTTTTTCTCATTGCCATTGACACGTTGCACATCGAAAAAAGGCATCTTATAAATGTTTGTTTGTTTTAATTTAAATTTTTTAAAAATTATATTTCGACGAAACATAAGCCGAAAAAATTTAAAAAAAAAAATAGAAAAATTTTATTTTACTGTGTCACAATATAACACGTTGCACAGCATAAAAAAAATATCTTAAAAATGTTTTAGAAACAATAAACGAAAAATTAAAAAAAAAATGTATTTCGATGAACCATGAGCCGAAAAAATAAAATAAAATAGAAAAATTATATTTCATTGTCTTACTTTCTTTCATATTTATTTTTTTTCTCATTACAATCTTCTTTCTCTATCTCATTACGTTGCACAGCATGATGAAAAAAAATCAACCATGTAACAAAAAAATTGTAACAAAAAAAAATCGTATTTCAATAAAATGCCGAAAAAATGCAATGAAAATAAAATAGATAAATAATTTTCACGAAACAATCGTGCATAGTTCAGTTCTATAAAAGTTCATACCTCCGTGATAACTTAGCCGAAATTCGTGCATTATATTCTTCTTTTATTTAGTATCATTATATTTCATTTATGTTTTATTTTATTTCGTTTTTTGTTTTTTTTTTTTTTTATAATTTCAAAAATAAAAAACGATTGAAAACCAAACCGAGCAATAACTGCATTTTGCATAACGATTGCATGCAGTCGTAACTCGCAAAACTCGTGAATCGAAGCCCGAAATCTCTGAATGAATTTTGAAATTCATTAAATACGAGTAAACTATATCGGAGTCACTATTTCCGATTCCACTCCCTGAGTTTGTTCATCGTTCGATCCAACATTTCGTACCTTCCACAATATTTTTCGTGCATTCCTCGAGACTCGCCGCATCTTCGTTGCACCTGGTCGTTTCCACGCAATGGGCCCGAGAACTTTTTCGCTGTCCGGCTCTCTTCGCGCGACCGTCGATTCCGCAAGAACGTGCTTCCCTCGATTCTTTCGGTTTTTCGTCGCGTCCGCACCTCGAAACTTTGTCCAAAAATTCGTCGAGAATCACGTCTCTGTCTCGGGGATTATCGCGAGGCGATTCGACGTGTCCGCGCGAACGCTCGCTCGCCTGTGAATCTATCAGTGGAATCGGCGATTCCGGCAATTCCAGCGAAGTTATCGTCAAATAAGCCGGTCGTTCGTTACGAATTCTTTCCAGCCACGATCTGTAACTGCATGGATCAAAAAATATACAAGCAACAATGAAAACAAGTTTATAATGTTGTGAATTTTTAAACCATTGATTTATAACGTAATACAAGTTTGTTTTTGGGGCTCAGAAAAATTTGAAAGTACGCATGTACTTTCAACCAGCGTTTCGACATGAAGATAAAAATGTTTCAAAGAAAATCAATACTTTTTTATCTTATTGTCCAAACGCTGGCTTAATAACCCCATACGGAAGAAAAGTTCATATGAACAATGTTGTGGAGAATTAGATTTCCCACAAAAAAGTCGACGACGGCATGCGTCTAACATTGATAGTTTACGCGTGGCAAAGCTCGAAAGTCAGGCAATATGTAGTCTCGCGTTCCAAACATTGCGGGGTTACGAATTTTGGCGATTAATTTTCATCGTTTCTGTATTACGATCATTCTGAACTTCAACCCCCACCAAAATCATCGAGAAAACAACGATGTTACAATGAAATACGTTTTCAAAAGTCTTGCAAAATTTACAAAAAAAAAAAACAAAAAAAAACAAAAAACGACGGAGCGATGCAGCCCATTAGCCATTTCGAAGATATTACGACACATTTTTGTTTTTTTTTTCTCACGATGAACATAAAAATGCAAACGCCATTACCACGCCGTTCGTCTCGTTTTCGATTTTCTTTTTTTTTTTTTTCGTTGTTCTTCACGATTTCAGCTCGTTCGGCGAAGTACGAAAAAAATACTTAAAATAAAAAAAAAAATAATAAAAATAAAAAAAACTATACAAAACGAATTTGCGCGAGTCGGAAGGCTTTTCGAGAGATCGACAGAAGTGAAAGAAACGAGGAACGGGTCACGTCGTAAAACCCTCGAAGCTTGGCGCCCCGTATCCCCCATGCGCCAACCCGCTTCACTTCCTTCCACGGTTCCTCGGACCGTTCGCCGGCATCTTTGCTCGTCTCACGACAACGACGAGCCTCGACGCTTCTTCGGCCGCAATGAAGTTAACAACACTTTTCACGTTCTTTGAAGCGAACACGCGACTCGAGTGCCCCCCCCCCCCCCCCCGCGTTGCCGGAAAAGAGCGAAAGCGACGTTCGACTGTGAGGCAAAGCTTTTTCTTTTTTTTCCTTCGTTTCGTTTTTTTTTTTTCTTGTTTTCTTTTTTTTTTCTCTTTCACAGCGTGAGCGCATCGCGGAGCTGACCGTAATTGCAGCCCGAGACACGGTGAGCGCGAACAAGAAAGTGACAATAAAAGTCGGAAAAAGAAAATCGAAAAAAATTGTGAAAAAAAAAGAACATAAAAAATTTAAGATAAAATGGGCAAAAAAGGGGAAAAAAGGGAAATTGGAAATATAAGGATTGCAGTGATGGATTTCAACCGTATGACGAATGGAGTTCACGTTAAAAAATCTTCAAAGATCCCGAGAAGAGTTTAAAAACCTCAAAAAACAAACAAACAAACGAAAATGTTAAAAAGAAGAAAAAAAATCAATAAAGTCGTCGAGAAAGGTACGCATCGCGAAAGAATTTCAACTTTCACGCCAGACGCATTATGCGGTTACAAGCTGCCAAAGCGGACGGACGATTGGCGAACACAAAAGAAAAAAATTCAAAAATAAAACAGGACGCGAATTTCACTTTATAATCGACCATGGAAAGAAATTAAAAAAAAAAACATAATACACGTATTTTTTTTCTTGAAAAAATTACATAGATGAAAAATATTCCTTCCACGTTCTATTCTCTTTTGCCGTCCCGTCACGAGTGGCGATTTTATCGCGACGATCGGAAATTAGATTTTTAGTTTCAAAGTCTGCGGTCTTCTGGGGAAAAATAATGCGTTGCGGAATTGCAAATTATGATTTATAATCCGTAACGTGGGCGTATACTGAAATAATTGTATATCAGTTAAATATCTACCGACGAATCTGTTTATATATATATATATATACTATGCATGTCATAGCTACGTAAATTATACTGTTTAGGGTCCAAGTGAGTCGGTGCGGTGAAGCTGACCGTTTTACGACACATTTCGCGACCGAGTCTGTGGGAAACTCATGTCAGTAGCAAATCGGTTATCTTCAACTCGGTATATGTGTGTTTGGGTTGCTGAGTGTCTCTGTGTGTGTGTGTGTGTTCGTATTACGATACATAGTACGTCGAAATACCTCGAGGATCCTCGCCCTGGGCGATCGTGAGGACTCCGCGGATGACAGATATGACGTGCCGGAGACGGTGACCTTGAATCTTTACAATCTCTCTCACGGGTTGCGCTTCTCGGATCTTCGAGCGTGAGGCGCCGAATGTAAAGTCCCGGCACCTCCTCCACCAGGAGACGCCTTCTCCTGTACCCAGCCACAATGTCGGCCAACCGCAGCCAGATATCCTTCGATTCCGCCTTTTACCACTCGCTCATCCTTGTCAGTCGGTCAAATCCTCCGAATAAACAATCCCACGATTCATATGTACATTAGGGTGGTCCTTAATGGGGGTGTCGATGAATTTCGACAAGTGCACCCCTCCAGATAGGTTCGAAATGAATAAATAAAAATATGTGCGAAACCTTAGCACTGTGGTCCAATGAGAAGACGTAGCTGCAAAATCGTTTTGTTTCCCATTTGAATAACATGAGATTTTCAGACTAATTCGGTAATTATTTTTTCGAGTTGTCCCTAAGCGCGGAGAAAAATTCTTTATCCACATAAATCTATTGTTAATGGGTATAACTATTCGTACATTTTTTTTACAAGACCTCACCTGTCTATTATTGACAACGGTTTACCGTTATCGATAATCGTAGTTGTTATCATCGTTCATAGATTCGTCGTTATCGATGATATGCAGGTGAGGTCTTGTAATAAAATATACGAGTAGTTATACGCATTAACAATAGATTTATGTGAACAAAGCATTTTTTTGCGTGCTTAGGGATACCTCGAAAAAATAACAACTGAATTAGTCGGAAAATCTCGTGTTATTCAAATGTGGAAACAAAAGGAGCTTACAGCCACGTATTTTCATTGGACTACAGTGCTGGAGTTTCGCACATATTTTTATTTATTTATTTCGAACCTATCAGAGGGGTGCACTTGTCGAAATTCGTCAGCACCCCTATTAAGGACCACCCTAATATATATATTATATATGTATATTTTTTTTTTACTCAATTTAATAGTCACGAACTCGTTTACCTCGTGTGACATTAAATATGGATTCATTGCACAATTTATACATGTTCCAGTCAGTCTTTTGTCAGTGTCAATTCATTTTTTATGTTAATGTCATAAAACATTATTATTATTATTCCTATTTATCCAGCTTTTCAAATAATACTCAATTCAATAATAATAATAATAATAATAATAATAATAATCTAAGATAAATAATAATAAAAAAATAGAAGAAGGGACAAATTAATCTATCATTATTATTATTATTACTATTATTGTCGTTGTTGTTGTTAATGTTTATGATTTTTTTTTTTTTTCAATTTATTTCTTTTATAATTATGTTTTAACTGACGATTCAACGACAAAAAATATGCACTTTTGTATAAACGATGTCAAATTTCTAATCTGCTCGCGTTTGAATTGCACAAGTCGGGTTTATTTAACAGAAATGTCGTCTTCGGTGGTTGTACGGGACGGTTGTGTACAATATAGTGTTTCGGCCATAGCAATAGTCATGCCCGGTTAGCCGACTGTTCGGTCGGAGTCCCTGGAGTCTCCCTTGTTACTGCAGTTACATCGCCGGGCACGAGATCCAGTTGGCTGGCGTGTTGCGTTTCTAATCTACTGATTCACAGCCCACTGGTGGGAACCAACCGCACCCCGCTCAGCGCCAGGAGCCAGACCGAACGGTGGCAACCGGCCAGTAGGTACGCTCCGTCGAGGTCAGACGTGGCAAATTGGCTTTGCTATTCTGAATTTTTTCAATTATCATTATTATCATTTTTTTCCCTCTGTTTGATCCACGATATCACGTGGGATACAGATATATGCAGATCTGCAGCAAATTTCATACGACAATTTATGATTCACGTTTTTTTTTCCGGTTCAATTATTTTTTTATACATTTTTTGTCAGCAAACATTTTTTTGAATTATCGTCGAAGACACATCGTCGTGAAACAACAACGGAAAAATGAAAAAAAACGTTGAACAAAAAAAATCTCATATGTATTCAAATTTGCAGTGAAAAAAAAAAAAAAAATCGTTTGATCATCAGGATATTAGTTGGTCGAAAGGAAAAGTCTATAAAATTGTCTCCAATTTGCTTTTTCTTTCCAACGTTTTGATTATGCAATCGAATCGAACGAATGTGTTTATTTTTTATTTTTTTCGTTCCAATTTTTTTTTTTTCCTTCCGATTCACGCGCCCGCACTGCTTCGCGAACCTCGCAGACAGGTTTTGACGACGGCAACCCGATCCGGGATTCGTCGGACCCACCTCGGTTAATCGCGCGATGACGGATTTTTCATAATCCGATTTATCGGTGGGTTATCGCAATAATTACAATTTAACGCTACACGTCGGTATATATAGATATATATGATTCATATAGAAGTCGAACGGTATTTAATATTTATATTTTGAGTATAATATAGGTACATAATCATAATTATAACTATACACAAGTATATTATATATATTTTATATTTATATATAAATAAAACCAATCATCTTTTTTTATAAAATTCATTTTGTTTTCGCGTGAACTCCGACATTCGATATATATATATAAATATATATATATATATTATATAATTTTAAATGGACCAATTCAAAATTAAAGCATTTCTGAAAGAAAAAATTTACCACGCTGTCACGCGACTCTTATGAAACATCTTAAAAAGTGTATCGAAGTTAACTCGCATCATTTTGGGCATCCACTCAAATAAAATATATACCCATGGATTTATTGTTTTACTGAATACTCATTTCATCAATGTTCAGATATCTTGAAAAATTGATGTCGTAGAAGAAACAATTTGGGACAACTTTTTTTTTCTTGTTGTGTAACATGCAAATCTCAACAAAAAAGTATACACGTTACTTATTAAAATGAACGAGGTTAACCTTCAACCGACCTTGTGAGCCTCCACAGAATGAAAAGGACGTGAGCACAGTGAGTTCGTTCCCTTCGAGCCATGTAACTTTTATTGCAAGCAATATTTCTCTAGCACACGTTGTTCTCAACATATTCTCATGTTTCAACACAAACAGACCACCCTGTATACATTCATTTTGGCATCCAGTCAATAAGCCACGTGTTCTATTCACTCAACTGACAAATGAAATTTTCCATGAAAACCCGAAAGATTGAAAAAAAAAAAAAAAACCAATTCCAATGTTCTCTTTCATCAAGTTATTTCAACCAAACCCACATCCAGATCAAATGTGAGCGACAGAAAAAAAAAAGGTATTTCGAAGAATCGTTTACGATCTCAATTGACCCAGAGATGTGGAAAGAAACGTTCGTCTCTGTGCCACGTTGTGCCAACGCAATACAAGACGAAGCAAATGAAAGGGAAAAAAAATACGAAACAAAAACAAAAAGACATTCGTGAGATGTAAAAAAATTGATAAAAGAAAAAAAAGGGGGGGGGGATGTTGGGTGGCGACACGAGATGCTGTAGTAGAGCATTGCGTAGCAGCCAGCGCCGATCGACCTATCGAGTTTCAAAGCGTTACCGATTTGCGTACAAACGATGATGGAAGTCGGTCGACTCTGGCGAGGTGGAAATTAGTCTGACAAGTGGTCGACGGGAGTCGATCGAGCGAACCTTCCGTGCTCGCTTCTCGCGGCACCACCATTTTGTGTAACGTCGCGTGTAACACACGAAATACACACACGCTACACGTAGCAATGTTACCCACACACCCGTGGAACCGATAATAAATACACGAATGCAGGCGCATCTTCGATGTTCCAAAGGGTCCGTAAATTGATTTTCTTACTGTTCTCACCTTCTCGTCCAAACGCTGGCTAAACAACGCTATATAGACCAAAAGTTCACATAAACAATGTTGTAGAGAATTGAATTTCCTACGAAAAAGGCAGCGGCGGCATATGTCTGACTCTGATAATTAACGCGTGGGAAAGCTCGAAAGTCGGGAAATGTTGAAAACCGCGGAGGTTTTTTATTTTTGAAAATTATCGCTAATTTAAAAATTAGCGTAAATTATCACAGTTAGATATATGCCGTCAATGATTTTTTTTAAGGAAATTCAATTTTCTACAACATTGATTATGTAAACTTTTGGTCTATATAGCGTTGTTTAACCAGCGTTTTGTCGGGAAGGTAAAAATGCATCGATTTGGTTATCGTTTTATTTTTTTCTGTCCAAACGCTGGATGAACAACGCTATATAGACCAGAAGTTCACATAAACAATGTTGTAGAGAATTTAATTTCCTATAAAAAAGTCCATGACGGCATATATCTAACTTTGACAATTTACGCGTGGGAAAGCTCGAAAGTCGGGAAAGGTTGAAAACGGCGCCGACTGGTAGGCGTTCGGCATATTGTACGTTCGCAACAATCTCATTCGGAGTTTTTGCCGTTCGGGACATGTTCATTCGAAGCATTGCGCGTTCGGAATTTTGACCCTTTTGAACTTTGCTGGATCGAAATTTCGAGCCCTGAACCTTCGGAAAATTGTACTTTCGATGCATCGCATTTTGAATTTTTCTTTTTGTTTTCGGAACTATACGACCGTTCGAGACCTTGCCCGTTCAGATCTAAGGCCTTGCGGAACTATGCACGCTCGGAATATGCATTTTCGAAATTTTTCAACCGTCGAAACATTGAAAATTCGAAACTCCGAGACGCACCCACGATTTCATGTAATTAAGACTCGTCGACTTGCGGTCGCTGTTCGAACTATATCCCCCCGCCGTTGTTACATTCACGCGTCATCGAATGACACCCGACAATCCGTTACTCCGCGTCGCTGACGAACCGTCTCGATCGCAATCACGCGTCCTCGCTCGCGGGATTAAATCTCCGATTTAACCAACAACATGGACTAGTTCGTCGTTCGATTTTTTTTTTTTTAATTTTTTACCAGACCATCGCGCGTCCTTCACCTGGGCAATCTGCCCTCGCGTCACGGATCTCCGATCTTTCTTCTCCCGCGACAATGACAATTGCAAGGACGACGGGCGACACTCCTATATATACGTTGATAAACAACATTATTTTGAATAGAAAGAAAAAAAAATTATTTTCGAATCTTTGGCGATTACAATCGAATTTGATATTTACCAGAAAATATTTGTTTTCCTTTATTACTTATTCTTTTTAAATAATAATATCAAAGTAGGTCAAAGCACAGTAAATACTCGGCCGTCAACACACCCAGGGATGGGCATCCATTCAATGAAAATGTATTTCAAATACTTTTTCGAACAAATAACTATGATTAATTATTATGCGAGAATCAATATTTTCACATTTCTGTAACAATTATGACCAATTTACGTGAATTATAATTTTACAATGAATTGAAGTATTTAATAAATCTGGTAAAATTTGTTATCATTTGGTCCGAAAAGTATTTGAAATACAATTTCATTGAATGAATGCCCATCTCTGAACACTAGACTGGTTCGTAGCAAGGGTCATTTTTGAATAAAAATAGAAACGCCCCCCACATAGTTTCCAAATAATTTAAATAAATATTCGCGAAGTACTTTCTCCCTATCTCAATATTAACCCAAGCCTAAGTAATTTTCTACTTTTTGTCATTTAATAACATGCAATGCTTATCGGATTAATTTATTATAGCTAAAATATCAACAGAAGACAAATTTGGCCAATATTCTTTCTTTATCAGAAAGATGTGCACTTTAAAAAAAAAATTGTTCATCACCTAAACCAAAATAGCTGAACTAATATGGCGGCCTGAAAATTGAAAATCATTCGAATTATGATAAAAATTGCGTTTTCACTTTGCTGGGGTCATCCGATGGGATTTTGGGACTTCAAATATGACAGACCCTTAAGTGCGACTCATACGACGAACTAACAAACCAAAAAAAAAATATTTACTCCAACAGTTTTCATCACAAGAACTGAACACGGAAAACCATAGACAAAAATTGTTGGAGAAAATATGTATTTTTTGGTTTGTTACTTCGTCGTATAAGTTGGACTTAAGTGTTTGTCATATTTTGAGTCCCCAAATCCCATCCGATGACCCCAGCAAAGTGAAAACGCAATTTTTATCGTAATTCGAATGATTTTAAATTTTCAAGCCGCCATATTTGTTCAGCTATTTTGTTTCAGGTGATGAACAATTTTTTTTTTTAAAGTACGCATCTTTCTGATAAAGAAAGCATATTGCCCAAATTTGTCTTCTGTTGATATTTCAGCTATAATAAATTAATCCGATAAGCATTGCATGTAATTAAATGACAACAAATATAAAGTTACTTAGGCTTGAGTTAATATTGAGATAGGAAAGAAGCCCTTCGCGAATATATATTTTTTAAATTATTTGGAAACTATGTGAGTGTCGTTTCTATTTTTATCCAAAAATTACCCTTGCTTAGAACCAGTCTACTGAACACACACCTAAACCCTCGGAAACATTTGCACAAAAATCACATCACAACACATGCAGCAGGTTGATGAACTATGATTCACGAAAGTTTCGTCGGCAAACTATCGACAAAGTAAGGATGGCAAATTATTGCGAAAGAAAGGAGAATCAGAAGGATGAAAAAAAAAAAAAAAAATACAAAGATTTACGGAAAAAATTGACAAAAAAGAAACAAAAAAAAAAAAGAAAAAATACTTTGCCAGTCGTTTCGCCGAAAAATCGTAAATCAGAATTCGATACTCGGGTGGAAGTATGTGTAGCGATTCCGTAAGCGGTGTGCACATATGTGTGTGTGCGTGTTTGTGCGATAGTGGGCGAACCGTCGAGCCGACGATCGTCCTCAAGATCCAAGTCTCTCCCGCTTTTTCGCAACCCGTGGAATCAGTCCGTTGCCTATAATTTCATTCGTTATTCCGCGAATTCCCGCTCGAAACGATAATTGGCTAAATTGCCAATCCCGCCAATCAATCGTTAAAAATAAAAAAATATAGAAAGAAAAAAAAAACGCGCTCGAGGCCGGGGATCAAGCGCCTCTCGGGTCACCCGACAGCGTGACCGACTCTGACGCCATTTAAATTCGTTCTCGTTGTCACTCATCTCAATAATTCTCATCAATAACAATTTTCAAACGATCAATAACACGATTCTTCACGATTCTTCACTAAATTCGTTTTGTACGATAAAATTATTGAAACACAACAAAAAATTAAGATTTTTTTTTTTTTCACAAATCAAACTCCGCGACACGATTATGCATATTTTTATCAGTCATTATGCATATTTTGATCAGTTGTCTCGTGTCAAGGATGCATGCTTCGCGATCTCCAACCGTTTTGAAATTTGAAAAAAAAAATAAAGAAATTTTTTTCTCGACTAACAATTGAAAATTACCGATGCACATTTCGCGGTTATCAATTGTCGACTATGCATGTGCCTCAACACACGTCGGCCATCCCCTGTCAGCTGATCAGAGCTTGATCCATTTTTTTTTTTCATTCATTTATTTTTATTCATTTTTCTACCTTTTTTTTTTCTTTTATTTTTTCGTTTGACCAGACCTGTACCGCTGTGACAATATCCAGGAAAACCAAGACGGTGCCTCGATGGGTTCAAACGTTTCTCGCGACTATATACTCTCACAGCTGACACGCCACTCGTAACTCTCCGAGGGCCGAATAAATTTACGTTGAAAAAAAAAAAAAAAAAAAAAACCAAACCAAACCAAACCAAACAAATTTCCAGGAAATAAAATAGCGACGCGGGGGAACGTTCTTATGGAGGTTACACGGCGTTTGTAGTCGACTTGAATACCCCCGTCACGGAGTCGGAGCCTCGGGAAGAACGGCCGCGGCGGCCTTTTTGCGCGCGTCCTCGGACCGCCGTCGTGCCTTCCGCCTATCGTGTTGCCACTACAACCATGTGTCTAACGTGCATCGTAGTGGTAAATTATTATCATCATTATATATTATTATTATTTTTTTATTTTTATTTTTTATTTTTTTTTTCCACCGCTCATCCACTCGCTCGATCTAGCTTCTCTTGTTCCATCACCCGCGCACCATATTGGCCCGGGCGACACGAGTGTGCCGTTATTTTATTACTATTATTATTATTATTTTATTTATTTATTTTTTTTCACTAACCGGGCAACCCGCGGCGATTTGTTTCGATAATCTCTCGCGCTCTCGCGTCTTTGTCGTTACAATCGCGAGATCGGACGAGTCTTTGTGTTACGTTTCAGCCGGGATGGAGATTTCATTTTGATTTGATTCGATTGTTTATCATGCTATAATCATAAATTTGAACGGTAAAAAAATCATAATGAACCAACAATGATTGATAAGTCGTGAATAATAACGAAATGAGGATTAAATATATGATAACGATGAAATTAAACACGATAATGAGATTAAAAATGAACTAAAGATTTTTGATCAATGTGATTAAACATAATAATGAAACTAAGAATAAAGTGGATATTTAAAAACAATAAAAATAATAATAATAATGAGACTCGGAATAAATTGGAGATATAAAAACAATGAAAATAAACATAATAATAAAGCTAAGAATAAACTGAAGATTTAAAATCAATGAAAATAATCATAATAGTAAGAGTAAAAATAAACCGAAGATATAAAAACAATTCAAATGATAATAATAATAAGACTTGGAATAAATCGAAGATTCAAGAGCAATGTGAATAAACATAATAATAAGACTAAGAATAAAATAAAGATTTAAAAACAATGTAAATAAACATAATAGTAAGATTAAGAATAAAATAAAGATATAAAAACAATAAAAATGATAATAATAATAAGATTGAGGATAATAAACGAAAGATAAAAATAATAGTGACAATAGAAAGAGAGAGAGCGAGAGAAAGAGAGAGAGGGACACGAGGCCCTTAATCGACTTTAATTCATTTAATCTCGCACCGACTCAATAGTCACGGTCAAAACGTACGAGATTCTTTCTTGTTGTTCTTTTTTTTTTTTTCATTCCATCAAATTTTTTTTTTTTTGTTTTTTGCTGAATTCTATTTTCATATCGCCCACACCGAGATAACGAGTACATGAATGTTCAATTGTATTCCGATTGTACGAACGAATGAAAAAAAAAAATGGATTTTTTTTCCATCGTCGCTCTTTATCTCAAGGTGAGAATAAAAATTTTGTTTTTACGGAATTTTTATTTTTCTCACTTTGGAAGTGAAATGTTCGTCGTGGCGTAGTTTTTATCACTTTGTCGCGTATTTCAAATGGTTTCGTGTTTCCGTGGGCTACGAAAAAAATGGGCCTGCGCCCGGAGTCACGTCTCAGCACGGACTGGCGTGCCGCGAGCGAGCACCCCCCAAACGATGCACATCCACAGCGAGCGAGGCAAAACTACCCCCCGCCCCCGCGACTCTGTTATCATAATCCCAATATTCGATCTCGTATGCCAAGCCTGAGCTTCGCCGTTCACATACACAACCATGAGGCCGGTGATTTTTTACGTGTCGAAAATCGACGATGGTGTTCGACGATGTTGCGCCAAGAGAAATGTAATTTTTGCCATTTTTTTTAAATGTATAATCGTGATTTATTTTTGTTGCACAACATATATATATAATACAACATGTGAAAAATGGCTTCCTAAGTGGAAGCGACGGTGACAGAGTGTGTGACGCTAATGAAATACGTGAAAAATTAATTGTTTGATTGTCGAAAGCTTTCAAAGCAAACGAGAATGCGTATAGTATATATATAGACACTGGTTTACCGCTCGAAAATTTACCGTGCAAAGTTGCTCACGGCAAACCGTTGGTGGTTGCACTCGAACTCGCGTTGCGGTGATTAGTTAGTCGGCTCTAAAACGTGCTCTATATTGCCGCAGAGCTAGTTCGGGAGTGGCCACGTGGGTTCGCCGCTTGGAACTTTGCACAGTGGGAATACACGACGACAACGCTTGCAGTTGTGACCCATCTGTGCCACCCCCACCCCCCCCCCCCTCTCTTCGCCCATCACCTCTAACCGCTCACAGTCAACCGCTTATCTTCCGTGTCAGACGGATGGAAATTCGTCGGGAGAAATACCACTCGAAAAATAATTTGTTCCTGCCAAAAACATTTTTATTTGTTTTCTTTTTTTCAGTTGCCGTAAAGAAAAGTAACGAACGTCTTCTCTCGTCGCGTCAATCGATTATTTTTCACATAATAAAATGCTTAGTAAATGTGACAATAGCTGCTTCTAAAATAAAATGGTAAATAAATTTTATAAATACAAAAATTTGGATTTGTAATCCAGATCCAGATTTTTCGATCAATAATATGGAAATTTTTTTTTTAATGAATTTCAACTCGGTTCAATAGTTTGCTTGAGCTCGCGGGAACAATTAAGTATTAACAATTAACTAATCTAATTGAATTTTGAATTAACTATTAAATTGACTATTGAATTAACTATTGAGTTAACTATTAAACTATTAGCAAACTTTTATGTTCAATTCTTATTTCGACATTTCTAAATTTATCGACATTGATATTAATTCTTATTTCGACAATTTTCATTTCTAATTTGAACAATATTAAGTTTAATCCTTATTTCAACAATTATACCAAAAAATTCGATCATACATTCGAAAATTCAGACCTGATTGATAAATCATCGTTGATGTAGCTATATATAATTATCGAATATATGACTGAATTTTTTAGTAATTTTCGAAATAAGAATGAAATTAGATATTGTTTAAATGAGAAATGAATATTCTTGAAATAACAATTAAATTAGATAATATATATTGTGTTGCAACATTATTCAACGGGCTGTGTTTGAAGTTGGTTATATCGTTTATATGGAAAAAAAAAAAAAACTTAGTAACAAGCTCAAATATAAAGTTTGGTTGGTTGGTGCACGTGTATCGACGAAGCTCCGCGTGTTTCCAGTCATTAGTAACCAAGACCACCGGGAGAAACATCACGACACAACTTTTCGCGATAACAAGTCCCCGTCCGTGTAATCTGTGGGCGAGTAACTTCGCCACACACCCCGGCCGAATGTCAAAATGATTGCAATTAGCGCTCGCTGTCGCCACGACAATGCTATACTTTGCAACCGGTTGTAATGGCGCTACGATCGGAGGGGGGGGACACGCGGAAATGTGCGGCAAAACGAAAATTATGCCGCTCACGAAAAACTTTGACGACGATATACGATGAAGATGTGTATAATTTACAGCCAAGTCGCATCGAGTTGCGAGCTCGAGATAGACGGAAGTCGGATAATGTGAATGTGATGGAGAAGGATGGATAACGAAGAATAAAGGTAACAAAAAAAAAAAAAAAAATACATACGAGAAAATAATTTGCTTTGCCAGTCGAGCATTGAACCACACTCGAGAATTATCTACCATCATGTAAATACATATTTATAGAGGGTGTCTCATATTTTTTGTCGATCACTTGGAATGTCTTGCTTATGAAAATAAATGTTGTGTGTGTGTTTTTTTTTTTATTTAAGGCTTTGACGACGGACGACCATGAATTTTTTTTTTTTTCAGATTCTTTCTGTTCCTATTGTACATTTTATGATAATTATGTATCTTTAAATGTGTTTGTGATGGAATCCCAATATATTTTTAAATAATTGTCATGCGAACGAAATGTTACATAAACAATAATGACTTTGAACGAAAGTGAAATAAATGGGGGAAATTTTGAAAACATTTATTGACAAAAATGGCTCAACCCTGAAGTATAACGTGGGGCGAAATTACCGAACACACACACACAAAAACCAGGAATTAAAACACATTTAAATATATAATTAACATGAATTGCGCAATAGGACAGGAAGGAAAAAAGAATTTGAAGAGGCCCCAAATCTAGTGGGCGAAACGTAATAAAGTGAGAAAAAAATAGAAAAAACCAAATGGATGGTCGTCCGTCCTCAGAGCCTGAAAACCAAAAATCACCAAAGTGGCCAAAGCAACCAAAAACATAATAAATGTTGTGGAAAAGAATTGATTGACGGGGGAAAGGGAAAGGGCGATTAGGTTATATCCTCGACTACAATTCGTTTTCAAGGTTGCCCTCTCTAAGAATTCAAGGACATATTGATATTTTTACAAATTTGACAAGATACATTTTTTTCATAATTGAATTGGTTCGAAAAAAATGTAATAACGACCTTGACCGTGAAATGCACCATCCTGAAAATACATAATAATAAAACATCGAGGTAATCGAGTTATATCGGACACTCAGTATATGTATTCACATTCAATAAAATTCGTAACAATAAATAGAAAAAAAAGAATAATACCCAGTATAACGATTCAATAGTATAATTTATTTTTCTGTCAGTAATTGCGTGCAATTGACATTCAAATGCGTTACTGCGCAGCGTAGGATAATGACCCGAAGGAGACTATGTGATTACATTTTTCCCTCTAGTTCCACAAAAATTGTGCGGCGGCGCAATTTTCTTCAATTTTTTTTTTTTTTTTTTTTGTCGTTTCGTTTTTCCCATTTTTCATGAACACCCTGGACACTGAAAAAAAAAAGTCCCAGACACGAGTGAACATCGGCGAGCCGTCGCTGTTGTGTCGGTTAAGCTCGTGACATCCTCGAAACACACGCAGGCCGAGAAGATCGATGAAAAAAAAAAAAAAAAAAACTACGTACGCGCAAAATTGTACGCATAAAAATTTAAAACTCGGTTTCATATAACTTCGTGCTCGGAAGCATCGGCTAACCTTGTCGGCTTACAGGCGGATTGCCACGTTTCGCGCGATAATTGCTCGCAAACTGGGTGGGAGTTATTACTTCTTTCTCTCGTCCATCACTCAACTCACTCTTGGCGGTTCTCCCATTCTCCAGGGTTTCGGCGGCGAGCTGCTGCTCATTCTCTCTCTCTCTCTCTCTCTCACACACACTTTTTCTCTTCCTCTCTCTCTCTCTCTCTCTTGGCCGTTTCCACTGGCGCAAAGGGCAGAGCGCCTGGCACGAAGGGGCCTCGAGACGACGAAGCAAAACTATATATAGATATAGATATATATATAATTGTGTGTGTGTGTGGATACACATATGTGTGTGACGTAGGCTCGCGCGAGACGTTCATCACGAAGTGGATACCCGGAGCGGGTGGCGCCTGAGCTGTATTCATTGGAAAACGAGAGATGATAATGGAAATGAAACAAAAAAAAAAACTATATTCCACCTTTCAGTTATATCATTGGGTCTTGAAAAATACGAAAAAAAAAAAATTGATGACTAACGAAACAATTTGACACTATTTTTAGGGGTTCCTCGATAGGAAGAAAAAAAAAGGATTTTATCAGAAACTATGCAACGTGGAAGTTTTTAATTCAGCATAGAAATACAACTCATTGACCCAAATATTCTGCACTAGCTAACGCTTTGAAATATCCACGTGAGACTTGATTTACAAGAAATACAGTTTCGTACCTGATTATTCATTTTTGTCAAAAAATTATTTCCAGAAAAATGGATTATTGGAAAATGGTTTTCCCAAGTAGTAGAAGTCAATGTCCGGACTGACAGGGTTGTCTCGTATTCGTTTTTGCAACTTCTCGTGCTCGTCGCATGCATCGATTCTATCACTTACACGTTTTACGTTTCACACTTTTTCGATGTTGGCTGTTTGCCTTCGATTATCAAGTGTGGAACTTACTATTTGGCAAGAATATAAAATCGTGGATTTTATTGGACTCGTTGAGGTGACTTTGCACATAATATCGAAGAAAGAGCTCGATACTCGAACACTTGCTTATCAGCTTCTCGAGTTTGTATTTAGTTGGACGGACACCGAAGAAAACGTGTATATATATGAATATATATATTTTTTTTCATCAATACACATTGAGAAATTAATGAAAAAATAAAAACATGAAATGTTCACAGAATTGCCAATACAATTACAGCGAAAATAACCAAGGGAAAAATCTAAAAAAAATTCAGAGTTCATTGCTCAATGGGGGCTTCCATCTCTCAAAGTTACAAAAAGATCGCTGATATGGACGCCCAGAACCGGTTTCGAGAATGCCGGAATCGCTTATATATGAATGTGGGAAACAAAGGCAAATTTTTTCAATCGTTATAAAGCCTTAACATTTATAATATATACTCCAAGAATAAATCTGACAAAAATTAGGCCCAAAAAGATTATTCCAAGAGGTTCCAAAAACATAAGTTCGACTTTCCAAGTAATCGATACCCAAAAAAATTACGTGTACGAGTTAAAATAAATTTTTCCTCCAAATAGATAATTATCGAAATTAAAACATCATATCACGTTCACTTGGAATTCGGAATCATGTATTTCATAATGAAAAAAAAACTCGATGATAATTTTAGAAAAATTATAAACAACAATGTATATCATGTATCGTATCCATTCAATAAAACCGTTGTAAAACGTTTCGATAAATGAAACACAAGGGATGAATGAGTGTAATGACGATTAAATACATTATCGTTTCATCGGTATCAAATCAATCTCGCTCAGCTCTTCGCACTACATCGAAGACGATCAGACTCCATTCACAACGCGTACGACTATATTTCTTCACAATTGATAGAAAAAAAAAGGTGTTACCGTTTGTGTGTATCGATACGATGATCGAAAAAGCCAGACGGAGTTCGTGTCTCGAGCCATGGTCGTTGGGTATTGAAGTCACGTGAACGACAGAGTCTTGTTATCGCTGAAAAACCACCCCTCGAGTCGTCCATCCCGGCCTTTCGGCCAGAATCGTCGCGACCACCCTTGAATTCTCGACTCGAATGGTCTGCTCGCACACACACACACACACACACACAAACACACACGCACACGCACGCGATGGATATCCACCACGTGAAGGTTCCAATCGCTCGTGCGTCGATGTTGGCACGCGATTTTCATGTACGAGAACATGCACGCCTCCGACCTGCGGAATGCTATTTATTATCGGCTCGAGAATATTCCCAGAATCATTGTATTTACATTGTGAAATTTAGAGATCCATGACAAAACGTCCTGAACCACAACGTTGATGCGATTATACGCCGACCGAAAAAACGCTAATAAGCTTAACAAGCACTTCTGGATGAAATTACATAATTAATAATAATGGTGATACATTAACAACAATACTTTCATGAAATATTGTCGACAAAGAGCTCCTAAATACGAGAAGAACCTAAAGAACCCAAAAAATCGAAAGTACCCATAGAACCAAAAATGTCAGAACAGTCGAATTGAAAATAGAATAAAAATGCGGGGAATTAAAAAAAATATTCAAGGTCATTTTGTCCTTCGGTTGTTTTGTGCTTGTAGTTATTTTATGCAGGGTTGAAAAAGCGTGTCGGCTGATAGGATCTATCGAATATTTCTCAGATCACAATAATAAATGATAATCTATATATACATATATACATATATATAGACAGGGTGAGGCACATTAAGTGTGACAGAGCAATAGCACTCAAACTATCGATCATATCCAAAAATGTTTCATACTTAAGTTTTAGTGTTCGAGACGGCCGTTATACTCGACCACCCTATTTATTCATCGTTGGATTCACTGAAGCTACGTCAAAGTCAACTCTACTTTTCAAAATGGAATTATGTATTTTTTTTTTCGATGACGTTATTACCGATTTTAGGACGAATACAGGGACCTACAACACAAGGTCATTTCAAGATCCCCCAGCACGATCAACATACCAATGGACATGTCAGCAACCCCTGATTCGAGCTTTGATCTCGCGGGAGGACAATCAGAGAGGACGAAGCAGAAGTCTAACTGGCACAAAGGATTTCGTTCGATCGACGTGAATTCACATAACCACCCTTCGAATTCGTGAGCCACATAACGATCGTTTCGCGCTCACACACAACTACAAAACCACAAACTCCACACATTGCGAAACTCACGAAACATATTTTGTCGAGTGTGGTTAAAAAAAAAAATTAGAACGATATGTTACAATCACGACAACAAGAACCATAATTTTTTAAGAGTTATTCGCGTTATATTGGGTACACGAGCTTACAGGAAAAACAAAATCTCGTGCAAAAAGTGTTTTCAGCCTAAATTGGGGTTGCTAAAAACGAAAATGACTCGCATTTATTTTTTCGAAGAGGCGTTATTGAGAAATGAATAATAAAACGATAATAATAACGAAATAACCTTTCACCTGCAATCCTTAAAACCTGTGAGGAAATGTCCAACTTAAAAGAGCACATGAACATTTGTAATTTTCAGAAAAACGTGGAAAATCTACTTCTTCCAAATTTCAGCAACCGTGATTCAAAGAATACCATCTCGGTTGACACAAAAAAGTATATTGTCGTGAAGGGAAAGAACGTACTTTTCAAACAACATATATTTCAAGTGAGTCAGATCCATTGTTCTCGAGATTTCTGTCGGTAACTAAATAATAGGCCGAAAAACATGTTTTTTGCTAAGATCTTTAAAACGCTTCTTTGGTAAGATGATTATTTTTTTTGCCTTGTTTGGCTCCTTCTTGAGGAACCTGTGCCACTCTCATCCGGAAAAATGATTGAGTTTTCTTCTTCAGCAACCCCAAATTAGTCTATATAACACTTTTTTCACTAGGTTTTCGCAAAAAAGAAAAATTTGGAAACTAGTGTTATTCGCACTCATCCCTCGAGTTCGTATTGGTCGAACTGAAAAATCCAAGATACCGCTGGATGCCATTTCGTCGTGGGAACGACACCCTCAGGCCTCCCCCTCCCGGCACCGGGTTTGCGTATTCGATTTTCATCGAAGACGACAGAACGATTCGCGAGGGTTGAAAAAGATTGCGGATTTTTCGTTGCTTTTTTCTTTTTTTTTTTTTTTTCGTCGATGAGCCGAAGGATCCAGAAGCCTAGCGGCGACCCGGAGAAACGAAGCGACGTATCTCTATGGTGATACGACCCGGATAATCCGGCCTATCCGAGTGGCGTAAAGTTCGTAGCCGCACGAGAAGTGTGCAAACTTTTATCGGATCGAATTTTTACGGTTTATTTTGTGTACCGACGGTCAAATGGGTATCCATGGGTGTCCTTGTGGAAATTTTCAAGATTCGAGATTTTAGATATACGAAAAACACGGTCGCCATTTATGACAGTCGGGTGTTCGATATTTTAAACGTATGGTGATCGGTGTCAATGGATCTACAGTCAAATATCTCGAGTCTGTCGTTTTTTTTTAAATTAATTTTTTTTTTTTCAACGAGGACTGTATGGTGTATAATAATGTATAATAATGAGGACTGAATGGGTGGAAAATAATTTTTTTTAATCTCACAAAATGAACTCCCAGGATCTGTGAATCGTGAATTATTGGAACAAGGCTATTTTCACGAGACACCTTTGTTGTAGAGAATTCGATTAGCTCTAAAATATTCCAGTACATTTTTCTCGTGGAACAAAGAGTTTAGCTATAAAACTCGTTTGAAGACAAATTATCGTCGAAAATCGGTTTAAAATACTTGTAAGTCTTAAAGATATCAAATTTTTTGACTTTAGGCTCTAATACTTTTTGAAGGAAATTCAATTCCCTAGAGAATGGTATCCGGCGGATTCCGATTGCAATTTTTTTTACTGGCGTTTTCATTGAAATAAGCAAAAAAAAATATTTGTCCGTGGTATTCAAAGGGGAAAGAGAACCTTGCCTTGAGATCCGTCAAAAAAAAATCTTTTCGAGTCGGCCTTTCGGGAGGTTTTTTTTAAGGCCTACCACCAACTTTTGCCACCTGCGACATCAAAAATAAAAAATAAATTGTATTTTTGACACAGTCTAGTGTACACACATCGATTCATTTGTCCTCAATTTATATATTATTCGATGAACCATATCAGCCCCCAATCCCAAACTCGTTGATCACAAAATCTCGTGAGAAGAAAAAAAAATTCACCTCCACATCCGTCTTGGGCTTGACGAGCGAAGCTAAACAAATTCTCAACAAAGTCACAAGCGAAACCAGACCGAGAATCAAGACGATACGACTGAAATACCCGCGAAGGGGTGCCCCATTCGGGGTGGGTTAACGACCCCTAAACATATTTATGATTGGGGTAGGTCCGGAGCCCGGGGGTTTTTCTTTTTTTTTTTTCTTCTTTTTTTTGCCTTCGACAAGGGGCGAGGGTGGCCATCCCTAATTCGTCATAACGTTTTTGTTTCCCGTCAATGGTCCGCTAATACCCGAAATCCTGGTGGGTCCGTTTTTTTTTTGTTCTTTTCTTTTTTTTTCGTTTTTTTTTTTTTGCCCAACGAGATCATCGCTCCGCGCACCCTGCGGGGCACCCCGACCCCGTTCTCCCTTTCCACGAGTTCTCGCTGCGTCCTTATTCGCAACTGTCTCAACCTGTCTCTCTCTCTCTCGCTCGCTCACTTCACGGCGGGTCAAACTTTATCGCCTGTTAAATTGGGATCCCGTTAGGAGTGAGAGAATCCTCGAGATAAAGTGCGATAGCGTTCAGAGAGTGAGAAGATGAGGGTGCTGAACAACCGGTGACCGAATGAGAAACGGAGAAAAAAATTGGGATGCAGCAAGAGAGAGAGAGAGAGAGAGAGAGAGAGAAAGAATCTGTGTGTGTGTGTGTGTGTGTGAGACAGAGAGAGAACGAGAGTGAACGAGGCAATTTCGGGATTTTATGACACGATTAAATATGTCGGTCACTAATTGCTTTTTTACTGGCGGCACCAATCGCCCGCGGTTAATAGATACCGATCGGACCGAATAAAGATTCCCCGCGCACGCGTTATATTCTTTTTTTCATATGCCCTTTCGCCTCTGTCTTCGATGGTTGACTCGCGTTTTCGACGGTCCAACCGCCTCAAGTGACTACTTTGTAATAAAATAAAAACAAATTTAATGATGAAAAAAAATATATATATATATCTATATATATACATATATACATCGTTAAATAGTACGGAGGCATATTTAGGAACTTCTGGTGATTCCTAAGAATTTTGTTTTATGTATTATTTACGACCCTGTCGCGTTACCTCAATAACGAAGAATTATTGCGATATTTTATTTTTTTCGTTTTAATTATTTTTTCAATCTATTTTCAACATCGATATAATTTCAGACCAACATTGACTCGAAATTCATGTGAATCGTTTACACGATCGTCGATGTAAATCGACGTCAATAATGATAATGATAATAATAACATTATTACGAGGCAACGAAACACGTGATTCACATTTTTATGGTTAAGCTCCGTGATTTTTTATTTTTATTTTTTTTTCATCGCGAGAATAACAAGCCGTGAATATTCGAACGGTCGTTATCGCGGAGCGATAAATCTCAATACGATCGATGCTGGTTTTATCGTCGAATGTGCGAGAATTGAAGATCGCTCGGGCTGATTGTCGTGCCAAACATTCACGCACGCGATTCATTCGTACGCTTCGATGATCGGTTTCACGATTCCTCGACGGTGAATTGCGCAATCCGAAGAATTTTTAAACTATGGTTGTGGGGGGGGGGGGGAAGGGTGAGTGAGGGGTTACGTCGAAACGGTAGCGCGGGGTCGGCGAATATTACCGGCAATTGGGGTGAATTGGACATAGTCATGCGAGGTATTCTTCGAGCGGGGCGTTTAATCGTCGTCGGGACGCCTAGCCTCACGGTAAATCGTGGTCGTACGAACAAAACAGCGTGTGTGTGGGTGGGTGGGTAAATTAGGGTGGTCCTTAATGGGGGTGTTTACGAATTTCGACAAGTGCACCTTCCGGATGGGTTCGATATGAATAAATAAAAATATGTGCGAAACCCCAGCACTGTAGTCCAATGAAAAAACGTGCCTGTGAGCTCATTTTGTGTCCCATTTGAATAACATGGGATTTTCAGACTAATTCGGTAATTATTTTTTCGAGCTTTACCTGAGCACGCAAAAAATTCCTTATTCACATGAATCTATTGTTGATGGGTACTCGTACTACTTGTATATTTTTTTGACAAGACCTCACCTGTATATTATCGATAACAGCTAACCGTTATTGTCGTAGTTGTTATCATCGTTCATCGGTTCACCGTTATCGATAATATATAGTTGTGGTCTTGTAGAAAAATGTACGAGTAGTTATACCCATTAACAATAGATTTATGTGAATGAAGAATTTTTCGCGTGCTTAGGGACAACTCGAAAAAATCATTACCGAATTAGTCTGAAAATCCTATGTTATTCAAATGGGAAACAAAATGAGCTTACAGGCACGTCTTTTCATTGAACTACACTACTGGGGTCTTGCAGATATTTTTATTTATTTATTTCAAACCTATCTGGGGGGTGCACTTGACGACATTCGTCAACACCCTTATTAAGGACCACCCTCCAGTATATATGTGTGTTTGTGTGGCTCGAGCTCCATCCGGATTCCCGTGGCGTCGGAAGGAGCAGTCGGTAGCAACGAGACACGTTCTTACTTGGAAATGACATGTGAATTATTTTTCTTTGTTCCGTTTTTTTTTTTTTTTTTTTTTTTTTTCATAGTCTGGTGCTGCCAATTATCCGAACGTGGCAAACCCTCGGCGAGGTCCGTTACTTCGCGAAGAATAATCTTCACATTCTTCGATAATCTCGAGAAATGTTGTTACCCCCAACATTTTTTCGGCAGACAAATTCGTCGGAATGAAGAATTACGGGAATGATGGCTACTTAACTTTCGCCAGCTCACCTCATCCCAGTTTAACCCGACCCCACTAGACGATAACCGGATATATATACAAATATACATCGCCATTGCGAGGCGAGGATAAACTGGGATGAACAAAACTGGGATCGGTCATACTGGGAGCAGCCAACCTGGCGGAAGTTAAGTAGCCACCATCCGGAAATACGCAGTTTGGCAAAACAAAAATGTGAATGTATTTTGTGTTTTTGAAATACTCAATCTGTAGATTATTTTTTTATTTATTTTTTTAAGGGTAGAATGAATTTTCCCATTACAAGCAGTCTTGAATCCAATGAATAAACCCACAAATATAAATAAGAGAAACTATTGTTTTTTTTTTTTTTAATGATTTTCGAGTATCGAATAATATAAATAAAGCCACGAAAATGAATTGAACAAATGTATTATTGCGATCATACAAGATTCAATTAAATCAAAAGGCCCACAAAAAACAAATGAAATAAATTTATTTTCGTGTCTTTGCAGCATTCAATAAAATTGATAATAATACTGAGACAAAATATTCGAAGTTTCGGTGTCCCAGAAGTATCATGTAAAAATAAATATTTCATTCGCACATGAACACAGAGAAACAAAAAATGCCCAAACTAAATCTATTTCATAATAAGGTACAAAGATGTATGATAAAAAAAGATCTTGACGAAATTATTCCTTGTCCAGAAAAGTAAACAGTTTTATGTTTCTGACGTTATCGTTCAAGCCGATGGCAAGCAAAAAAAAAAAAGAAAACAAAAAAAAAAAAACAAAACAAAACACAAAGATATCGATTTTCGAAATATTCTACGACGAAGACGTGAAAGGACAGAAAGAAGACTTCCGGTGCGTGGTCCGGTCAAACGGTGGCGCTCCCTGAACGAGTTGCGCGGCCAATCGATAGCGACGTGTGAGGGAGGTAGATGTATTTTCGAGATGGGGGATTAGGGTGCGGTGACGTGGGCCATTGTGGGACAGGGGCAACGATGGATGAGGGAGGGAGGGAGGAGGGGGGGGGGAAGAGGATGGGGGTTGGAAACGCTGCTCGGAGAGCTTCGACACGGCGAGGGCCCGAGGGGTTGGAGCTCGTGAAGACGGCGAGGGAAGGGGGTGAGATGGTCGATGCAGCAACGCGCTGGACCAAGGTCCGGCACTCTCACTTGCTGTGCGAGTGAGCCTCGGGGTTTAAGGGGGCGGGGGGGGCGAGGAAGGACAAGGGGTAGGGCGCGAGGGCGCGCGCGCGCCCGCTTTACGGCCGTCAGGGTGAAAGATGGAAGGAAGAAGAGCGGAGTCCCGTTGCGGGCCAGACCGCGGAGGATCGAGCGAGAGAAACGAAGTTTAAGGGGGTGGGCACGGGTTATGCGAATCGAGAGCGAGAGTGAGAGAGCCTCGCGGCCGGCGCGGGTAGCTTGCTCGAAAGGGTAGGTAAGAGGGGGGGGGGCGAGATGCCAAAGGGTTCTCTCTTACAAGAGAGAAAGTGAACAGGGGTTGTCAACCGGATGCTATATACGACTGTTCTCACCATTTTCAATTTTTTCGGACTGTGTAAGGAGACCCATGGAGAATTTATTCATTTATTATGCAATTAAGCACCGAGGTAGATTTCTTTTTTTCATCGTGAAATTAGTTCTTTTCGCTTTTTTGAAAATAATTATATTGTGCTTCTGTATTAGTTCTTTTTGCTTTTTTGAAAATATTTATTTTGTTCGACGATAATCGTTGCAATTGTACGTTGCTGTGGATTTTTGATCTTTATGAAATTGATCGATTCTAGTTTGTTTCGTTTAGTTGTAAGATTATCTTTGAAAAATTATTTTTTTTCGAGAAATGTTGTCATGTGTTTTTTTTTTTTCATTTTATCTTGTACAACAATTTTTGTTACAATGATACTCTGATTTTTTTCTTTAGAAATTAGTTAATTGTTTGTTTGTTTGTTTGATTGTTTTTAAAGCAATTTTTCGCGGAATTCAATTTTTTTATATAGATGTATTTTTTTTTTGAGCTTGTGTTATCATGAATATTATTTGTAGAAACGTTAACGATCATTAATGTTGATCTAATGAGCGTTGAGTGACGTCGTCGTGACTTAATCGCAATTTTTCATAATTTTTCACTCGCTGAGGATGTTGGCCCTTGAGGGCAGATGAGGGTTCAGTTTTATCGACCAACATATGGGTGTGTACATGCTCTTTATACGAGTATGGCTACACGACACATCATTTATACGTACGGCACCATTATATACCGTCACGAAGATTATTACAAATTGCCCTCGTGCCTCGAGCAGGTGCAACAAAGTTTTGAAACCCAACACAACCGTTATTATTATCTCTCGTTCGTGCGAGACATGCAAGTACAAACGGGGCCAAATGTCGAAACGCCGACCGGGTACGATCAGTTTATAACTTGGATCGTCAGTTTTGACGTTCTCGTAATTTTGACGCTTGTTAACGTCTTTCGATAAGCCATTTACGTTATGATGTGGAACGAAATCCCGATGTACCGTTGATAAGAAGTCACGCGACGTGATAATAATGTGCTTGGAACGAGACAAAAAAAAACTTTCTTGCCAACATTTCAGTCGGACATTTAGACATTCGGATTTTCAAAATTATATGTTACGTTTCTAGTCGTAACAACAAAAAAATCGGAGGTTTGGATTTTTGGAAAATTACAATTCGAATAAGGAAGGACGACTTTATTGGTTTTAGATGAAGTTAAAACCGAACCCTTGAAGGAAGGGTGTGTGTTAACCGGATGTCTTCGTCCGTGAAATGAATCAAGGTTTTTGTCGAAAAGAGAAACCAAGCGGAGATTGTCGAAGATCGGATTGACGCGAGATCTTCGCCCTTCTAAAATTCCAGAATTAGGATGCGACCGAAGAATTCCGAATAAGTCACGAGATCGACGAAGACGGAAATAAGTGCTCGAGGGCAGAACGGAAAGGAAAGTGAACCCACGGAACGTGATCCTAGTCGAGGCTGGGAGCAAAAAAAAAAAAAAAATCTATGAGGCTCGTAACGCCGGGCGAAAAAGTTTAGAGGGCCCACTTTCGGCAACTTCCCGGTGTCTTTTGTTTTTTTTTGTTCATCGCTCGCTCGGCCGCAATCTTGAAATTGTCGTTCGAACGTCTTGCAAAATCCTTCATAAATGCTATAAATTCTTATAAACGCTAGATATATGAAAAAAATCATTATCACATTTACAGTCGAAAATTAATTTTTTTTAAATATAATTTTCTTGATAAATAAATTCATAATAATTTTTTAATGCTATAATCAATTTTATTGATTCATTCATGTATTTGATAGCTTGTATGAATCTTATTTCGAGAAACATACGAGATGGAAATAGATCGTATACCCAACGAAGATAAATATTCTATTGAATAATCAACTATTTTATTATGTTATCAAACTTAATCTTATGCTTCAACTCATTATTTATTTTTTAGTATTTCTCAGGCGCTTTTATTGTGAAGCGAACAATGGAGAAATGAAGATGGAACAATGGACACGTTTCGTGGACGCAATGGACGTTTCGATGCACCCCACGAAGCTCGGAAAAAAGCTCGAGGGATAATGCTGTTGATTAAAAAAAATAACATAAGAGAAAAGCAAAACGTTGAAAGCACAGCTCGACAAAAAAAATTAGAAGAACAATATTATTTCCAGAATTCTTCGCGTGCTTTGCACAATTTCTTTTTTTTTCACGTATTTGTACTTTTATTTGTACGTAATTTTAGTCAGAATTTTGTGAGTTTGCGATTTATTTATCGATCGAGTGCATCCGAGAAATTTGTCAATGTTTCAAAAAACTTTGAATCCGATTGCTATTCGAAACAAGACTTTGGTACATATTACAGACGAAGAAACACTACAAAGTTGTGAATGTACTCTCGTTGCTCCGGTGATACGTCCTCGTGTGTGGGGGGGGGGATGAAAGTCGCGTACTCGTCGAAGCGTTTATCCACCCTCGTCGTCCGCACCGTTCTTCACTACATCTCCGCTCTGTATCTCTATCCACCTCTGCCACCCTCATCCCCGCGCTCGCTCGCTTTTCCTTTTCACCCTCTCTCGCGAGGGATGCCAGTGAAACCGGGGAAGAAATTGACCGGTGTCTCAGTGGTTCTCCATTTTTACATTTAAACCCGCGAAACGAAAAATAAAAGTTTAAAAAGAAAATTAAATACTTAACATTCGTTCGGTTAATGAAAAAAGTATAGAGCGAGCACTATCGAGTCTAACGGTAACCACCCTTACGGTTTCGGTCAGTCCGTCCGTCTGTCTGTATGTCACAGTCCGCCCATTCTCTCATTTGTGTACCGATTGAGATGAAATTTGGTAAACAGACGTAGATCGGTGACCCAAAAACAGAAATGATAACATCGAAAAAAAAAAAATGTTGACCGCCTGCCCACAGATTAAAAGTGAACTCGATTTTTTTTTTGCTCACCCCATTGAGTGACGTGTTTTTCAATGGGTCTCGTCAAATGCAATTTAAAATGTTCCGAGGCGTTTTCATTTCAAATTTCACAATGTAGCTTCTAATTGGTTTATTCAATCAAAATTATAATGAACCGTGTGGCAAAAATAGTTAACGTAAAATATAAAGATACAAAGTTTCCATCGGCGCTTTGATAGAGATTACGTCTTTCATCAATAGCTACTACAGAATGATAACGAAACAATATTATGAGCTTGCCCAATACGCTACTTGACTACTTTTTAATGATTATCGTGGAATAATTATGCAAAAGCGTAGTTATTGTGGAATAATTGTGAAAATCGTGATTATTGTGGAGTAACTGTGAAAATAGTGATTATTGTGGAATAATTGTGAAAATAGTGATTATTGTGGAACAATTGTGAAAATAGTGATTATTGTGAAATAATTTTGAAAATAGATTCGAATTTTCGTGAAATTGACGATGGATCAGTGATTGGAATGTATACGAGTGCAACGAAAACGATTGAAAAATTAATCGTGTCCTGACGAAAATTTCGTTGTAGTTACTGTAGTCCGTTAAATTATACCGAAAGTTGATGAACATGAACGGTGAGCCCTCGCGGCAGACTCGTCCGCGACAGTTGCGCGAACCACGATTTTCCTACCCCTCGCCAATTACGGTAATGGAACCAGAGATCCTTTTATCGTGGTGATGGTGAAAGTAGAAACGAGCGTACCGCGTTAGTAATATACACCGGAGAATGTAACATTTCGTACTCTCCAACTCACTCCGTGCGTTAAATATTGTATCTACGAAACCGACGGAGAGAAAAAAAAATGCACACACACAAAAAAAAAACATTCAAACAAAGCTTGACTTGAATTTCACGCTTGCTTTCGTTCGCGTCTGATGAGGAAAATTAACAATTTTTTTAAACGACGCAAAATTGTAGTTTCGCCGTGCGTCGACGAATTATACGTTCAAATTTATAGTAATGGATCTTCAAGAGATTTTTCGAAATCGTTTGCAAAATTTTGAAAACTTTAAATTCGGCCACATAAACATGCATTCATCAAATAAATTTGAAATTCTTTCGCAACTAAATGACCGTGGATGATAAAGTTTATTGAACTTTCGAATGTATTGTAAAACGATAATTAATCTGAAACCTTAATAACTGAATTTACGTTGCAAACATTTATTAAAAAAAAATGCATAACATTTTTATTATTTTCATGATAATTGGATCGTACTTATTTGTTTGAAAAAAAAGTAATTTCATTACATTTTCATCAAACTTTCATCAAACAATTACATTTTCACAGAACAAATCATCAAAAAAAAAATTAGAAAAAATCGCTATCAAGTGATTGAACAAAATATCATCAACTACGTTCAAGATATATGCACAATAACCCCAAATAATCGAATAAAAATCATAATCAATGATAAAAACGAAAAATCATTAAAAACAATCTTTCACATCTTCGTTCGTGAAATCCAATGGAATTGCATGTAATTTCGCCGGACCCCATACTCAAGCGATAATTCTCGACGATGAGGCGTGCAAACTCTCGTTGACTTATCGTGGTCCATGGGGGAGATAATTAAAAGAGAATTTTTATTTTTTATTTTTTAAACACTTTTTTTTTCGTCTCTGGACCGAACCCTCGGCGACTGGATGTAAATCGTGAATGCCAGCGTGCGTCGAGGGTACGAAGAGAGAGAGAGAGAGAGAGAGAGAGGGTGAACTCGCGAGCACTTTCGCCGGTCCAGCCGCGAGGGGTTGCGGGACGCCGTCGGTTTGATCGAAGCCCTCGTGGATATAGAAACCGAGCGGAACGGAGTTGGCACGAAAAAAAAAAATGAAAAAAAAACCCAGAAAATAAAGAGGGGAAAAAAAGAAGAGAAAAGCGATGCGAAGAATGAGTCTCAAAGTGAGAAAAGGAGAGCGACATATATATGTGTATACATATACACACATACATACATACATATACATATACATATATATGTATATATCAGGGTGGTTTACAAAAAATAAGGTTCCCAACAGACCGAACCTAAAATAGTTAGTTCACATAGAAAAAAAAATTCCGGCAAAAGATGAGCATTCTAGGTTGAGTTTTAGATCCCCCCTCATTTGACTTTCCACTTTTTTTTCCTAGCTTTGAATTCAAGACAGATTATTGTTAGCACATTTTTTTTGTGCCCACAGCTGCCAGGTGATTGGCTCATGTCTCGAATAAGATTCTCTCAGTATTTCAATCCCTCAGTTGAATCCAATAGAGGAGATTTATAAAAATAAACTAAATTAAAATTTATTGCCGAAAAATGATAAAATATTTGCGTGTAATAACAAACATCCTACAGAATTGGATTCAGAGTGTACTTCGCCAAATCATCAGCTTACATTCGATAATGAACATTAAAATCCGAGTACCTTTTGTCCTTTTTTCTATATATCTCCTCTATTAAATTCAACTGAAGAGTTATAAGTTTCAAAGACAATCTTATTCGAGACGTTAGCTGATCCCCTGGCAGCTGTAGCCACAAAAAAAAATTTTTTTTCAACAATAATCAATAAAAAGATGTTAAATTCAAAAAAAAGGAAAATCAAAATCAAAAGTCAAATGAGGGGGGGATCTAAAACTCAACCTAGAATGTTCATCTTTTGCCAGAATTTGTTTTTTCCATCTAAACTTACTGTCTCAGGCTCAGCCCGTTGGAAAATAATTTATCTCTTAAACACCCTAATATATATATATATGTATATAAGGCGAGTTTCGAAACGGAATGTCCGGCGTGGTCCAGCCACCGCGGAGATACGAGTATTGATCTAGAAAGCTGGAGAGACCCCCTAGCACGATGCCACCTCCTTCGTCGGTTTCTCTCTCTCTCTCTCTCTCTCTCTCTCTCTCTCTCTCTCTCTCTCTCTCTCTCTCTCTTGGTTCCTTCGCCGTTCCAACCGCCCCTGTAGCTCCTTTTCGTCGTGCTCGACGCAACCCCCACGTCTCTCTGCGTCTCTGTCTGGCGAGCTCCTGCGGAGTCGTCCTCTCCGGGTGGCTGAGGACCGGCGGATAGGGTGAGGGGCCCGTGGCGGGGTGGCGAGGGAGGGGGTGGGGGGGTGGGCGACCATCTACGGCAGCAGGACCAACACGTCGAGCAACGTGTGCGCGTAGGGAGGTTGCCCGAGTCAACGGATACCCAAAGTCCGGCATCGCTGTCCTTTTTTTTTTTCCATCTCCCTCTTACGTCCATAATTCCCCACACACACACACACCATCTGTCTCACTCTTCTTCGCTCTTCGCCAACCGTATATATATATTCCACGTACAAACCCCCTCTGGCCACGCACGTTTCACTCTCACTCGCCAGTCGTTTCCTTCGCCGACCAAACCACCCCGCCAACCCCATCTCACTTTTCCTCATCCTCTCTCCGTTCGCCACGCTGGCTCTTAGATATACTCGACAGTGACTCTCAATCCGACGGTCTGAATTATTTTTTTTTTTCTTTCCATCGAATCAGCTCGAGAACCAATCAATGGGGACGAAACTTTTGTCACTGAATTATTCAACATTCGACCATGGAAATTTGATTATTTGGATGGATAATTTTGTTTTTTGTGAAATTTAGATTTTTATGATAATTTTTTTTTTTTTTTTTTTGGTTTGTTTGCCGTAGAGCTTTTTTTATGCGATTTTGTCGATGTATCTGTTCCATTTCTATGACGAATTTAGGTTGTTGTTTGTAGTTGAAAATTGTGGGAAAAGTTATGTGAGATTCGGATTATCTGATTTTCACGAGAATGACCCGAGAAAAACTGAGGAAGGACAGGACAAACCAACCGAGCTATATATCCGTGTATAGAACGATGTATATATATATACCTATGTCACGTCCGAAATTCGCGAAGGGCAAATTCAGCCATCTTGGCCGAATTGACCGAGAGGACCCGAACCCTATATTTCGTGGTTTCAAACTTCACTGAGACTAACATTGTACAAAATAAACTTACGCGACTGATTCTGTTATTCTTTTTTTATTTTTACTCGTTCGTCGATAGATTATTTTTTTTTCTTCTATATTTTCGATGTTGAAAAATTAAAATTAAAAACCTTCATACGAAAATCCTCGTCGATCGCGGAACTTTTTTCCGTTTAAGGCGTCGTCTGAATAACAAAAAAAAAGTGCTTTCTCATTTAAAAACGCAACAACTAGAATTTAATTTCGGAAAATTAATTCGAAAAAAAAATTGTAGAAATGACAGAGCTTCGAAGAAACAAATAGTTACATTTTTACAAAACTGTTGAGTTCAAAGAATGTTTAAAAAATGAACGAGGCATGCAATCAAAAAAGTCGTGAGCTACATTGTAGGATCATGTTACAAAGAATATGTCGTATAAATTTCATCAGAGTCGATGAAGAATATTCTGAGCTATCTTGCCCACCAATTTGAAAGAAGTAGTTTCGAAAAAAAAAAAACTGAAAAAGCGATCGTACCTGAGATGCTGGATAATAAGTGTTGCACTCACTTATAATTTTTATAAATCCGGAAATGATGCGAATTTTGATATGGTTGAACGATTAAAATATTCTTGAAAGTATAAAAAATCAATTCACCCGAAAAAAAAAAAAAAACAACGATTTTCAGATTTTTCAGCATGCAGACCACGTGCTGAATGGTCCTCTCGAGGTTATCACGTTGGAATGAGCCCGAGAGTTAGTTCCAATTTGTACGATGAAAGAAATGAAGAAGAATGTGATAAATTCAAGAACCTACCCCACGAGCCATCGTTCATCGCGCGATAAGCCGACATCGATGGGCATTGGGATACCGCGCGCTCTCCTTCATCAGCTTTCGCTTCTCTCGCTCCGTGTGTGCTCAGCCGCGTTTTCCGACCTCGCTCAACGAAATTCCACGATTCCCGTAATCAATCGATGGCATCACGGAGAGAATATCCGATCGCAAATTTACGATTTTCACTTTCGAGCTTGGTTCCTCAAACGATTCGATAATATTCCTGGAAAACTTGATTATTTATAATTATTGTGATGAATGATATTTTAGAAGTTGGAATCCTTATGATAATTTTTGTTTCTTTTTTATTTTTTTTATTTTTTTTTGTCGTACAGCATTCTTCGTCCGATCTTTCGACCCTGAAAATTCGATTATTGATAATTATTTTGATGGACAAATAGATTCACTTTCGAGCTTCGTTCTTCGAAAAATTTGATAATTTCGTGATATATTCGTGATAATAAAAAAAAATATCGAAGCGTCCGGTAATAGAATTCCGGTCGAGATAAATCAGTTGGAAAAAACCAGACGTGACAAATGTGGAAAAAAAAATGAAAAAAAAAAGTAACACAAAGTGCAATGTATCCCGAGGAAATAAGTGCGAGTGTGTCATCGGTGTATTACACGGATGGAGTCTGGTACAGAAAAGCACAAACACACACACACACACATATATATATAGCGCATTGGAAGATGAGCCGTGGAGCCAGCACGGCGCCCCAGTCCTCGAGACTTTGACCCACATCATATCGCTCGTTTTTGCTTCTCCTCGTGACTCCTTTAACCCACCCCGAGTCACGGCCGCACTCCTTCACCAGCCCTCCCGAGACTATTATCTTAATCCTATACATCCGCTTTAAGACGTTCGCCTTACTCGCCCAGATGAGCGTCTCGGTCTCGCACGTGAGCGACTCCCATGATCCTTTCTTTCTCTCTCTCTCTCTCTCGCTCACGCTTCCTCGATTTCTTCTTCCGAGCTTCGCTCTCTCGCATCTTGGGTCGCGAGAGACGACACGGAGCGCCTCACCCTCGCCCTCCCCGCCCCCCGACCCGCGAGGCAAGGACGCCCGGGCGTTTTCCCTTTCCGCGAGGGTTGCCACGGGTTCGAGGGCACCCGCGGGGTCGGAAAAGAGATATCCTCACTCTCGCGCTTTCCCTCTTACTCGCGATACGACTTTCACCGGGCCAGCGAACCCCCGGCAACGAGAGTTGCGCGGCTTTTACGCGCACCCCCGCAACGACCTCGCGAAAAGTATAGATATATATTCATTGGGGTGGTTATTATTTGGGTCATGTCCGAATGTTGATTTTGCCGGAGGCTCGATCGATCACGAAAAAAATGATACATTTTTCGAGCCTACGATGAACTTCCCGGTCGAATTCTAATCATCGCCCAAGACCGGGTGAAGTTTGACATTTGAAATACATGCAATTTTTTCTATACGTCGGTTATTGTGTTGGCGGAACGACTGATTATTGATTAAAAAATTCAATACTGCACGGAGTTAACGGGTGTGAAATCTAGTTTCACCAAAAAAATAGACTGCATGTATGGGTCATCTCATGCCAGGTTTACACGCAGGCTTATACAGTTCCTCTGTTTGAACGTCACGAAGTTTAAAATTTTTTCGCGCAGCACTTTAGTCATTGCAATGAAAAAATTGTGAATTGTGAAAAATATTATATTGATGACGGAAATACTGCGCCAAAAAATGTCAAACTTCGTAAGATTTCTATCAACTATCGTAGCAATATCGAGAATTCGTTAGTGATACTGAACAATTTTTTTATCCGCCAATCGTAATTAAAAAATATATATATTTTTAATGCAGAATGACCGGAAAGAAATAATTGTTTATAATCTACAGTATTATCTACAGTGCAGAACTTCAGTCTTGATGAACGAGAATTCATAAATATGAAATACATTATGTTATTTAAATGGCAAAGTTCGGGAGGCTGTAGGCAGAGTTGAGAATTGAGATGGGGACCTCAAATTTTTAAGGATATTCTATAAAATTTATTTCAAACCATGTTATCCTCTGAAAGTGCGAAAATAAAAAAAAATATTAAAAAAAAAAAAAATAAGGACCACCCTTATATACGATGGTGTCTGTAGGTTTTGGTATGGGTGTACCACGGTTCGCCGGCCGCACTTTCCAAGGCCTGGCTTTCTTCCTCCCGCACTTTCACCAACGTCGGTACACACCGGGACTTAACCCTCCCCCCCCCACCTCCAACCCCCATTGAATGTAGGGCAAGGTGCGGCAAGATGGAAGTTCATTGCCAATATCCCGATTCCCACAGCGTTCCACCGAAACTTCTTCCAATATTTTTTCCACCGATGTTTTTCTCATGAATTTTTTTTTTTTTGTTTCCAATAATTTATTCGGCGAATAATTGACAAAATTATTGTAAATTATAATCCGTAAGAAATTGTATGGTAAAAAGTGTTGAAATTTAACGTAAATGAAGAAAAAAAAACGATATTGAGTATTGAAATATTATCAAACAAATATAAAATACTGAAGTATAATATTGATAAAAAATTCAAACGGTGTAATAAAAAAATGTTAATAAAAATCTTTCAAATGGTTTTTTGGACTGGCGATGGCAGACTAAGCGGATGCATAGTCAAATCAAATTAATATTTATTCCTTTTTTGATTGTCATTTATTTGGCCGTTTTAATATTTTTTTTGTGGGGCCAATTTTTTTCAGCTATATTCTTAAGCCTTCTATATTCTTGGTCTAAGGTATATTAGCCTTCGACATCTCTTGGTCCGAGTCAGAGAGAGACCTACATTACCGATGTTATTGGATAGCAAATATATTTTTCGTTCCCTTTCACTTATTTTCGGAATAATTTATATCAATTATACTTAGCTCAATCAGCCCATTACGAGTTCACGAAACAAAGTACAATCGACGATTATTTTTTTTTCTATTTTCAGATTAATTAAATCGTTAAAAAAATTTTAATTTTTTTTTTCCACGGAAAATCTTCGTTTACCAAATTTTTTCCGTGGATCGTGTGTGTGTGTGTGTGTGTGATTCTCGACATCTTTGTTCGTTCTCGCGATCCTAATCTCGACCAGTTCGATCGGCGCCTCCCGAACTGTACGAATTAAGCCGGTCGTGTGGTTTGGGTGGTCCCAGCCCCTCGAAACTCTGCATACACATATATATACATGTATATATACATCCACACCGAAACCGAGTCCGGGAGCCCGTGTACAACGAAGTAGTCGCTAATTAATTTGACATTTCGAAACTTCGATTCTCGAACGCAATGGCCACGACCGTATTACATTATTATTTTCGTTCAAACGTTGCATCCGACCAAACGAATACGAAGAAATTCAAAAAAAAAAAAAAAAAAAAAAAAAGCGGAAAAAATATCGACGTCAAATGATTCGTCGATAAATATTCGTTCGAACATATATCACAAGCTGACCATTAGAGCTGCACATGTGTGACAAACACTACCGATGCTTCCACACACGCACACACAATCGCCAACTTATAAGTTCATCCGTGTGTATAATAATTTAGCCAAGAAATTAAAAAAATCTATATATATATATATATAAAGAATATATATATAAAGAACATGGAATGTTATATAGCGTGTTGACGCATGGATTTTGGTCGTTAAAGTGTGTGGAAACGACGAATAAATTAAATTAACATAAATCCGGCCCACAATTCACAACAAAGTAAAGCCGCTGCAGCGTGAGAACACATCGGGCCAATGAATAGATTCGCGGTGTGGTTATAACACACCGAACGTCACGGGTGAGTTGTGAATAAAATGCCAACAGACGTTCGAAGACTTATCGCTATTTTATTTATTCCCACTCTTCTTTACCCGGTGCGGAATTAATTTCTCTTTTCCTCGCTCTCCCATTCTCGCTCTCTCACTCTCATTCTATCTCTCTCGCTCTCTCTCTCTCTCTCTCTCTCACACTCATTTTTACGAAACAAATTTATTAACACGATTCTCGCAGTCTGAAAACATAATAAAGAAGCTGTTCTTCTCACGGCTGTGAATAATCTACGAGTCAATCGAGGTGCACTTTATCTCCAATCGACGAATCATCGAACAAAGTTTCAGCTGTATTAAAAACGATGATGTACTTCGGGTTTTAATTCAAAAAATATCTATAGATATATATATGTATTATGTTGATAGAAGACTATGTGACACATGTTACCATAGATCAGCAGCTCGCTGCGACTGTTCAATGAATGGCGACGATTAATCTACAGATATTTATATTTCAATAAGATCCTGTCGTTTACTATGTCCATCGTCTCATCGTGAAACAAAACAATTGGAATAATTCTTAAGTTACGAAGGATGTCCGTTTTCTCTCCTACAACTCTCAGACTAGTCAAAGTCTCTTTGAACACTATTTTTTTTTATTTTACATCAGCATCCGAATAACCCACGAACGTTTGATTTATATTTCCAAAAAAAATTCCATCGTCCACCATTTTTATTACTCCATCGTGAAACAACAGAAACAATATTTGAGACCAAAGGTCGTGTGCTTTTTATCCCCCACGTCTCTCAGAATATTCAAAATCTGTTTAAAGACAATTTTTCTATTTTACATCGTTAGCCGAATAACCCACGAACAATTAATTTATATTTCCGAAAAAAATTCCATCGTCCACCATTTTTATTACTCCATCGTGTAACAACGGAAACAATATTTGGGACCAAAGGTCGTGTGCTTTTTTTCATCCACATCTTTCAGAGCAGTCAAAGTCTCTTCGAAGATAGTTTCTCGATTTTCTGTCGGCATCCAAAAGCACCAACCATATTTTCCACATTCCGTTTTGATGCAATTCCAAAAGCTATATGAGATTGTGCGTAGGACCCTAGCGTGGTTCGAGGATTCATTGGGGGGGGGGTGAGGAGTGGGGGGGGGGTCCACGTGGGACACCACGAAGACAAATCGTCGTAAAGAGTAAAAGGTTCATCCCTCATCCGTGTCCCGACGACTGTGTCAGATCGTACTACGGATCTCCAACAGGGTCAAACTTCCCGATGGGGATCTGGGTAGTAGTGAGACCCACGTCCACGCTTGAATGACTTCCGGACTACGTCTATATCTCCACGTCATTCGCGAAACGAACGAACCGTCAAAGCTCTGATCCCATTCACAAATTCCAAGCACTTCGTGTGCATCAATCATCGATATCATTGTGAGATTCGATTTTTCGTTTGTATATAGTTGTACCGTCAAGGTTTTAATTGTATGGTACACGGTGGGTAATTGTGTGGTAGACGGTAGATTTTTACGTCTAAAATTGTAATAATTGAATGTTTCAACACGGCACCGGGCCAAAAAAGGTACTTTGAAATGTTCCCAAATGGCGCGAAACGTTGTGCTATAAACTTGTCAATCCGACCGGCTTGTGTTTAGATTTCTGTTTTTTTTTTGTAACCATTCCCCCGAAAATGGGTGCTTATCGAGGTGCTTATGAATGAGTTTCGTTCTAATTTACTCTGGAATATCCGTACAAAGATATTCATACGATACAGGGCCAAATGAAAATTATAGATTTATTTATTAATATCAACGATCGCAAACTCTTAACATAAATACTCGCTGGTGCGTTTCAAGTCCATGAAACTTATCACACAACTCCGAAACGATATTCGCAAGATGCCTGAATTGTTTAAGTAAATTTTACCGAAAATTCTGATTTTCGACTAAATAAAAAAAGTACGATTCTTCCACCATAATGACTCCCCCCCTCGACGTTACATTATTATTACATTTCGAATCGTCATTTGGCTATAAACTCGATTGATCGATCGAGCCCCAAAAAGTTGTGGGGAAATCGCGCGGTTTGAACTTTCCCAAGGTCAATCGATCTCGGAACCGGAAAGGACCGTCGTGAACCGCACGTATCAATCCCATCCAGTCTGGTCGGTGAGCAGGTTCGCTCGCGAGAAACTTCCGGGCTGTACACTTCGTGGGCCCGTAATCGGGTTGAATAATCGCCGCAAATTAATCATTGGTCGAGTTAGACCCCCTGCGTCCGATGGATCGTTCGCGGTACCGCTCTTCGGCGACCACCACGCTGGCGTTGTGTGTAAGGGGCGGGTGGGGGGGGGGGAAGAAGGCGACTCTTGCGGTTCGCCAGAGTCGTAATCTCCCCGTACGACATTTTTGTGGTCGCGACGCGCGGAATTTCCGGCTAAGGTTAACACCACCAACGAGCGAGCGAGTATTTGAGTTACGACGCGAATCGTGTGCGAACGGATTATACCGAACGAACCAGAAGAAATGACGGCGCATGTGGACTCCGGCAAAACGGTGAACGTCACGTTGGCGTGAGACTGAAAAATCGTGTCTGCTAAAGTGAGATCGATTTGGTTCGGAACGCGATGACGTCGCAATTTTGGCAAGCAGGGGGGGGGGAGGGGTTGAGAAATCGTGGTCGAAAAAACGGGGGTCACGATCGTCGAGTCGATGTATAGTGATTGTAGCTGATTGGTTTTATTGTTTTTATTGTGTCACGAATAATGCACCAAGAATTCATCACAATTGCACCTGACGAAAAATTATTTATTTATTTATTTATTTATTTATTTATTTATTTATTTATTTATTTATTTATTTATTTATTTATTTATTTATTTATTTATTTATTTATTTATTTATTTATTTATTTATTTATTTATTTATTTATTTATTTATTTATTTATTTATTTATTTATTTATTTATTTATTTATTTATTTATTTATTTATTTATTTATTCATTTATTTATTCATTTATTTATTTATTCATTTATTTATTCATTTATTTATTTATTCATTTATTTATTTATTTATTTATTTATTTATTTATTTATTTATTTATTCATTTATTTATTTATTTATTTATTTATTTATTCATTTGTGTATTTATTTATTTATTTATGAAGGAACGAGGAAGAGTTCATTGACCTTTGCAGTAAATAAATTAGGCTGAATGTAGTTTGCAACGTACATCGTGTGTTTATTACTCTGAAAGGAGAGTAAGATAGTGAAGACGACCCACTATCTCTCGCTCTCTGCTTTACCGACAATTATTTATACTCGGACGTATTTATATAGGGACGGCGAACCGGTCCACTCGCGCGATCATGAGACATGCAACGTGACTCTCTCTCGTGACCATGATTCTTCGGCAATCTAGCAATTACATAGCTTTGGAAAATAAAAATAAAAACAAGAAAATAAAAAATATGTCGTGTACGCCCTTGAGACGGATTTGTGAAAAAGTTGAGTCGCGGTTTCTCGGTATGGCAAACCGCAGGTGCCTCAGAGTATCAATTCACTCTGTTGCACGCAGTCCACTTTAGACGCCGCTACTTGTCCATTAGTTTCGTCTGTTTTTTTTTTTCTAAATTTTTTTTGCCCACATTTTATTATATACTTTTGTATTTCCTATAGTTTATCGTTTCCTGTTTATGTCGTGTTTATCCAAGCTCAACCCTACACGGACAGCTTTAGGGTGGCAAGATTTACGTAAATTATTTTTGCTTTTCAATCTTCGAACGAAAAAATTTCATTTGAAAGTTGATTCAATATTTTACATGAAACACTTTGTAATCCTTTTTGTATCATTCGTATTTCCTTTAATTGACATAATTAATCGACAATTGAATGCACATGAATGATGAATAATTGATTGTTCGAATATGCGTCGATTTCATCATTTCATTGATATTCTGAAAGCATTTGACTGCAGCTTCGATTATTCATCGATGCATTTTGCAATCACAACTCTGAAAAAATATAGAAAAATTATCAAAGCGTAAGCGAACATCGTCCTCAAAGTTTTTTTTTCTGCAGAGAAGTCCAAGAAACGATCCTACCGACCTTCTTGGACGGCAGACCAAACAAACGCGAAAGCACAACGTGCACCGTTCGATTTTGCAATTTAGTTATTTTTTTTTTTTTGTTCGATCACAATTCTTCTAGGAACTCCAGGCAATTAAACTTAATTGACTCTCAAACGTTTTGGAACCAACGAACAAGAGCTCCAAGGACCAACGGTCCAGCATTTTTTTTTTTTTTTTACCCAAAAAAGGGCTCACCAGCACGGGCAGTTCATTGACCTCCACAACCTTGTAATCTTCATTCCCCAATTCCCAGCTACGGCTTAGACGGAGGAAAGGATTTTTGGTTTGTCGCTTATTTATCGAAATTATACTGTAATCAATAAAATTAACCCTGTTTAATTGAACCCCTCGCCGTTATCCAGGTCCAAACTTTATTTATAGTATACCAATCAGCCCCGCAGAATCGAAATCAAAATTTTCAAACGAAAATAAATATTGAAAATTCGATCATGGCCCATCAATGATCCCCATCAATAATCAAATAATTCGTTGATCAAATATTATCATTCACCCCCTCTCTATTGTATTCATTGTACCAACTATCCTACAAAAAAAATCTACGAAGCAACGTTTCTGCTACAGTTAATCCACTTCGTATCTTTATCGCCAGAATCAAATTTCAAACTTTGAACGAAAAATTGTAATAAAAAATTTGATCATAGTCCATCAATGATCTCTACGATAATTAAATAACTCCTTAATCTAAAATTATCATATTAGATTGAGGAGTACCGCCACACTATTGTATTTATTGTACCAGAGATCTTACCAAAAAAAAATGTACCAAGCAACGTTTACGCTCCCGTTGATTCACTTCGTGTACCTTCATCGTGGAAAAAAAATGAAAGCTTTCAACCAAAAATCAAGATAACAATATCGTTAATAGGCCCAAAAATGGTTGAATAATAAGTCAATCGAAAATCATCATTCATCCCTGCAACATTGTATTTATTGGGGTGCGTCTCGAATTTTCAACGTTTCGACGGTCCAAAATTTCGAAAAATCATGTTTCGACCGTGAACTGTTCCGAAAGTCCACAGATCCGACCGTCCAAAGTCTCGAACGTTCATAGTTACGAAAAAAACAAAAATTCGAAATCCAACGTATCGAAAGTACAATAAAAAAATTCGGAGGTTTGAATTATTGTAAAAATAAAATTCGATTAAATAAAATTTTAAACTTACCCTTCGACACATTGAATATTCGAAACTTCGAGATGCACTCATTTATTGTACTAACGATCTTACAACAACAAAAAAAATGTATCAAGCGACATTTCAACGACCCAATCAATTCACATATAGTTCAACTTTATGAATTCTTCGCCCTCACCGTTTCGCGTTGATCCGTTTCGTCCATCTCTCTGGTGTACTTTGATGTGTTTGCCAACCTCAACCTCGTTTAGCTAACGCGCTAACGACCGCGCGCGCGCGCGCGCGCTTTTCGCAGCACCCCGGGGCCGAATCCCGAAGAAGTCGCTTCGGGTGTTGTTTCGTTGCTATATTCCCCAACTGCGCACACCGATCGACGAAGCACACACCACAGAGAGAGCCAATCGGGGCCGCGTTTATACAAGTTCGTCGTAACCTTGCAAGCGGCTGCCAAAGACGCGTCAAACGCTCTGGGACTCTCTCGTAAAATTATCGGTAATAAAATTTTGATTTACGTTCGTTGAATTCTCGGAAAGCGGATCGGGTCAAACGTTCGTCACGACGATGCCGCGCGCGCGCGTGGCCTCCGCGAGACTCCAACCATCAACTCCGACGAGTACTATCCGCGCGCGCGCGCGTGAGCTCGTTCGTCTGTGACCTTTTCGCGATAATTATTATATTCCCGCGAAATTTCCGTGGCAAAAAACCCGCCGACATGTTTCGCGCTATTGACAAAAAATAAAAGTAATAATATATATTTTTATTTTTATTTTTTTTTTTTACACGGTCTCGTCTTGGTTCGATGATTTTCCGCAATTTCAACGTGAATCTTTGTTTTGCACCTGAACATCCGACGACTATTGACAATGGTTCGAGCGTGCCGGAAGCCAGAGTCAATAATGACGACCATTTGTCGAGCTGCGTTATTATTATTATTATTATTATTATTATTATTATTATTATTATTATTATTATTATTATTATTATTATTATTATTATTATTATTATTATTATTATTATTATTCCATTTTTCTCGGACTTACATATTTTGTCCGGTGGTTTAGTAGAGAAACACGCGGACCATAGTCAAGCGTGTTCTCTTTTTACAACTGTTAAATTACATTATATTACACTTACGCTAATATAATACATGAATCTTATAAAAGAAATCTTGTAAACAGTTTTTTTATCCCACATTATTATTATTACAATTTTCACAAACTACCAGAGACACAATAAAGTACGAGAACGAAGAATGCAGCAATAATGACAATAATAATGAAATTAGCCAATTAATGTATTTATTATTATCGATGAGAGGCTAAATATCACAGGAAATTTTTCGGAAGCCATTGTTGAAAAGATAAAAGCTTGTAAATACATTTGTTAAAATGTAGCAATGAAATCTGGATTACGCAGTAAATCACAAGTCATGCCACACTCTGCTTGTAGCTTTTTGTTAAGAGAAGAAAAAAAAAGCCTACACGATTTTTCAGACTCCTCTATTAATTCTTCCAGATTGAGATTCAAATAAAGACTTTTCAACGAACTTATAATAAAAATCGTAAATTGTAAAAAAACAAAAAAAAAAAAAACGCTTGATCCTGCATAATTGTTATAAATAGTTTGAATGGAATAACAAAAGTCGGAATAATTCGTTCGTTGATTTGAAAATTACGAGGAAACATGGTCGAGGTGTTTGCGTAGTGAAAGTTGGAGCAAATACAATGGCACGACTGCCGAGGAAAGAGCGAGAGAAAAAAAACCACCAACAACAAACAAAAAATGTGAAAGACGTGTGGGCGATGGTGGTCGAGAGGTGAATTTTTCGTTATTTTGCCAGCACCAGCGACAAGAGAGAAGAGGAAGATAAAGGAATATCCTTGTCGGTTGAGCCACACGTGTATCGATGTGTACACACGCCTGGACTGCGGCGTGGGACGCGCGAAAACGATTCCGCAAGACACGTATAGAACGTAAACGCAAAGTAGAACGCACGACGACACATCACCCGCGAGCAGTCGTAAAACCGAGAACTGTAAAACGGAAAGGGAGCGAGATAGGGGCAGCATCTCGCCACTCCGCTACGCTTGCCATCTTCAACCCTCCTGCGTCCTCCTACCCGCCCTCGTATACCAATTTTCTACGCGACTTCGGTCTCCGGGTTACTAAACAGCCCCCCCCTCCCCCTCCCCCGTCCCGAAACGTTTCGGCGGAACACGATCCCGCCATACGCTAGATTGAAACTATTTCGATCTTTCAATGAATTTATTCGGTTGACTGTTGTGTGAAAATTAATTGTTTTCTTTTTTTTTCGTTTCGATATCTCACTGTACCAAGGTTTTATACACGCGATTTCGCCGATTTTCGAAGGTACTTATCTAGACGCGGTTGAAAAAAAAAAATGACGCATATATCGACAACATTTTTTTTTACAGATCATTCATGCACATGGTTGAGTATATTTTAAACAAGAAAAGAATCGTAAATATTAGGGAATATCCTGACGAGGTCGTAACAAAAAGTGCGACAATTAAATTGAAGTATATATGCGTTTAGCGTTTTTAAAACGATAACCGTGAAATAAAAGAAGGTTTTGAAATATTTAACATGCGTGTGAAAATGTTGACTTTGAAAACTTGAAAACTGAAATAAAAAAACCTTTCTAATTAATCTACATTTTGTTACGTTTTTTTTTTTTTTTTTTTTTTTTTTTTTTTTTTTTTTTTTTCATTGTGAGTAAGTGCACATGTTGTGGTGGTTTTGTAATTTTTCAAACACAAACGTGTTTCTTCTAATTTTGCAATCCGTCAATTGGTTTTTTTATTATAATTTTTTTTTAAATTCCAATTTTAATAAACATCCAACTTGCGCGTTGCAGCGATCCTGTTCCTCATAGTTCCTTTACGATAAAAGTTTCCACTAATTCTGCAGTCCATCAGTTAAATACTTTTCCCTTTAGAATTGAATGCACACATGGTAGCAGTTCTGCAATATGATCGAGACAAAAGTTTCAACTTATTCTACAGTCCATCAACGTTTTTTAAAAAATTTCTTTTTTTTTCTTCTGGTTTCAATACCAAATGCACACATCCTAGCCACGAGGAAATAATAGTGCAAAGTCTCGTCCGAAAATCCGTAAAGTTACAACGATGGTTGGTGCACTGGATGCGAGTGAAAATGGTGGAAAAAATAAAAAAAGTTGCGGTCGCGAGATCCGCTCCGATGGTTCGACAAGTCGGCGGCTCCATGGGTCTTCACCCTGCTGCGAGTTACGAAATCGTTTGCCTCCCCCCCCCCCTAGAAAATTCAATCTAGCAAAAGTTTTATGTCCGTCGAGCGTGGCAAAGGTGGAAAGAGAATATTAGAAACGAACGCAATTTTATTAAGGCTGGTTTATGGCTAGAAGCGTCCACGCTCATGCTCGTGTTATATATATATTTGTTCGTATATATATACAGACACAAGTGCAACATGTACATCTGGCGTCCACTGAAGCCGTGAGCACTTTCGTACAACACCTCGTAAATTTTTCCTCATAAGTTTAGAAGCGAGAAAACATTTTTATGTAGTTTTCGGGTTGTTCGAATTTGCCAAAATACGCGAGTTTCACGAGTCCCGAAAAATAAAGACGTAAAAATTTATATTCGTTTCACTTTTGAGATAATTACGTATCTCCCTCCCGTCCTCACTCCGTCGGTGAGCAATCATCTCTTCTCTCGCGAACAATTTATGATCTTGCTTCTCTGCGATCATGTCGGAGCTTTGTATTTATAGCGAGATAATGATTATTCGTTTGGAAACTCTGGGAATTCATGAATTTTCGATTACTCAAAAAATTATTCAATGACCGGAGAGTGAGAGAGATAATTTGAACATATTTTACACTTCTTATCGGTGCTTCGCCACGCGTATCCGATAATCTACGATTTGAGGTCTTACTGGATGGACAGTCTGGCAAAAAGTTAGTTCAAAATGGACGAATCGTGAATTTACCAATATAGACCATTCCAGACATGTTTAGCCTGACAAATAGCTGAATTAATGATAAATTAACACTTAGGAATGTTAATTTTCCACTTCCTATAATAATTGATGTGAAATTCGACGATATTGTCGTGTGCTTGACTGGAGTTTTGTCAGTGACTGTACACCTGTTTCAACTGTTTCAACTGTAACAATTCATAAAAAGGGAATGTTCCTCATTACTTTAATTAATTTTTCGACAACTACGTAGTCGATTCACTCGAAACTTGGGGTAATCAATCGCTCGATCCTAAATCTTGATATTTTATTTTCAGAATTTACTGACATTTAGTTCTTCACAAATTAAATTCATTCATTTATAATTATTAAATCATTTAGTGAAATAATCTGAAATAATTCATGTATTATTATTCTAACAAGAACTATTATTTCTCAAGTTCTCAAGAATTTCTGACAATTTTTTATATGCATCTAGTAATGCCTTAACGACACACACGATTTTGGACGGCTCGAGCCGATATATTATCCGGTTCCAGTACCGACGGGGGTTTTTTTTCTTTTCTTTCCACCTGAGATAAACTCTTACCGCTTACTGGATGGGTTTGGGGAATTGTCGATCGTCGGTAAGTTGCTGAAAAAAAATGCTGCATCCACGACGTGTGTTGGTAGTCGAAAAAAACGAAAATAATAATTTCAAGATTATTTAATTTTTTTTAAACATGAGTTACCATTCGCTTTGGTCCTTGGTTTATAATTTTGTTTTTGAGCTTTGTCTGTGAAGTCGTTGAATTATTTTTTTTTCACATTGCTTCATATTTATCGTAAAAAAAAACTAATTAATATAATGATTCAATAAAAACCTAGTAGCCAAAAGGCTGAAGAGGTTCAAATTTGTCACTAACGCCAAAAAAGGGGATACAAGCATTAATGGATGCTCACTCGATATCCCTCCATTTCTCGCTGTACATAAAAATTATTCATTGTTATACATATAACAGATTGTAATTGTACTTCAATGAAAAAATAAAAGAAAGGTGATAATGAAGAATATAATAATTAGTCTGATATCGTTATGTTTGTTATGTTGCGTAGATTCGTGATAAGTTAAAAAATTATTTTACACAGTCGGAAAATAAAGATTCTGCGAAATATTGATATCTCGAAACAAGCTACTTCAGAATGATTCATGAGACCATAAAGTAAGAAAAAAAATTAAACGGTAATTTTTATTTTCTTTAATTAATTACTGACTAGCAATCGATTTATCATTTCTCAGTCTTTTTTTCAGTACACTGAATCGTATACTTCTTCGGGTAAGATGAGGGATCACAAATGATAAACGTTGATGTTTGAAATATACCAAAAATTTTATTTACATAAAAACATGAAATATGATGTACCCATAGTAATTCAACTGCTGCGCATTTGTGTTTGTTTGTTTGTTTGTTTTTTTTGTTTTTTTTTTCAAACTTCCGATGTCAGATACTCGAATAATCGGCGCGTCGATTCTTCAAGAAAAACAACAGTATTGTCAAGATTCTAAATTCGACCACACTCGATAAGCTTGAATAAATTCGCGAGAATCTATGTCTAGTCTCTATATCAAAGTATCTTGGATTATCCATGGGCATAAAATTCGTACAAAGCTGAATAAACGAAAAACCATTCGTTCGCTTACAATTATAAATGAAAGCACATGGGGATCGTGTTTCCAGTAGATCGAAAAAAAAAAAAACAAAATTAAAAAACACATTTTTGTTGTTATTTTTTCCACGTTTGTATTTTTCGTTCGATTCGCAAGAACAACGGCTGGCGAAGACCGTCCCTCAAACTCGACGAAAAAAAAAAAAAAATAAAAATAAAATAAAATAAACGATAATCATGATAATTGTTTCAATTATAATAATTCTTCGCTACTATTCATAAATAGTGTGTTTATATTAATCCATCGCAGTATCTTCAATAGTAATTTTTTGTTTTTTTTTTTCATCGTAGTACCATTCGTTACAATATTTACATAAGCATACGTACAACTTAGGAAATTAAGGTTGTTTTCTTTTTTTTTCTCATTTTTCTTTTTCAAACGTAAAGTAACATAATAAAAAAATGTTGTCTGCCATCGATCATGAAGAATTTCGATTGACGCATCTGCCAAATTGCACTGAACGTTTTACCCCTGTGCAGAGGGTCGACCGAAAAATTTATGAATTTTTCTACAATCGTGTTGCAACATTTTTTTCATCTCGTTATTTTTCATCTGCAACCTTTTTTTTTTCATTACAACTTCGTTAATCGGTTCAAATAGCCATTGGCGTAATATAAAACTTCGATGTACCATGTCAAGCCACGTGTTGTCGGTAAAAAAATTTGTTTGCCAAATATGTCACCGTCATTCCCCAAATTCGTTCGTGAAATTTGTGACAAAAATTTACAAGGCACGAGAAAATTTCGTAAATTTGTTCGAAGAATGCAGTTTTGAAATAAGTTGATTGTGGGAAAAAAAAATGTTATACAAGTGTAAGCGTTACTTTTGGCAATTTTACAGCCTCGTCGAAATAAATCGTGACCGAAAAATTTTGCCAAACTTGGCAAAACGTTGTTTTCGGAATATTCAACGTTAAAAAATATTATCAAGCTGTTAATGAACTTCGATCTGTCGACGATATAAAATCGATACATCGGGATAATTTTGAATCTCACGAACTGTCATCTGCCGACAAGAATTACGATCATAAAGTATTTACGAAAGTGATTGCCAAACGTGGTTTCGTCGCGAGTGACGAGTGACACAATTAACATTTTGCACGAGTGTGAAATTGTACATCGAGAAACATCGAAACGAGATATTGAAAAAAAAAAAAAAAAAAAATCTTATTCCATCATCGAATTAATCGTCTCGTCCAACGTGGCAATGTTAGCTGATTTTTTTTTAAACACTTCGTTAACGTTTCTGATAACGATGAATACATCGTTCGGCAGTATTGACACATCACACTGTTCAATCGCGTTGGTGTCGATTATTCGCAACATTTTCTCATCGACCTTGATCGCCGAAATTGTTCAATAATTACGTATAAACAGCGTCAATATTATCATAAATTGAAAACTATCTACGTCACAAACGTTCACGCGAATACGCATTTTTTTTTTTTCGACAGAATATGGATATCCAAAAAGTTCGTTCTCTCATCGTGCCATCGTAACGATGGACAACAGTTTTCATGTACGCAGCATGAATATATATTTATTTTTTTTTTCTTTCTTTCCAAATGCTTTCGTGACAACTCGCAGGAAAAATTCGTACGCACTTGCACTCCGTTTCAATAATTGGCTCACCGTTAATTTTTTCATAACACATCGATGATTTCACACCGCACGAATAAATTTGCTCTCTCGTTGCGCCGAAATACAACAATTGTTTCGTGTCAAAAAAAAAAAAAAAAAAAAAAAAAGAAACCGATCGATGCAACGTAGCGATGAAAAAATTGATGCATTCGTTCACGCACGATAATCCGATGTGAAAATCAATTTTCACAACAAAAAAAATAATAATAATTACAATGAAAAAAAAAAGTACAATAGCCGCCACGTGCCTCCTGATCGAACAAGCCTTAAAACATTTTTTTTTCTTCAGATTCACACGTCGCTCAACTGGGCCCAACATTATCGCAATGACACGTAAAAACACGTCAACACAGAGGTAACGTGATAATGATACGACAGAGACGTGTACACACATAGTCGACGAAAAAAAAAAAAAAAAAAAAACGCAGTCCTCGCTCAGACTCGTTCCAATCTACATCGATGGGTACTCGGAACTATTTCCATTATTCGGTTTATCAATGCTTAAGAGTTAGGATTTTCCATTCATTTTTTCTTTTGTTTCGTTTCAGTTTTTTTCATTCTTTTTTTTTTTTTAATACGTTTTTTACGGTAATTGTATATCGGTATCAAAAAATGGCATTTTGACGAGATCTGGATTGAAAAAAAAAAAAAGAAAAAAAAACGAGAGTCGCGTATTGGGATGTCGGTCATTACGCGTCGTCACGCTAATCCACGGAGTATGAGAAAGACACGAAAAAATAAGACAAAAGGGACAGAGAGAGAGAGAGAGAGAGAGAGAGAGAGAGAAGAATGAAGAAAAGTTAAAAGTCAGATCACACATTGAGGGTCCACGTATGTGTAAGTGGATTCTATTATCGCGATCGCGCCATCAAGCATTATAACTGTACGATATACCTATACATACGATAATACGTTAATTACGGTGATAGCGGGCATGTGTATATACATATAAATATATACACACACGCTCACCATATGTATATGTATATATAAACCCGCAGAGTCGGTAATAGATATACACGCATTCAATTATTATTATTATTATTTTTTTTTTTCAATTTTTTTCAGTTATCGTAAGTAAAACGTCACAGTGTAAATGTTCGTATATAAAGCACCTTGATTACAAAATTGTGTGTTTTTTTTAATTTTATTTTTTCAATTATTATTTTTTTTTGCTATTTTTCATACGCGTTGAAAAATATGGGAAAAAAAAAACGTAGCAGGCCCAATATGTTCACCGATCGTTTTCACAACGATTCGTTTGCCAAAATTTGTTCTTCTTTTTTTTTTTTTGTTTTTTCTGCTTTTTCACATTTCTGTAAATCATCATTATCATTATTATTGTTTGTTGTGCAATCGATAATAATTGTACACGAGAGATTGCTATGATTTTCGCGTCGATCGATTTGTTATTATTTTGCATGTGCGTCGTTGGCTCGATTTTTTTTTTTTCACGAATGTGCGTTTCGGTGTATTTTTCGTTTTGATTCAAAATTGTTTTTTGAGTTAGCGGACGATGAATGTCGATACGTAATTTTTTTGTTTCGTTTTGTTTCGTTTTTTTTTTTTCTTCAATTTTTGTTTATAATTGCAATAAGCTGGCTTACGATTTACATATCACATACTTAACATGTGAGGCAGTAGTTCTTAAAAGCTATATAAAAGTTTGCATTTTCACGGCTTGGTGAGAAAATCTAATTTTTCTCGTACGCTTCGTTCACTAGATACTACATGTTTCTTCATTCGTTCTTTTCCTCATCCTCGTCATCTTTTATCGTATTTTTTTTTTCGTTTTTTACTCTTTTCTCGTTCACCTACAATCATTTCGCGACTGCGTTCTACGTCGACGTTTCGTACCGCGAAATTTATCCGCGGCGCGAAACAATTCCCACGATCGACAAACACAGACGTGGACAATGATACCGCAAAAGTTTTCGTCGTGGTAAAATACCGATTGACGACAAACGACGAAACCATCGCACAAGCGGGTTCAACGTCGTTGGCCAATGGTGCACACCGATCCATCGAAGCCAAAAAAAAAAACCAAAGACGCAAAAAAAAAAAATGAAAAAAAAAAACGCTCTCCGGATTTAATAATTTCCTTAATTTCCAACCCAAAATAAATTATCGTATTACTAATAAAGTTTCAATCTCGTTCACAAACAATCCCAAAAAAAAAAAGGTGATTTTTTTGCAAACGTACAATTTATCGTGAAGATAAAAAAAAAAAATCGGTAAATAACTTTTCAACATTTGTTTCCAGACCCGATAAGATCGTTCGAACCGAAAAACGAACGAAAGACGTGATAAAACAGATCGCTGACGTTCCACCAAGACGCAACCAACGGCCGATGGTGACCCCGATGGTCACAACTTCCGTTCCTCCCCCTCCGACCGGCCCTCGTGTTATTTCCACCAGCGACAGAAGCAACAATACCATCGCCTCTCGCTGTGAGGCTGTATTATCTGCTACTGTCAGTGCATCGCCCGAGTCGTGAGATGCGTGGTTTCCGCCCTCTTCGGCGGTGGCGGCGGGGGTCTTCTCTTGCTCGCAATAGCATTGGCAATGTTGTTTATGCTGCAATTTTCATCGGCGAATCTCACGGAATTTTGTCTCGTCGGGCTGGTCGCGTATTCTACCGGTGCATTCGGATCGGTCGCGTAAACGTTCTCATAAAGATTGTCATTGCCGTAATGTTCCTGAACCCAATTCGACACGTTTGTTTCGCGATAATCCGCGATTGCCGGCGGTGGATCGCGAAAACCCAAAACTTCGTGAGGCGTCGTTGTCGAATCCAATTTGCATTTTTGCGCGACTTGCCACTTTTTTCGCATGACACGTTGAAGATCTTTGAGAAAATCGCCGGGTGGGGCTTGTTCGGAGGCGGCCAATTTTTTCGGCGACGTCAGTCTCGTGCTGTCCGATCTTCTGGGTGGCATGGGTTTTCTTTGGGGAAGCGCCGGGCTTCCGGGTTCCTGTTGGGGCGGCAGATTGAACGTTATTTTTTTGCCCGTACCGGTTTTCGATTTCGGCGAGGTCGGAGGCTCCTGAATGGTCACCCGTCTCTGGGGTTGCGGACTCGACGTGGCCTTCAACTCGGCCAGATAGGGAGGCGACGCGTAGTGACCGGAATTTTGTTTCATCGCGCTTCTTCTCACGGTATCCATGTTTGGATTGGGTCTTATCGTTGTGCCACCGTAAATCGGTTCGGTTTTCGAATTTTGTCGGTTCATCTGTGAACCGCTGTTCTGTTGTTGTTGTTGTTGTTGTTGTTGTTGTTGTTGTTGTTGTTGGGAGCCGTAAGCCGGTGGCGGTACGAACGGCGGCGGTGACACGAAGCTCGGCGAACTCGGAGCGTACGTCGGTGTACTGGCGTTCGAACCCGGATAAGAATTGTGCGGTGACGTTGTGTTTCTCATGTTGTTCGTGTATATTTGATTGTTTTGCATTATCGTTGTGACATTTTGATTGCCATTTGTTGAATTTGTACTCGCGTAAATTTGATGATTCGGAGTTTTAACGGGTGTGTGAGTGGGTGTGCTTTCGGGTGACATTGAATTCGTGGGGGTCGATTGTTTGGGCCTGGCCCGTCTTATCGTACCGGTTTCACCGACCAGCGGTGACGGTGGTGGTGGTAACGACGCGAGACTCAGACAAGAACCCGTTAGATCGGGGGTATTGCACATTGGAAACTCGCCCGGGGCTGGGGGTGGTGGCAACGAGTCCAGTGACAAATTCGATCGGAACATCTCGGGCGGTGGTGGGGGCAGTGGCTCGCCGTCCGATTCCGGTTCTTCGGATACACGGGGAGGCGATGGCGGCGGTGGCAGTGAGGTTATCGAGTCCATCTGTGTATTTGAAAATAATAATAATAATAATAATGATTTGTTGGTTAGTTGCTTTGTTCATATCATTTTTATAGTATTTACGTTATGTGATGTTGTTAACGTGCTTTGACGAGGAGCGACCTTGTTATAGATTATGTGATTTTGTAAGATTAGTTTCCTCTCTTGGTTTGAGAGCGAGAACCCTACTTTACCGAACTTACCGAACTTTACGGTTTTGAATTTTTTTTCACGATTCAATTTTTATTTATCAAGACCATCATTGATGGAAAGAAATATTGCTCCGTTAATTCTCAAGAATTTAACTGAGCAATTGATTTATAAAAAATAAAAAATCGGAAACCGAAAATGTCGGTAAGGTAGGGTTCTATAACAAGGTCGCTCCTCGTCAAAGCACGTTATCAATATCACATAACGTAAATACTATAATAATACTAATAATAATTAGTTAGATTTAAAACAATGAGAACCAGCATGTTCGAACTATTTTTAAATTTTGTTTTTTTTTTTTTTTTTACTAAGACTACGATCAGTGTTTACTCAAAACTAGTCTCGACTTTGAGAGATGGTAGCTCCATAAAAGATGAGGTTATAGATTTTTTTCTTGTAAAAATTTATTGGAAATCTTATTATATATACTGTGACGAATGAGTTCTCGATGGGTAAGTTTGGAGTTCTGTATCTCAAAGTATCGTGTGAAGAAGAAGAAAAAAATAGTTTCGATTTTGAGAGAAATTTTTTGTATTTCAACTTTGACTCTTGACCGGAGCTGAAAAAAAATGTCTTTGATAATTTGCCAGTTTCAATGAAGCACCCCATCTATGATCTAGCTATCGATCAATCCGCAGAAAATCGAAAAATCTTAACGGGTTTCTGAACTATAAATTTATTTGCGTGAGCGTGTGTAATCCACATGAGCGCTTCGTTTCTTAATAACGTCATCGTCATCGGATTCTTGCACGACCATACGAATATATCACAGGAACCCGTGAAGTTATTTTCGATTTTCTTTGGACGGATCAACAGCCGAGATCTTAAAAGTTTTTTTTCAAAAATTTGCTAAATCAAAAAGAAAAAATCCTCAACAACGGATATAGGCCAAAGGTCAAGTAATCATAGATGTAAAAAATAGAAATTATCTTCATTCCTCCTTCGTGCGGTAATTCGACATTCAGGAGTCCAAATTCACTCAGCTACGACTTCACTTCAACAAAAAATATCACAAGCTTTCCAATCGTTGTCCCGAAAAAAAATTGTAAGTTTATTTTCGACGAAACTACCGTATTTCAAAGTCGCAACTACTTTTTGGATTGTCGGGTGCGTCTCAAAGTTTCGAATCTTCAATGTATCAACAGTCGAAAATTGATTGAAAAATTAATTCTCGACTGTTGATACATTGGAATACAAAATCGCATCCCAATGAAGCATTGGTCTGTATAATTTTAGATTGGCCGTTAATTCGACAAAATCACTAACCATGCACGGCTGTATGGGACTGGTCGGTGTCTTTGATTCCTGACTCTCGTTCCTGTTGTACCCCATCGGACTGATTCTCTCCCTGACCGGTGTGCCAGGTGGCACGGGACTCACGGGTGTGGCACATCCCGATCTGTGATGTCTCTTTAGGGTTCCCGAACTGTCGGAATCCGTGCCGCTTCTTCGACGGCTGTGTCTCCGGGTCAGAGTACCGGAACCCGAACTCGTCGGACTCGGACAAGCGTCCGGTTCGTCGCGCACGGTTTCCCCCACCTCCTTCAATTGTCTCGTGATTGACGTTAGCGGTAATTTCGGATTCATCGATGGTTTTCGTTTTATCGTGCCCGTTGGAAATTCACCGCATTCGAATGCAACTTCGCAACTGCTCGGTGCACCGTCCGACAAACATCCGCTCGAGCTCGAACTACTGGCACGGCTCAATCGGCCATCGTTGTTGTAACCGGTCTGTCGTTGATCCGAATTGTAACTCTGTCGTTGATTATTTTCGTACTGTCGTGTATTATTTTCCGTGCCATTGTGTCTGTTCATTTCCGTGAATTGTCGTGCATTGTCGTTCGTCGTGTTGTATTGGGTCTGGGACGATGGTGGAACGGCGATCGAACTAACCGAACACGATCTCGCGTGTGCCAAAAGATCCAGATCCTCCTGAGCGAGTTCGTCAACGAGGGTGCGATAATTTTCCATCAATTGACGACCGTATTTAGCCACCCTTATACCAGCCATCCAACGTTCCATCGTCGCATTGTCCTCGGCACAAAGAAATTTTATGTATTTCGTGGATTTTGGTTGTTGCAAACGCGGATGTTTCACCGCGAAACAATAATCCGACGGTGATTTGTATTTTTTTTTCCAACCGACGCCGTAATAAACTTGATTAACGTCGAAGGTCGCCAGACAAACGAGATCACGTGCCGTACGTGCTTTTTCTTTTGGCCAGTAATAAAGACCCGATGCACGTAGTATGAAGTGATACTTCTTCCAACCTTTTTTACCATCCGACTTCAGATACAACGGTCCTTCGACCTGTAACATTTCGAAATGAACAATTTAGTTTTGTTATTGTGATTGTTATTATTATTATTGTATTTTTTTTTTTTAATGTAGATATTAGGCGAAATGGGGGAGCTACGAGAGTTGGCCGAGACGAGCTCGTTGGGGTAAAATCTTTTCTGGCAACAGGCCCAACGCGACCTCATAAGCTGACGCCCAGGTTCACCCAACTGTGCGATATCATGCATATATAGCTCGCTTGTAGTTCATGTAGGTTTATTTATTTATTTTTTTTCTTTTTTCACGTGTCGTAGTTACCTCTGGCACACCGACGTTGCTGCTGGAAAAAAATTCCTCGAGAAGTATGTTTCTCGAGTGATCGTCGTACTCGGTCGTGCTACTGCGGTCCGATGCACCGAGAAGATATCTCTCGGGTGTCAAAAAAATTTGCGTCTTGTCCGGTCTCTCGACGAACAACAATTTGTTTTTCGAATCTCTCGTCCACAACAGAAGATTCTCCACCAAAAGTTCGTGATCCTCGTATACCCTTTCTGCAAATAGAACAAAAAAATATATATAACAATTTCGTTATTTTTAATAACATTAACATTACAAAGCCATTTTGTTTGAACCTTCATGTCGATTTTTTTCCCTTTTTTATCTCTGTATAAAATGTAGATTATAACGTTGATGAAGTTGTCTTATGGTAAAAACATCTCGTGGCTCGTCGACATCTTGATGAAGCATTTCAAACGTGTGTGGGTGTGATAGAAGGAAATTGAGTCGAGTTACTGGGGGGGGGCGCAAAAAAAATGGAAGAAAGGAAGAAACGACTTACCCATGAATAGATCAGGCAGATGTTCGACGACAGCCCATTTGGGATCCATCGCGACGTGATTTTTGTCAGCGAGAAGCCGGCACACGTGGGCTACGCTCATGCCCTCGTCCACCAACAAACTCTTTCCACTGCCGTCGAGGGTGAAAGCTTTGATGAAGAGCTTCTGCACGCTCGCCTCTCGCATCTTCTCCAGTGCCAGTCGAATTTTTTCCGCTTTCGCTCTGCTCGCAGCGTCTACAATGAAAATTCCATTGTTATTCAATTATTATTCAATCTTTTCGGAGTAAAAAAATTATACGCGGTCTATATGTAAACTGTATATGGAACTGGGCATACATTGTCTATATATAGATTATGTATAGACTATGTAGATGCCCAATCCCATATGTAGTTTATATATAATTTTTTTTTTACTTGACATTATTCATGCAATAATGTTATTTGGCTCAACTAATCGTGGAAGTGTTGTTTTTTTTCTTGCTGTTGTTGTTGTTTTTTTTTTTTATTGTGCGGATTGGTGAATAACCTGAGATAAGAACTTACCCATCAGTTGATGTGATTGCTGTTGAGGGACTGTGTGCATGGCGGTCTGGGGTGGTTTGTGTCCCGAACCACTGCTACTTGCCGAACTCTCGCTCGACAACATCGATACCGTGTCCGAAAAGGCACTGTCGTTGTCCGGACTGTCCGTTCGCATACCTGAATCACGAATCGATCGTTTGATAAAAAAAAAACATTCATCCATCAAAATATTCGAAATCACAATTCACAAAGATTTGTCATTGGTTTTCACTCATCTTTATTATTTTCTGGTTAATATTTGCCGAATTGAATCAAATTTTATTGTTAATTTATCGAAGTCTTATTAATTTTCTTTTTTAACTTTAAACTTATCAAATTATCATGTGAATTTATTGAACTTTCTTACAAATTCATCAAATTCTCTAGTAAGTTTATTCTTATGGGTTTATGAAATTTTCTTATAAGTTTGTTGAATTTTGTTCTAAATTTATAAAACTAGTTTTGTAAGTTTATCAAATTTGCTTGTAAATTTAACAAATTTTCTATACAAATTTTTCAAATGAAAAAAAAATATGTCTCGTTCTGAAATCCACTGAAAATCTGTTAGCCCTCACCACCGTCATTCTTTCCAATTTCCGTGCCATCACCGGCGGTGATTCTGGCGCTATTGGGTCTTCCCGATCTCTGTGAGTCCGGTGCCGGTCCGGTCGAAGCGATATCGCCGTCGCAACGTCTCTCCAGAGCGCACAATTCACCGAGTATCGCGTCGAGATCGACATCCTGAGAATCTGCAACACGAAAAAATAAACATATTTTCATTTCGAGAAAATAATTTCAAATATATGCATATACATATATATATATATATCTTTTTTTAAGGTTGTATGTATATATTTAATGTCATTTTTCGAGGAAAAAATCCGCATCGGTGTAAAAGAATATCCATTTTTTACAAAGTGATGGTTACAGGAACAATTTATATTAGTTTATGTCATTGTTTTCGATAATTCGTTAGAGATCGATTATTGCAAGACGAACCGGCAACAACGTAAATTATGACCCACGATAATATGCTTCACGGCATTAACTTCACGGCCGCATCCATAATTAACGAATGTCGCTAAGGTAGAAAGCGCTTGTGCCGGCTAAGCGTTTGCCATGTTTCCGAAGCCTTATGTTTTGTGTGCTCAATTTTCGGAAAATTCGCGATTAAAATCACGAATAACTTTAAATCGGTCGTGTAAATTATTATTTTCAAGGTACCAAAAGTCAGTCCGATATTCCATTTAAACTTATATGATTTTTCAACTCCGTGGCATCATTTTCTCGGCAGATATATATATATATATATATATATATATATATATATATATATAATGTAATGAAAAATGTTCGGAACATTCCCATAAGCATAATGTAACAAGCACACTGAATACCCCAACTTTGCGAGTTTTTTTTTCTAAATAACTGTACTGTGGAATGTTCTAAAATTTGACAGGTTGACAAGTGAATTGATCATGAACGTTCGCAAAAAATTTCATCTCATTGGCATAATTTCGTTCTAACCCCACAACAACCTTAGTGAATGAATAATTCACAAACAAATACGTGACACATAAAGGTAGTTTCACAAGGGTTTCCCTTTGAAGAAGAGTGAGATGGTTTGATGGGGAAAGCAAATAGATCGACGAACGACGTCTCTTCGTGAGGATCGAGAGGTAACGAATGCTAAAGCTAAATCATTCGCCTACTCGCATCTTCGAGATCCCGGCACGCCTCTCTCTCTCTCGCTCTTTCTCACTCTCTCTCTCTCTGTACTCCATACTCGATCTCTCTCCCTCTCACTCGGTTTCTTCGAGAGCAAACCAGTTTTACGCTAATTGCCCGGACATTTCTGCCGCGTTCGAGCTCGCGGGGGGATGAAGTCGGGTCTCGTTCGACGGGGGCTGCCCGCACTCGGTTGAGCACAACCGAACGGGCCAAGAGAGAGAAAGAGAGAGAGAGAGAGAAAGATAGCCGATGTCCACCGCGCGAGGCAAAGCGGATAACGACCCACTCAACGGGCAACTCTGCGAGCCGGTAACCGACCTCGCACAACTCTCCTTCCCCTCCAGGTTTCACGGTCTATCCAGCCCCGTTTGCTCGTTGTTCGCTCGGTCAGCTAGCCAACTGAACCCGCGACTCCGGCATCGTTATCCGGAATCTTCTCGGGACTTCGGGAAGCTTCGGTGACGGCCTTTTCGTCACGACGAAAATTATCATTAAATACGCGCAATCAGGGTGTACAATGAAATTCGTTACAATTACGTCAATTTTCCTTTTATCGTCTTATTTTCAAAATATACCAAAAACGAGGTTGATGAAAAAATATATATATATATATATTAGTAAAAATAAACTTGTTCGATATATGAAAACAACAAAATGGTTTCTTCGTCTGATTTTTATGTGTACATTCAAAATTAATTTTTTTTAATTTGTGTTTTTTTTTTTTCATTAAATGTATTATTGCAAAATTATATGAAAAATATTTTTAACGTGTGGTTACCATTTGTCATTCGAATATTTGCATTTTTGGCAAGCATAACGATAACGAGTGACAATGTCAATTTACATTTTGGAACGAGTAGAATAACGAATGACGACTTATTTTTCATTTTCATCAGACTGAAATAACGCGTGATAATGTATCTTTGTTTTTCACGTCCAAATTTTTTTTTTGCAGTTCAGATTTTTTTCAAAAATTAACCATTTACCCAATCTTGTATCTTTTAAGGTGCGAAAAATACCGAGTGAAAAATGAATAAACATTTTTCAAACACATCGTGCCAATTTCCGCCTAACAAAACCGACGATTTATCGAACTTGCACCATCACAGATTTTCGTCTCAACTCGCACATAAAAATGATTGAATAACCTTTTCTTTGTTTTTCTTTTTTTTTTTAATACCACACATTTATGCAAGAATATTCGTACTTTACGTTCGGTGCACGCAACGTGGAGAACAACGAAAATTACGAGTCAGAGAGTTAAACGAGCTTGCAGGCTCTGCGAACGTTAGAGGGCATTAAATTTTTCACACAGTCGAAAAAATGCATCGTGTCCTATGTGCATCGTGTGACTCCGCAGGTAAGTTGCGGGCCGAGACGTCGAAGAATATTTCATGCATTCGTGTGTGCGGACCGGGACGAAGGTGCTGCCACGACTTCGAGGAAGGTATGGACGTTGGAGCGACCAACCGACAACGTTCAAGCCTCCGGGCACTTTGTACCCGGAGCGTGCGCACACGTTGGGCACACACACCACGTAATTCGCATAATGTCGACAAAATGTGCATACCTCCGGGGGTGTTCGCCGAGGGTTATTCGAGCCGAGACGACGAGAACAAACTTCGACGAATTATCTTTTCGTAAATACCCGCCGCACTAAAACATATATATGTATATAATACATATGTGAGAAGATGCAAAATCTTCTTGTTGTGAGGAGGGGGGGAGGAGGGGGGGGTGTTTACCCACAACATGTGTTCCACAACCCATTTTCACGTGAATCATTAGAATCCCCAGCTGCTGCACATTACAAATGCAACTTATTCACACGTTCGCGAAATTATTTCGCGGGATAAGAGTAACGTGTGGGGGATTTGGATGCGAAACCACGCGGGTTTTAAACAACCCTGATTTACATAATTCGACAGTCACCCCCGCAAAACATTATCGCTGCGCTCGGGGACTCGACGGATTATCCGGATTGTCAATGATTTATAATCCTTCGGGCATATGCGCGATAAAATAGATGCGGCATATGTGTATATGTCAATTTTGACAAAATGGCGTCGTAGAGAAGTTTTGTATTATTGTCGGATGAAAATTTTTGAAAAAATATATTTTTTTTTATTTTGGTTTTTTTTTTTCTGCGGAACAAAATGGACGCGGGATACATGTCAATGTTGACAAAATGGTGTCACAAAGAAGTCTTTCATTATTGTCGGATGAAAATTTGCAAAAAAAAATATTTTTCTTAAATTTTGCTTTATTCTAATTTTTTTTTTTTTTTTTTGACAGTTGTTGACAGAGTTGTTGCAAACGTGAAAAAACACGATGAACGTCGAGGCGACGGAGGCGAAAAACCCGGGCGATGACGATTGGCGAACGGAATGCCGAGATAACTGGTGAGAATTGTCATTGCGGTGACGCGACCCGGGACACATTCGGCGTGACAATTTGTCACGTTACGTTCGCGATGGATTTACGAAACACGAAGAGTCACGAATTCAAGTACGTATAGCCTTGCAAATTCACACATCCAAGTTATCGAAATTTTTGTCATTCAAGAATTATTTCCATTATCGAAATAAATAAAGATAACGATAAAAACAAAACAACTTGTATTGAAGATTTTTTTCAATGTCCCAAGACAGAAGAATTTAATGAATACATTTTTTTTATTTTGTCCAATTTTTATGTGAATTAATTTTTTTCTTTCAACATTTATGTTTATTTTTTCATCAAAAATTTATCATTGTAAAATTATTTGGAAAATATGTTTAACGTCGTTTCCATTCGTCAATTGAATATTTTACATTTTTGGCACGTTATACCGTGGGCTTACTTTCCATATAATTTTGCAATTATAAAAGTAAATTTCGATTATTAAAAAAAAAAAAACTGTTTTAGACTTTTTTTCCGTGTCCCGAGACATTTCATTGTACCAATAATTATTCCTTGGTCGAGTAATTGGCTAGTGGTTGTTGTCGTTTCACTCATATCGCGGCTGCAATCCATTGCCACCTTGAAGCATATCATTTGCTTCGACTGCAATCACCCACCGACCAATCACAAGGGGGGGCGACTGTCCCCCGAGCCACAACGTTGGCTTTGTCGTTTTGTACATATTATTTCTTTTGTCACAAAACAACGAGAAAAGTTGAATATATATATATTTTTTTCTTTTTTCCTTCGGAGACACCTGCGAGGTTGGTAATAAAAAGCGACGAAGAAGAAAAAATAACAGACCGATGTGGTGTAGGCAAGAGGCGTCATGGAGTGAGACGCGGAAAGTGATTACAAAGAGTGGCGTTACGGTGGCGCAACGGTACCGTTAGAAATGTTAATGTGCTCGCGACCGGACGGGATAGCAGATTATTTGTTTTCTTCGAAATCGTGCAATGCAACAGCGATGACGATCATGATGATGATGATGATGATGATGATGGTTGGAAGAAACGCGGCAATGGACGTTTCGATAAAGGCGCAGCAAAACGTCAGCGTTTGGCTGCCGGCGTTTCGTATTCTCGCGGCGTGTTTCGTTCGACTCAAGTCGGACGGCCGAAACGCCTCTTGTGAGTCATGCGACTATATAGTGTGGCGGCACACGTTCGAATAAATACAAGTTTCTATTATACCGCACGAAACGACAGCGACGCGTCCATGGGACTTTTGTCGATTACAAGAAGAAGATGAAGAAGCGACCGTGGAGACCCGGGAAAGTGGCCATTCGCCCCGGCATGCAGATGAAGACGGGAAGAAAAAAAAATAAAGAGGCACCGAAAAAAAATAACACAATTATTGTGATTATGACGAAGGATAAGCCGAGTAAAAAAATTATGTATTAAATATACATGGGAACGGGCGTATATAGTCAATATATGTAAATTATATATAGACTATATATGGTAGACTATAGTAGACTTTAGTAGACTATATATAGACTATAGTAGGCCATAGTGGATTGCAGTAGACTATAGTAGACTTTAGTAGACTATATATAGACTATAGTAGACTATAGTAGACTATAGTAGACTTTATTAGACTATATATAAACTATAGTAGACTATAGTAGACTATAGTAGACTTTATTAGACTATGTACAGACTATAGTAGACTTAAGTAGACTATATATAGATTATAGCAGACTTAAGTAGACTACATGTAGACTATAGTAGACTATAGTAGACTTTAGTAGACTATATATAGACTATATATAGACAACAGTAGACTATAGTAGACTATAGTAGACTTTATTAGACTATGTACAGACTATAGTAGACTTAAGTAGACTATATATAGATTATAGCAGACTTAAGTAGACTACATGTAGACTATAGTAGACTATAGTAGACTTAAGTAGACTATATATAGATTATAGCAGACTTAAGTAGACTACATGTAGACTATAGTAGACTATAGTAGACTTAAGTAGACTATATATAGATTATAGCAGACTTAAGTAGACTACATGTAGACTATAGTAGACAATAATAGACTGTATGTAGACCATAGTAGACTAGCGTAGACTATATATAGACAATAGTAGACAATATATAGACAATATATAGTAAGCTATATATAGACTATAAAGTCTTTTGATTATGATTTTTTTTTCAGTTAACCACGTTTGTGAATGGAAAAGAAGACAAATCGTATTGTGTTGATATATACCTCCGGACGAGTAGTAACCAAGAATACTCTCGTTGCTGGCAAAGTAGCCGAGCATTTTTCGGAACGGTCCGTTCCGGTGTGTGATCAAATTTTCCGACACAACCAGGATGGCACGAAAAAAAAAAAAAAAAAAAAAAAAAAAAAAAAAAAAAAAAACGCTAACGTCGTGAGCAACGCGATTGTAAACGACACCTGCTCGGTCATCCGAGTGTCTCGTGCTTTCCCATTGCTGCTCCTGTTCCTCGCGATGTATCAAACAAACGCTAAAAATCTCACGAATAAGAATTTTGTAATTCACTTCGACTCGATCTACTTATTTTCACGTTATTCCGGCGATATTAACCGTGAACGATTTATACCAACGTGAAATCACTATTGCACCACGAGTTCCACATTTCTCGCGCAACACGAGACGACGATACACACGGGACAACGTATCCCATCGTTTCTGAATATTCTCAACTCTAACACACACACACACACACACAGACACAATTTCGGAAAATCACAAACCAGTCGGAAAATCAACTGCACCGTAAATAATTGTAACTATTTTTACGTCGAAACACGAATAAAACTTTTTTCGTTTCTTTTTTTAGGCTTGAGTTGAAACATTTATTTTAACAAATATTTCGCTCTTTTTTTCATTACTATCCATAAATATTCACTTTTATGAATAACTTTTCATCCGTTTGATAACGTGGATGTAAAAACCAAAAGTTTTGATTAAAAAGAGAAAAAGAGAAAGATAGAGATGGAGATAGTCAATGAACACAGAGTGGAAGGCGATGCTCGCGGCGCGTGCGACCGAGCTTGACTAAAGGCCTTAAAGGTAAGAGGAGGTCTGGTGGTAGTCGTAAGCTAGTTCCTCGACTAAACCTCGACTCGGTTCTCTCCCGCTTCTCTTTGCCTTTTCCGTGATGGCTTAGCTCACAAACACGCCGGTCCAGTCAGTGAGCAAGCAGCAGCAGTAGCAACAGCAGCAGCAGCAGCAGCAGCAGCGTAAAACATTAACGTAAAATAAAAGTCCCTACACCACACTGACGTACGCATATACGTATATAAATTAAAAACAGATGGTGCATGTACGTTCATGCACATAACGAACGTGATTGGAGCATTGTGAATGGTACTTAGAGCGGTGCAAGTGTTGGCCGATGGTATGCGAGAGACCGTCGCCGTTCAAGTAGGTATTCGCGGTTGTACTCTAGCTATATATATATATATATATATGTGTGTATATGGAGCATTCCATGACATGTCGACCGCATTCTGGCGATAATTTTTCACATCGTTTTCATAATTTTTCGTTCGAAAGTAATCATCGAACAAAACGAACCCAATTTTTTTCAAATTTTTTAAATATATTTTTTTTCAAATGTTTTTTTTTTGAGAATTAAAGTAAAATAGAAAAAAAACCTCTGTTATTTTCTCCTGGAAGAATTCACGAAATTCTTATAAATTATAGTGAAATTTTTAAACGCTTCTAAACGGAGAAAATTTTTTTTTTAAAAGTCTTTCTATTTGTTTTTTTTTTTTTTTAATTTTTTTTTTCTCTCCGATAGTTTTGAAAGCTCCATCTTGCAATAGCGTTTGAAAATTTCTTTATAATTCATAAGTATTTTGTGAATTTTTTCAAGCGGAAAAAAAGGAATGTTTTATTTATTTTTTTTTAATTTGCAAAAAAAAATATATTCAAGAAATTGATAAAAATTGGGTTTGTTTTTTTTCGATGAGTATACTTTTGAATAAAAAAATATGAGAACGATCTGAGATATCATCGCCAGGTCTTGATTGACATGTCATGGAATGCGCCATATATACATATATATATATATATATATACACATGTATACATATACGTATTACTGGTTATACGAAGCTATATACATATATATAAGCGTACTACTGGTTATACGATGCACGCCGCGATATTAGCCAGCGAGTGCGACTGGCTGACCGATCGTCCCGCCTTGCGTTACTCGCATGCAATCCTGATACTCGTGCCGCTCAATCGTTAAGTCACAACTGTGACGAGAGCGTTCCACACTTGCATCGCGATGTATATTCCGTCGCTGAGCAAGCCCCCTCCTTCCCCCCTCCCGCCCACCCCATTGCATTATGCACATTCGTAGCCTCAATTATTCCGACTGTTTCAGTGTGAATAAAATACTTTGGGGAAACAACTGCGATGTTGGTTCAACGTTTTTTTTTTCTTTCACTCGTTTGATGACCCATTTGCAATGGCACATTTTTTAAATTTTAATTCTAATTTTTTTTGAAATTATTTTTTTATTTTGATTTTAATAAAATGTTTTGCAAATTATTGTCGAGTCTCGAGAATAATGTGTCGTGTAAGTAAACGCAATGAATTGGATTATCTTTGACTCCTTGATTTGAGATTTTATTATTTTTTTGATTATTGGGTTATTATTTTCAATATTGAGCTTCATCTATGCCGACTTTTTATTATTTCGTACAATGCTTGATATTCGTGACTTTCTTTTCTTTCTTTTGTCTCGTCTTCGCCACTTGAACCGACAATTCCACCGACTCGCCAGTTATCTCACTCTGCTCTTCGAACGGAGGATGCAACATGAACGTGTTTACGCGATCAATAACTTATCGGATTGCGGAATGCATAACGTCCGGGGCAGAGGAGGGAGGATGGCGATGGCGACGAGGGGTGGAGGGGGGGGGGGGGGGTGGTGGTACGACGGACGATCGACTTCCAAGAATCTCGTGTCATCCACGACTAACGACAGACGCAGATGCTGCTCAATCTTGCAAGCTCCACCATTGCTCCTGCATCCAATCCGACCATGCCGCAGCAACTACTCACACACACACACACACACACACACACACACATTCGTCTCGTCCCCGGCAATTTGCTGTCACCCATTACATACTCCGGAACATGAAAGATAGCATAAAAAAAAAAAAACAAAAAATAAAATAAAATAAAATAAAAAAATTAAGAAAAAAGTAAAACACAAGCCTGATATATATATACGTAGAACGATGTGTCACTGTGCAAGATAAGGATCTTGAAACCCGCCCATTTTGAATCCTCCCCGAGTTGCCGTGAGCGGTCTCCTAGATTGTATTGTAATTATTTCCCAGTGGCGGTTTAATTAACCGATGAACAGACTGACGCGGCTCCATGTGCTTCGTGAGCATGGGCCGACGTCATGAACAAGCATGACATATGTCGCTGTTATCCAAAGCTCGTACGTTCGTCGTTCGTTGTTTCGCTTTACGAAATTCCAGTGGATCGTGCCCCATTTTTTTGGACTTCAATGACATATCGTTGGGCCACCAGGCAATGACGAAATTTTGTTGTTTCGATGTTCGAATTTATCGGTATTATTGTTTATTAATCCTGCAGGTTGTGAATTTATTTTTCTAGCTTCAACGGATGACCTGGTTTACTTCGTCTTTTTTTTTCATATGGAAGCGGATGGTGCACGAGAAATCTCATTTCCTTGACATTGAGTTGATCGAAAAATCCATTTGGAGACTGAGAGATGGAAAATCATCAAAAAGCTCACTTTTGTGATTGCACATGAGAGGCTGTGTTCGGATCCCAGTAATTAGTTTAATAGGGTTAATATTGTTGTTTGATTCGGTGCTTATTGTATCAATTCTCGTTCGAGCTTTGTCATCGAAGGACTTCAATGATTTCGGTTTTACAATAAGTTGAATTTGAAATTTTCTTCTGTTAGTTTGTAGAGTGAGAAAATTTCTGCCTTACCGATATTTTTGATTCAGCATTTATTATTCATTTATATGTTGGGTATGGTCGTCTCTCAAAAAATCGGGAGGGCGGGGGGGGGGGGGGGGAATCTCGATTATGGAGAAATGTAAAAAATAATCGAAGAAGCTGACGAAAAAGCTCAACGACAAAAAAACATATTATTATCATTTTTATTATTATTATTATTATTATTATTGCTCGGCTACTGCAGATTTATCGAATTTTTTCGTGCTCGTGTAATGTAAAAAAAATTGTCGAAATTTTTGTACTCGACAACTGTCGGAAATTTCGTCTTTGCCTCGCAAATTACGATAACGAGTTGCCTTGTATACGTCGGAACGAAGCTTTCGGCGCACAAATCTCGAAAAGCACACGCTCCGGTAAACCACGATAAAATTGAGCAAAAGCTCGAATCGTCTCATTACGAGTTTCCGTATTCTACGTCGCACATTATACATATATATATATATGTTCCGTGAAAGTATTGCACGAAATTAAGGGTGGATAAAGTAAGGGTAGAGAGTTGAATAATAATGCTAATGACGTGACGCAACAAGGGTGGAACTACGGATAATTTTTTTATTTCTTCTTTCATTCTGAGCAACGTGATTTCGTATTCAGAACGAAATTTTGGGGTAAAATTTTGTTTGTCGTTGAAGTATTTACTTTTTAATTGATGATTGTTGGGGCAGGGCGGGGGGGGATGAGAGTCTGACGAGAATGAAGAATCGCCGGGACAAATGAAGGGAGAGGGGATGATAACCCCACACGGTTAGGTTTGATTAATCGCTATCGTAGTTTTTGCGGAGGGATTGATGCGAGAGGATGTATCGTATCAATCTCGTGCACCTTAGTTCGGCAATTTTTCAGGGTGAGACGAGACACGCGAGAGATCGCACGACAAAGTCCCACGACGAGGGTTGCCCGAGCAATTTCCCGGGCTTCAATTAAATTCTCCGCGCAAACGCCTGATGCCTCGTTTGCATATATATACTTATATATATATATATATATATATATATACCCAACGAAGTTTTCCCAGACGACGAAGAAACAATTTGTCAAAGCAAATAACGAATCAACTTTGTTGAGAGAACGAAATTTTGGGAAAACAGTTGCGTCAACCCTTCGACTGGATTCGCCGCGGAGAACGAAGGAAATATCGAGCAATTTTGCTGAATTGCAGTCCGAAGAAGCAGACGCAATTTCAGAATGTTGGCTACATGAATTTTAATGGAAATAATGAGTGTGAAAAAAAAAATTAAATAGAATCGAATCAGATGAAAGATAAATCGAAGAAAGTAGTCGAGTAGCGTGTTGGGCACGCACATGATAGATTTCTTATTTCAGGAACCATAAAAGGGTTCCTAAACTTCTACCGAACCATTGAAAAAAAAAAGAAAAAAAATTATCCGAAGCATCGTTTCGGCCCGTGATTTTCATTTTCGTTCAACGATACGAAATATTACATTCTGCGCCACAACGATCACCATCAAAGTGACGGTGCAATGACCCTCTCTCTCTCTCTCTCTCTCTCTCTCTCTCTGGGCTCTTTGTTCAACGTTCGCAAAGCATTTGTCGACTATTCCTTGAGGTTCGACAAAAAAGTTGTAGCTACACGTTCCACGACTATAAAAGATTATCACGGCTTTTGGCCGTGATAGTTACACACCGGCTTTTCAGCTTGCACCGATGCCCATGGTTTTCTAAAAGGGACAAGAGAAAAAAAACAAAAAAACAAAAAAAACAAACAAAAAAACGGTCTTGTAACCAGCCGAGCGGGAAGTTGCTTCTGCCTTCGGTGAAAGTATGAAAAAAAAATTGACATGACAAAAAGAAAAACCCTGTAACAGGTTGCAGCGTATTGCAAACCGTTGCAAGCATGAGCTTTACATGGAATATTCAAAATCAATCTAAGAATCATTGGCCGCTTCATATAATTATGTTTCGTATAATTCATAGATTCAATTTTATTATTATTATTATTGTTATTGTTGTTATTATTATTATTATTATTATTATTATTATTATTATTATTATTATTATTATTATTATTATTATTATTATTATTATTATTATTAATGTTTTTCGTTGAAATGACTTTGGTATCATGGTTCACCATTGAACCACGATGACAAGTCGATTATGAGCTTCTTTTTTCCACTACGAGCGACACAAAAGCCGAGTGGATTAGTTTACAACAAGTACAAAGTCGAGGATGATTGTGTGAAACTCGTGGATGCACGATCGTTGAAAATACGTCCAAAGCCTTCCGTCTCGTCTTTGGCATTGGGATCGAGTGAGAACACGAAGAAAGAACTTGAGACTTGGTTACAACGATGATGCACCCCGGTGCCCATATCGTGTCTGGCCACAAAACCTTTCCTCGGGCACGGGTAATATAGCTCTCCCCGGTATCGCACGGAGACCGCTATTACAAGCTATTTCATACCTAATAGCCGCAGTCTCACCTATGTATCCACTATACCTCACAATGCACAACACTCCGGCTCGGGATATTTGACGCCCGAGGGGTGAATGGCCGGCTAATCTATCAAAGCCCGGACACCACCAACTACCTCGCAACACGTCAACCACCCGGTTTGTTAATATCTCAACGAACCGGTTCATCGAGACACAATTGTCAGTTTGACGGTTTAACACGAAAAAATAAAATATTAATAATAAAATGTAACTAATGGTTTTTAGTGGATTCGGTCGCTATGGATATTTTGGTTGGGTAACTTTGATGACGAACGACTATATGGTTTGTTTTCTTTATAATATTCTTCCTTGTTACGTTTCGCACACTAAATTTGGGGCGCATTCAGGTTTATTTTTTATTTTTTAGTGTATATCAATCTAATATAATTGTGGAAAATTATTTTTTTCTGTTCAATGTAAAAAATTGAAATTTTTTTTTTGTATAATTAATGTAAAATGATATACACTAGAGAATGAAAAAAAAAAAAAAAACAAACTGAAAAGATACCGAATTTAGTAGACGAAACGTAATATAAAGAAGAATATTGATTGAAGGAAAAACTATATGGTCGTCCGTCGCCAAAGCTGACTAACCAAAATAATACATAACCAACTGAAAGATGTGAAATATTAAAAAAGAAAAAAAAAAAAGAAAAATGAATAATAAATCGGATCGTAATAATTTAAAAAATAAAAATAAAATTAAAAAAATGAAGAATAAATCGGATTGTAAGTAATTTTTTAAATCAATCATCAATTGCGTATCTTGTGATTTTTCATTGATTTTTCTTTTTTCAAAAAAGGTTTTCAAGAAGAAAATGAAACGAGCCATTTTTTTATTTCGTTTGTACGAGCAATTTGGGATTTTTATTAATTGCTTTGGATGTAGTTGCAATTTGTATGATGCGATCGATGGAAAGTAACAAAGCGTTCGGTATATAGACACGACAAAGAAAGTCTTCGACAGCGCGTCGTATCTGTCTTCCTTATCCGTTGCGATTTTTCATTGATATTAATCGGTTCGATTCGCCGGCTCGCTGGGAAACAATCAGGCACTATCGTTCTTCAACCTCTATGTATATATGTGTGTGTGTGTAGGATATCGATGGACAGTGAAGATTGAATTTACAGCGACGTGGGTGGCCAAGCGTGAACCGCTCGCTTTTCACAGTGCTCGGACACGCGTGTACGCGTGCACGCGTTACGTGTATACCCGTATAACCGTGTGGTACGTTTTGCAAACGATGCAACGAGATATCTGTTGTCCGTCGCTTTTGTTGGCCGACGGATTTTTTGTCCACGAACGGTCTTCCGGTTGCCGAGCTGCTCTGTACCGACTCTCCGTTCTCGCGAACGTAAACCCGGACGACAGAACCACGAAGAACCGAACGAACGACTCGTACAATATTTCATACACGTATATATGTAGTACAGGGTGATCTGTTTGAGTTGACACAGCAGAATATCTGGCAGACGATATACTTTAGAGAAAGATGTTCGAAATAAAAGTTACATGGACTCGAAGAGGGCAAATCACAATGTGGCATTGTGATTTTTATTCGGTGGAGGTTTGCAAGGTCATTTGGAGGTGCACTTTGGTTGTTTTTTTTCAAATCCAGTAAGAACGTGTACTTTTTTTCAACAGGTTTGCATTTTACAAGAAAAAAACAAACGAAAATTTTTATCCCAAATTGTTTTCTCTACGATATCAATTTTTTTTAACGATATCTTAAAATTAATAAAATTGTTGATTTGTGGGTATGAATTCTATTCCAACTTCAATGGGTAACCAGGTATGTATATCTACGTCTAAGCATGTGGCATTTTACGCCAAATAACCCTGCCTGTGATTATCACAATTTTTTTTTTCGTTAAATATTTCAATCAATGAATGAAAAAATGTACCAGATGGATATTTGATTGGAAACAAAAAATATTTACGGGATTTGTTTTTTTTTTTTTTTAAATTCTGATACAGTATTGTTGCTTGCGGTTAATCTGCAAGCATCGAGAGCCAAATTACTCACTCTTTTAAAAAATAAATTCATCCAACTATATAAATTAAAAGTAAAATTGATGAGAGGGCGTTGTCTCGAACGTCGAGTTGACACATTTCAGTGACTACTGGTCGAGTAATTTTCGAAAAATCAGGTAAAAATTTTTTTTGTCGATGATATATTATTTTTTTTTTCTTCGCCCTATAGAATATCCGAAGGTACTGTTTTTATATATTTTTTTTCTTTTACTCTCGATATGGAAATTCGACGTGGAATGCCACGTAGATATCGCGGTGAACAAAGCGCGAAGAGTGCAAGGACCATTGTCACGCTTCGTTTCCGATACACTTGAAAGAAAAAAAAACGTTTTCACGTGCCCGGAACATCGAGACGAGAATGCGTACAAAAAAAAATTAAAAAAAAAAAAAAAACGATTTTTTCTTTTGTGTTTCCGATCGTGGAACATGATCGTCGAGGTTCGAAGTTGGAAAACGGTGAAACTCATCGAGATACCTCTGTATCATCGTTGCAGTTCAATGACCCCGCGTGTGCGCCACGAGCAAGCCGCAAAGTTTCCAAATATATTATACTCACCGACCGTGTACGACCGAACGCGCGCGCGCGCGCACTTGTGCGTTTGGTTTCGCCAGAGGCCCGGCGCGGGTAGAATATAACGTTTTCGTCGTTTCGACTCGTCGCGGGCAATGTTCCAGCAAAAATCGCGTCGCATTAGCCGGCTAACCACGTGACTCAAGACGTTTTACCGTATGACCCGCTAATTCGTGAATCGTCGTCGAACATCCCGAGTCCAAATGTACACCTTACATTTCGACTTGTTTCACCTTACACGTCCCAATTGAAAGTCAAAGTGAGATTGAAATATTGGTTTTTTTTTTCACCTTCGTTTCAACCTCAATGTGGTGCGGAATTTTTTTTTTCTTCACCTTTGGATGATTTTTTGAGTTTTTTGAGATGATTTTTTCGTTCTGCATTTTAAACTTGAATAATACGAAATAACTGCAAGTTTTTGCGGTGAAATGACGTTGAAACGCACATGAGAATTGTTTCGAACTTCGTCACAAAATTGTTTTTGAAATTCGTTGAAATAAAATTTTGACTCGGGATCACATAAATGTGTAAAAAAAAAGGGAAATAATGGCAGATCGTTTCATCGATCGTTTATAATCAATGGTCATTGAAAATTGTTGGATTGAAAAAAAAAATGAAACAATTCATAATTTCGTTGTGAATGATTCCTCGATTGTAGAAAAAAAAAAACAAATTGTTCATTTTAATTGATCAGGAACAACGAAAAAATATCTCGTTAACGATGTAAACAAAAAAAAAAATCGTTGATTGCACCGTCTATTGTTTCAATCCAATCGCCAATCATAATTGTTCAATACAAGAAATGTTTACAATTTTCATTCCAATTGTTTTTTTTTTTTTTTTTTTTTTTTTTCGTTCTTGGAAAAGTTAATTTATCGATTTCAATGAATTTCGAACAGCGAGCCAAAAATTGGGTCAATGATGGTTAAGAAAAATCGCGGATCGTTTTGTCGATTGTTCCAATCAATAGCCAATAAAAATGTTCAACCACCAAATAACGTTTAGAATTTTATTTCCAATTTTCGTCTTCTTTTCTAAACTAAACAATAAATTCATTTCAATGTACTTGCGAATACCGAGAAGTTAAAAAAGAAAAAAAAAATAGTCGCGACGATAAAAATATTTCCAACGCAAAGGGCATCAGTTTTATATACGTCAAATAACTAAAACGTTTATGGCCATCGCGTGAGTTGCTGTACATGCATGTGCAGCCATAGAATTCGCCCATACCCGCGAATTCGCGGCGTGTACGCAGCGCAAGCACTCTTCGAGATCGTATTTCTCAGGTTGCGAGCGTCGTCCGGAACGCGATAACGCTCCGGAGAAGATTCCCATTTCGCGCGATAAGTCGTTATCCGAGATATCGCGAAGATGCGAAATAATGAAAGTGAAAGAGGGAAAAAATATATGTATACAGGGTGTCCCAGTTTTTGCCGGCCAAACTTTGCCGGCGTATTCTACACGCAAAAGTACGAAAAAAAATGTTGTATGAACACATGCTCTTAAATGTTTTACGAAGGAGTTATAACTAATAATAAAAAATGATGATGAACTGGCATTTCGTCGACACAGCGCACGAACGTATAATCGGTGTTACAGAAACTCGCATGATCTCCTCGAAGCTCCGTGTTTACCAACAAAACTATAAATCCAACAAAACCAAGCAAAATAACCGTAGACCTTCTCAATGTAATAACATTTAAGAATGACCGTCCGTTATTACGAATACAGGATTGACATCTAACAAAAATTGACCTTGAGTTTAAAATTGAGTTTTGTTGGTAAACACATGGCTTCAATGAGATTATGCGAATTACTGTAACACCGATGATATACGTTCGTATGCTGTTTCGACTAAATGCCAGTTCATTATCATTTTGTATTATCATCTATAACTCCTTGATAAAACATTTAAGACCATATTTTCGTATAACATTTTTTTCCAACTTTTGGGAGTGGAATACGCTGGTAAATTTTCGCCGAGAAAAAACTGGGACACCGTGTATGTGTTAACGTCGGGTAACAACGCACTGTTTGACGACGTTCCATAAATTATGGAGACAGCGAGACGGGCGTGAGTCGTATTTAAAAAAAAAAAATAAAACAAAAAAGAAACAGAAAAAAAAATACTTCTCGCTTGCCAACATTGGCGATGACAAGGAACGCGGGTTGAATCCTCCAGCCGACAAAGAAAACGACGCGTGTATTCGTAAAAATCGTCGCAGAGCGAGGATCTTCATTGCCTTGGAGATAAAAGAAAACGGTCGCTGCCACGACGCGACGTTTCTCCCTTCGTCGATCATAAAAATGGCCGTAAAAAAGTAACTCTCATTACTCGTAAAATCTAAGCCACACACGGGAAGGAAAGTGGGAATACAAGCGTCGATAAATGGACGGTTTCGTCCTTCAGGGCTTGAGCATAAAGTTCAACGATTCACGAGGGTCACCCGTGTAACCTGTCTTTTTTAATGTATTCGATTTTTTTTTTTGTTTTTCCCAATCGAATCAATTCCAAAATAAATAAAAATCCGCATGAATGTCAATTTCGATGTACAACAGGAAAATTTATTCGATCGATCAACGCTCATCATCCTGTCTGATCAAAGTCAATCGCTGTCGTCGCAAAACTTTCCCACACGGGTAATACAGTTATTATCTACTGTATTAATACAGTATTAGGAACTGTATTACCACATGTTGGTAATACAGTTATTCTTAATTTTTTTTTCGCCCATCAACATATCTCAATTATTTTCACGAATTAAATTACGTGAATCATTGAGCTAGTTTGCAAGAAAAATAAATCTCGTGCAAAAAGTTTTTTTCGTTTTTCCAAAGAAGCGTTATTGAAAAATAAATAATGAAACAATAATAACAATGACAAAATCTTTCACTTGCAATCATCAAAACCTGTAAAAAAAAAAAAAATAATTTCCAACTCAAAACAGCAAATGAGAACATGTGTGTTATTTTCAAAAAAGCTTGAAAAATGCTCTTTTCTTTCAAATTTCAAATTTTCGATCGATCGTTCTCGAAATTCCTGTCGATAACAAAAAAAATGCCGAAAAACGTGTTTTTTACTCATATCACAAAAACGCTTCTTTGGAAAGAAATGATTGTCACTTTTTTCCCCACCGACCCTCCTGTCAGTCTATATAACACATATTTTATTAGGTTTCCCAAAAAAAAAAAAATTGCAAACTAGTGTTATCAATGCTCGAATAGAAAAAAAACAAAAAAAGGTAATTAAAACGTAAATCATAATTCTGACGGGCAGAGCGTGATAATGCGCGTGAAAAGGATCCCACGAATAAATAGCGAAAGTGTTGGTGAATGCGTGAAACTCGGCTCGGACATACTTACCCACGGCAGTATTAGTGGCAAGTCTCTAGTTTCTTCATAGAAGTTATAATAACTCGTAATAACCGAGGCCCCGGAGTTTACGGTCCTTATCTGAGGAATGCCCGCTGGCGGCACTTGACTTCCTCGAGAGCTCTCGCTACGCGATTCCACGATCGTTCGTATACATATATATATATACATATATAAATCCGTGTACCTGTTTGGAATGGAAGCTCCCATGCCACGGGGCGTTATGGTGCAGAGAGATGCATGCCTTGTCTTCGCATATCCGCGATACGTCCGAGTCAGTATTTCACGAGGTTACATACCGGGTGTACGAGCAGACAAGAGCAATGATTGATTAAATGTCTCACTGTCTCTCTCTCTCTCTCTCTCTCGCTTGTGACGCACTAGACACGCGTCGCGACGCCCCGGAACCGAGCTAACCGGGTTGTAATGGAATACGTCACTCGGAACTGACATTTTGCAGCACCTCTACAGTCGATTCTCCGTACAATCGACTCAGTCGGCGTTCTGGTACGCCATGAGTTGAGGATCTATGACTCATGTGTTCCCAAGTTGAAAAAAAAGGTATACATTATACGTGTATAGTCTATTATATATAAACTATACCTAGTATGGGTCAAATAGACCCAGTGTCAATTGAAACGTCAGTAAAATTTTTGTTTCAACCGAGTTGAAATCGATTTTTCCGATAAATATGAAAATATCAAAATGACCCTCTGCCTCACTGATGTGATGGGTCACCATTTCAAATACATGCATCCAATTGGCCCGAAAAAATTCAAAGATGTGATGATGTAGTTTATGAAAGTAAATATTGCCGCAGTCTTGAAAGATAAATTTCGCGAGCGATTTTTTTTTTTTTTATCAAACTCGACATGTGGGTCGAATTGACCCAGTGTCTCGGGGTGGATTGACAGAGCCCGATGTTACCGAGTGGCCCTGCTCGACTCTAGCGAGCCGAGGACAGAAAGACATCGAATATACGACGCGCATGCGCAATTGAGCAGCGGAAAGCGGCGAGCCAATCGCAGCGAGCCTGGACGGTGAGCATGCAGAGGACCACGAGATTCCGCGGAGCGCCTCTACAGTGAGCCCCAACTACAATGCGCCGCACAATTTCGCATCCAACGAGCCGGGAACAACGTTATCGACTGTCGTAGCTGCTATATCAACCCCGCGGGCCTTGTGTCCCAGCTGCCGGAGGAGCTTCGATCGTGACGATCGAGAGAGAATATCGGCTCGAGTTTTCACGATGATTATTCATCTCGGGGGTCGGCGATACGGAGAGTTTCTCACTGCGGAAGCCAAACGTGTATTCGCGAAGCGCGGTCTTTCGAATCTCGTGAAACCGGGCATCGCGGGAGCAACGTTGCGGCGAACAAAAGGGCCGCAACAAAACGACAACGACAATAACGTCGATAACGGGAAAGGAAACGGTCGGGGAAGATTTTATCTAACGTGTGGCGATTGTACACGCGTGGATGATATCGACGTTGACTATATATATGTATGTGTGTGACGATACGGGTTTAAGGTGGCCGTTGCGACGAGTTGACTCGATAGGTTGTGAGTTCTCGAAGATTCCCACGTCGATTCATGACCGGTAACGCCTTCTGGCCTTGTGCACACAGGCCCTGTTCGATGGCACAGTCAAGAACACCCCTTTAGACTTATCTCTGTCTTTCTCTCTCTTTCTCCCTCTCTCTCTCTCTTCGTGCTCGTCTAACTGTGCCGTTTTCAAAGATTTATCGTGAGAGTTCGATGCCTCTCACTCTCTCCATTTCTCTCTCTCTCTCTCTCTCTCTCTCTCTTTCTTTCTCTCTCACTCTGTCGCAGGTAAGAAGACGCCCTCGCCGTCGATGCGAACGCGAAATCTCGGAAGACGCGGCTGCGGAGGAAGAAGGACACGATAAGCAGGACCATATAGTCGATCTACCTGGAGCACGACACGATGTTTCACCGTGCGCATACCAAACATCGGGTTTACATCTCGGCGATGGTTTCTCACGTTTGGGAAAGTCGTAATGTCGGACGAGAGAACGTTTTTTCTTTTTTTTTTGCAAAAGTATGAAATTCATCGTTTTACGAGATGACGACGATTTTTTTTTTTACAGAGTAAAATATTATTTCAACGTGGTTTATTCGTGTAGAAAATTAGGCACGTTTGTAACTTTTTCATTGTCGTTTTTTTTTTAATTTATTTATTTGATGATACTTCATTGGAATTGAATGCGGTTTGGTTTTGTGATGACAGAGTTGACAATCATATTGACATCAAACTCTGCGAGAAGAATTGGAAAAAAAAAATTTATATCGTTATCGTGGAATGATTAAAACACAATTCCGAATGTTTCCGAAAAAAAAAAAACCAAAAAAACAAATGATTCATGAATAACATTTCTTGTTGTCCGACAGTCCAAGACTGATTGCCCGAGCGTTCGGGTGGAAGGAACGAAAATGTGCGTTTCGAGTTGCGCGAACAATAAAAAAAAAAAAAAAAAAACACAGATTATCGTCGAGATGACGAACGAGAAAGCGTGCATGAGGATTCAGAAGTTGCAGAAAATTAATTTCACGAAGCTCCAACATCAGATCGCGCATGCGCACCGGTGCAACGACACCGCAGCGCGGTGGGGGGGGGGGGAGGGGGGTGGGGGGGGAAACGCAACGAGAGATATGGCCAAGACGGCTCGAGATTGAAATATGAGAAGTTCATTCGTATAGATCTGCGATTTTGAAGATTCGCCACGTGCGTGATGATGAGCAATGGTTGTAAATCTTGCAGAATTGTTTTTTTTTTCTTTTACTTTTTTTGTCAGTCGAGAAAGTCGAAGCGTCGAGTGAAAATATTTTCATAAGATATTACGGATAATCCGAGGTCCGCCATTGTTGCATATTTGCTAAGACCGAAAGAGGCCGGCACACCGATCGACCCCCGGCAAATCGCCATTTCCGATCGTACGAGGGAACAGAACAAAGCAAAGCACCGCGTTAATATATATATTATATATTATATATTAGGGTGGTCCTCAATGGGGGTGTTGACGAATTTCGACGAGTGCACCCCCCAGATAAGTTCAAAATGAGTAGATGAATATATGTGCGAAACCCCAGAACTGTGGTCCAATGAGAAGACGTGACTGTATCCTCGTTTTGTTTCCCATTTGAATAACATGGGATTTTCGGACTAATTCGGCAATTATTTTTTCGAGTTGTCCCTAAGCACGCAAAAAAATCTTTATCCATAGAAATCTATTGTTGATGAGTGTAACTGCTTGTACAATTTTGCACAAGACCTCACCTGTATATTATCGATAACGGCGAACCGATGAACGATGATAGCAACTGATAAACGATTGCAATACAAATTCAAATTTATTTGTGTTTATGTCTTGTAAAAAAATGTAAGAGTAGTTATACCCATTAACAATAGATTGACGTGAATAAAGAATTTTTCGCGTACCTAGGGACAACTCAAAAAAATAATTGCCGAACTAGTCTGAAAATCCCATGTTATTCAAATGGGAAACAAAACGAGCTTACAGTCACGTCTTCTCATTGGACTACAGTGCTGGGGTTTCGCACATATTTTTATTTATTTATTTCGAACTCATCTGGGGGGTGCACTTGTCGAAATTCGTCAACACCCCCATTAACGGCCACCCTAATACATCTAGGTATACATATGTATGTTTTTGTTTTAAATACACTACACGATGCATTGGCGAATGCACATGAAAAAAAAATATGCAAAACAGCGTGCCTCGAGGGCAAAGGGAATAACAAACGCGATTGTAACTTTTGCCACAAATGCCACGGCAATAGATTAATATCGACTCTCTCTCTCTCTCTCTATCATTGTCTTGGTTGTTGTAACTCGCGAGCGCGTATAAATTTTCACCGATACAACGTGAAAGCCCCGAGACGAGATTCGTTCTTCCGCGACGAGAGCACAGAGAGATCGTTTGGCCGCGGTTCGACGATGCCAGATAAGAACCGCGAGTGCACAATCGCTTCTCACTCGTTCTCTCTCTGTGTGTGTTTTTTTAACCCTCCGGCCAATCTTCGGGACGGAGACGCGCGCCGGCGCTTTGTACACCCCGTGTTTCGAACACAAACGCGTCACGGCGCTTTCGCGCCGTATCGAAATTCACGGATGATCGGACAATCGGACGGAACGGGAAAAAAACAGGATGAAAGGACGTTTCGACGATTCGAAACTCGTGGAGTTCGAATTTCGTCGATATGGAGTTTTAAATACCACTGGCGGGCTCCGGTAGAACATTATTTCAACGACACGCGCTGGCCACTTGCGAGTATAATTTATAAGTCCGATGTGTATACCCTCGATTACGATGGTCAATTAATTTTTTACTTTATGATCAACGAATTGGTAATTTTACGAATTTAATAAAATACTAATAAATAGCAATTATCGAGGAAATTTTGGTTGATAATTATTTATATGTTATTAAACATATTTTATGCAATTCATAAATTGTTTATTATACACTTATGTATGTAACGAAAAAGTTAGGAATTTCACCGAAAGTATAAAAACTATATATGAGCTATATGAAAAAGCTTATGAATAAACTACCGAGTCGATATATATATATGTATGTGTTTTTTTTCATTTGGGATTGCATTAGCGTTAACAATGTATCAACTATTGATAATTAATTTTCAATGTACATATCAATCGGTATCAATGAATAATTTATCGACTTCTGGTAATCAGTGTTTTATAGCATTAATTAAATTGATAATTCATTGATCATAAAACATAAAATTAATCGATATCATCGTGATTAAGTAGAGTCCTGAGTGTCGACGAAAAAAAAAAAGTTGCACCCTTATCCCCCTCCCATCGGTCCAGGGATAAAATCATCTATAAATCACTGCACGTTCGTCGACAGACCCAGATAAAGCGAATGGATAAAAAGTTTCATTCCGTCGAGGCGTGTGTCCCAAAACCGAAATCCGGAAACTCCATTTCTTTCTTTCTTCCATCTCGCTCGAAACGAAAATCGTACAATCTCAGAGCTTCGTGCGCGATGAAAAACGCTCGATGACGAGCTTGTCTGTCTTTTTTTTTTTTTTTTTTGCGTTTTTCTTCGTCTTCCATCGAGGTATTTGGGATAAACGAGGAAAGCGTGGGATATGGCGAAAAGAAGGGGACGAAAAAAGTGGTTGAGTGATCCACGGAAATCGGTCAAAGTCGGGGGTCCCTTCTTCCGGGCTGTTGGTCGCTGACGTACGAAATAAGGGAAGTGTGCCTCGCTCTTCTTCGTGAATGTGTGTGCGTGCGTGTGTACGAAAGTAGAATGAAACCTCGAAGAGTGGGCTATTCGTCCTCGTCGTCGTGAGTATGCATTAACAGAGGGGGCCGCTGATGATGATGCTGTTTTTTTTTTTTTTTTTTTTGCTCTTTTTTTCGTGATGGCACACCTACGACCCGGAAGTGCAAGGGATGCGAACGAGAAAATTGCGCGTCGTGGAATATGGATGTCACCTCGTAATTTCATCCCACGCCAAAAAAAAAAAAAAATAGAAAATGTGAAGAATGTTGGATCGGATGGAAAGATTTAGTTGTATGTTGTCACACAGTTAAAAACATTTTCGATAAAAAAAAATAAATAAATAACGACGATGAGCTGGCTGATTGTTTTTTTCAAATCGATAACTCACCCTCCAGATTGGCCATCGAAAATCTATAGCTGTCGATTCTCGGTGTGTTGATGTCGGAATTGAACGGTCTCAGCGTCGCTGAACTCACGTTGTCCAGACCCTGTGACAAAAAAATACAAAGCAAACAATACATTAGATACGAATCTTTACGAATGCCAATTAAACTTTGCATCAATTTGAGGGGGTTGAGTCACCTGAAAAATTGATTTTTTTTTTTTTTCACTTATCAAAACTTATTCAAATTTTATGAGGCTAAAATCAATTTTCGATTTGGATTGATCATGTGACGAAAATATAAAATTGTTGTTCTTCCAATTGTTGAGGTGATACTCATCGCAATCAAACGGCTTATTGTAATTTCAAGGAGCTTTCGATCGAGTCCCATTTTCATTATCCACATGTGCAATCCTATATACAGTTGCAATGTACGCGTGTTTGTGGAATTCCGTGTCCTCGAATCTTTTTCGACGAATGAGTAAAAAAAAAAAAAAAAAAAAAAATAAAGACGAAAAAATAAAATAAAATAAAATAACGTCAAATTCTGTTCCGGAAACGAGGAAATGCGATTTGGTTCTGGCGCGAGCTCAATTTCCGCGAGACACGCGAGCCAATTGGTACCCATGACACCCCGTGTCTCAACCTCCATTTTCTACTTCTCCTTCGTCGTGTCCGGGAGTGACGACGGATTTTTCCGAAGCCGATTTTCCGTCAGGCCCGTGCCGGAACTCGGCAAGATACTCTCGGGCAGCTTATTCCAATTACATCGAATCCCGACGCTCGCTCGGTAAGCTCAGACTCGGGTCTTCGAGCAGTTTTTGTTTTTTTTTTTTTCTTATTTCGCCCCCTCGTTTTCGTGGTTCACGAGTAATCCCCTCGTTACACGAGGCGCGTTGAAAAGCCAAGAGAGGTTTCCAACTATTTCGAACCCATCGAATTCGGATTTCAACCAACTTTCCTACGTATATCTATATATATATATATATATATATATATTTCACTATTTATGGACCTTCCGAAATGCAAAGCCAGATAGAATCACTCCCCGATTCAACCATCGATTAAAAAAAAGAAATCCAAAACTTTTCCGCACCTCCGAAACTTTCCACCCTCGGGAAAACTTTCGAGTTGCACATTTTTTTTTGTCTTCTATATACTCTTTCAATTTCATTCGGAAAAACAAATTTAGAAAGAAAATGAAAATATATTTTCATGACACGTGCATTCGTTTATTACGAACATTCGAAGGGTCGAAAATATTTTCAATCGATGAAGATTGATATAATATTTTTCTTGAATTTTCATTCAATTTCATTCGAAAAAAATATGTGGAAATAAAGAAAATATTATTTTCACTACACGAGCATTATTTTATCACGAAAATCCGAAGGGTCGGTAATATATTTTCAATCGACAAGTTTCACGCGAATATTATTTTTCTTCAATTTCACATTCAATTTCATTTTTTAAAAAATAAGGATATAGGGAAAAATATTATTTTCACTATACGAGCATTATTTTATTACGAACATCCGAAGGGTCGGTAATATATATTTTCAATCGATAAGTTTGACGTGAATAATTTTCGATGACCACATCGATGGGGGGTTTTTTTTTATCGTGTGTATCTGTATGTGTGTGTGAGTGTATGTGAGGGTCTGAAGGGCTTCCGCGTTTTGAGCCCCATTAGCCGTGAATAATGCGAGAGCCGTCATCGCCTCGCTTCGGTCGTACGAGTTCCAATAATCCATCGTTCACGGATACGATGTACGTGTGTACGAACCCACGGCTGAACGGTCAATCAAACCGAGCCAAGAGTTTCCACACAATGCAAATGTATACATATCGTTCCACGCGTTGTTTCAATATGCAGGTGAGTCTACATGCGGTATGCAAGCGCCGCCATCGGTAAAGACAATTTTTCAACCCCTAGATTCGACAAAATTCGTCGAATAAATCTTTCGAACGATCGATGAAAGTATCTCCAACGAAAATAAGAAAACAATTGCTTCGATAAATGATAAGTCGTATCCGGTCTGCAAAGCTCCGCTATCGAGACGAGCGTTTCATCAATAATTCATCGAAATACCAAAAATAATTTAAAAAAAATAATAATAATAATTTCCATTAATTTTTCTTCAAAAATTTTCCTGATTTCCATCGAGTTTCTCTGTTAAAAATTTGAACAACCATCTGTTTTATTTCACCTCGAAGCTCCTCAATATTCAATTCAAAACAATAATCTTTTATACAGACTCGTTACGAGTTCAATAAGAAAAAAAAATTAATAAAGAATTTTAACTCCTAGTCTGTAACACATTTCCATTCGTTTACACGATTATGTAGCCCAAACGACCCTCGATAAGATTTCACTCATCTTCTAACACTTTTCAAATCCCTTCAGATAACATTCAAAACCACGAGGACACAAATTCCTCAGGTCCCACATTAAATCCCCCTGAAAAAAAAAAACGTTACAGACAAGGATTAAAAAATTCCATATTTTTTCTTCTTCACATTCACTTCCGTCCATCGGGGGGTTTTTTCATATCCGAATCGATCGTGTCACCGGTATAACGCGAAAACATTGAACGATAACGTAATAATAATATATATATATATATATATACGTTAACCCTCTTTATCAACGGGGTCCTCGACAAAACGGCACTTCAGAGCAGAAGCCGGTCGGGTGTTGGTCTCGTTGCGAGAAGCTCGTTCACACGGTCGGCCGACCGAGATTACGTCGCACATGCGTGCGCCTCTGCCTCGGTCCCGATGACCGCGTCCTCGTCGTCGTCGTCGTCTCGACTCCACACGTAAATATACATATATACGTGTATATACATGCACAAAGGCCCATACTATATAAATAGCGAAGATTCGTGCCGAGTAACGACACTCACACACACACACATACAGTCTCCCGGGGGCACAGCGAATGGCCGATAAGTCAGTGCGGCGTGTGGCCGGCCGATATATATAGTTCGACACAGAAGCCCTTTACCCGCCCGTATCTACATACACGTACCTTGTTGCACATAGGATCGTGTTTAATGTGTGGATAAGTGAGTGAGAGACCCGAGGAAAAGCGATGTTGTAAATTGACGATACGGAGCGCGATGTATCCACGAGAGCGCGCGGCGATGGGGCGGGGGGGGGGGAGAGGCACGACCGTGCTTGCGCTGCACTCGGGCTATGTACGGGTAAAGTACTTAGCGAAGTGTGTACTTGGGTACTCGGGCGGAAGTCAATAAGGATCCGCCCGTAATCCGTGACCGCCCAACGAACCCACGGATCTACGATATATATATATATATGTATATATATGTATATACGTGATTGTGTGCTATATATAAATATTTGTATGTAGTTATTCGTACATTTATATTTTTAATGCCCGTACCACGGACCACACTGACTCTGATTGTCCAGCAGCGCCACGTGCGTGTTACGATGAAATCTTAACAAGCACCGCAGAGTTTATAACACAGTCTTTACGTGTGGGGTGTATATATATATATAGATACACAGACGCGGATACACACACACACACACACATTATGAATGTGCAGAACGAGCGACCTATTCGTGCAGCCTAGAGTCGTACCCCGTGGAGAACTAAGTACACGTTGAGGGGCAGGGGGGGGGGGAGGAGGAGAGAGTATGTGTAAACTCACGATATACTTGGCAACGATTTGTGAGAATATAATATTTGTCGGAATAATCCCGGAGGCGAAATTTTCAACTATTATTTCTTTTTTTTTTTTCAAGTTTATTCTCGTTCGAGTTGAGCATTGTTGTATTTGCGGGGTTGTTATCTGTCAGTTTTGTTATCTGTTCGTGATGATCCAAGTTTTCCAGATTAACGAAATCGTGACCCGATGGGTCACGATGGAGATTATGTGTCACTTGCAATTTACGTGGGTCTTGTTCGTGGAATTGTTCTTTGGGTTTGTAACAGATTGTGCATTTAACAGCGTTGGACAAAGTCTTGGCAAATATTTGTGCGAAATTGGTTCAATGGCTCGAAGCTCGAGGACACAATCGTGTCAACGTGGCGCAGGTGCACTGGCTTTAATGGTGGATGTGGATGGCTTCCAATGGAACAGCAATGGGTGGATAGACCCCCTCGCCCAATGGCACTCGGCTGGGTTACGTAAATTATGGACACACGAACAATGTCGTAACCCAGAGAGAGGTCGTTCGAATCCAACGTAATATCGAAGCGGTTTGCCTCAATGGCCAAAACGCAAATCTGGGAAAACCTCATGGGTTTTGCGCACAACGTGCCGACATCTCGAAGCCTGAACAATGAAGCTCACCCAAACAAGCTCGTATAAATCTCGTTAATGCATACGATGCACTAAAATTCAACGGAGACGTTAAATTTTCCGAACGACGGACGATAATTTGGAGGCGAAGAGTGTTCGACAAAACATGGAAGTGATTGAATTACCGGAAGATAACCCGTCGGAGTTATGTCAGAATTTTGATGGAGAATTCAACGTTGACGGACGAAAGTTCGTTGAGTGGCAATTAGTCGAACGAATGTTCATTTTCAAGCGCGCTTCGCATTTGTAATGGCGTTTTGATGGTTAGGGGAAGCCGGGGGGTGGGAGTGAGTTTGGAAGAGACTCAAGAGAAACGAGAAGACAGCCAGGAAGAGAAGCTGGGGCAGGAACAGGATGCATAATGCAACTTCATTATCATTCAGCAACAACGAAGAAAAAAAAAGAAAAACAATGACAGAGACTAACGGAGTTGTAAGGTGACACATCAGGATTTTCTGTTATCCTGCGATTGTATGTCGGCCACCCACGAGATCGTTTCTTCGAGAAATGGATTCACGTTCGTGGCCGTCACCTTTGCCATACATACCCAACATGAAAGAACGAAAACGACGAAATACTTGAGCCGGGTAACATAAAATGTTCATTCAGGAAAATGTTGCATGTAATTGGAAGTGTGATCGCGGCGGGGCCGAACATTGTGTTTGGTTTTGTTGAGGCCTCGTTACGGGTGGCGAACGTTGGGATGCACTTGGATGCAGAACGTATATCGGGAAAATTGTATTCCGGGTCGTGTAGGAGTGAAGCTACGATATGGGACGAAGCCACATAACCATCAGAGTTGAAGCACACACACACGCACGCACACACACACACACACGGGCAGTTGGGGGTCGAGGGGGAAGGAAAGGGGCGAAAGCACACTGCGCCAACAACAGCGGTAATATACTAGCTCTGGGATTCGACCGGGCGTAACAATTAGATCGGCGAGTGGATAAGCCGACTCTTCCTGGTAACGCGAACCTCGTGTGGACCGTGTGTATGTGCCAACCGCGCCTATACGGTCATCAGACTCCGTCCAGAAAACTAGGAAGCGGAGACCGCGACGAACGAATTTTCAATGGGCACTTGATTGTCCCGATTCGGGACGTTGATTCATTCGCAGTTTTGATATGACAGGTGCTAAAAGCTTCGTGGGCTGGATCCGTCTGACGTGGAAGACAATCTGGGAGGAGGTTGAGGGCAGGTTTGGTTTACGTTGGGACGCATGAGTTACCCACGATTATTAAGAAGGACTGTTTATTTTTAAGGAACTCGAGAGTTTTCTGGTTTTTCAAGCTTGTGGAAAGATCTATCGTGATTACAGTTGGGCGAGATGATGCAGGGGAGATGGATAAGGGAGAAGGAAGAGACTGACCATGTCATCTTATTCATCGACGATTTTTTTCCTTCTTCCTCGTACAGATATGAACGGCATCATTTGTTATTGTTGTTTTTTGCTCCGTAGATTCTCACGGTTTCTCTCAGAAAATATGGTTCAGCGGGAGGGTGACCACGAACGTAAGAGCCTCAACATATTTTTCCGGGCCAGGAGAAAAATTCCAAACCAGCTTCGGTGACGGAACGTTTTTTTTTTTTTTTCTTTTTTGTTTTCTATGCGACCAACTGCGCGATGTGACCCGCGGGATATTGTTCTTCTTCCCGTCGTGATCCGACTGAATCTTTCTCAATCTTCTCGTTCCACGTCGGATCTCGGAAGACAGTTACAATGGAACCGGGAGGAGGGGGGGGGGGGGGGGATTTTGCTCTGCGGCATTCTCGGTCCTTATACCATAAAAATATCCACACGACGTGTTTTCACGTGAAATTCGTATCAATCATCAATAATTTTTTTCCCCCATTGAATTTCACCGCATATTCAATATCCCGTCATTAGTAATCATGAAAATGGAGATTCACGAGGTTGCTGTAAAGAACACCGATACTTAAACGCGATATCGGAAACCCACAACAAATGCGCGGCACTCGATAACCATTGACGAAATTTATATATCATGCAAATGTCATTGTGCGTCCTATTAGGTTATGTGCATCGGGTTTCAATGCCAATGTTCCACTGCATTAACAGCCTTGGTCGATGATACGCGTTTGAGAGAGAAGTTTGATGTAATTCGCCGGGAAACTCGAGCGTTCGCTTAAATTTTTCATCAGAGCCAGACCCTTTGGTCTTGCCACAGGGGATTTCACATGACGGTCTTTGGTTTGCTATTTCGGTTGGGGGGTTGGTTTGCTCTCTGCACCGAACCTTCAGAAAATCTACGTTCTTGTCGAGTTTGCTCTCAACCGCACATTCACCCATTTTTATTCAATTTTTTTAAATTTGTTTTTTTTTTTTGCCTTCATTCATTCTTCAATCCCTAGGTTGGGGTTCATGGACCCTTGGGACAGGTGTTTAGCCAAGTCTACGCGGGAAGGGACTTTACGAGGGTCTTGGAATCTCCATGGAAAATAATCATTGACATTTCCACTTGTATTTTCGTCGCGTCATTGCTGTGTGTATCGGAGAACCCCACCCTGAGGAACGCCGAAGGGATAACTCGAGTCGCAGCAGCGGTGACATCGCGATGTTACATTTTTATGACTCGTTTGGGTGTGTGTGTTTGTGTGTATGTGTGATTTGATGTCCCTGAATTTCATGGTGGGGACGTGAAATTGTAACGCTTTTTCATGCGAGAGACCCTCGACAATCAACCCCTCCCAACTCGGTTACTCTCGACCACGTTTTTTCTCCTTGGCCCACATAAGCTGCGAATAAAGGCCAAGGAGTGATTCTTCACCAGCTATTAGCAAGGCGCCAGAAAAACGATCCGCCCAGCGTGTCGTATTTAGATCGACATGTTTTTTTTTTTTTTAGGTGACACACAACTCGCTCGTTCTCTCTTGCACCTCTACGAACGTTGATAACTCTGTCTCTCTCGCACTCTCGGTGACCGTTCGATGTAAATAACCTCAAGAGCTACCCCAATGATCATGAATGTCGAATTTATCTGTAAATTGATGAAGATCTTTGTAAAATTTGATTAAACCGTGATAAATGTGATCATCATGAGAAAGACCATTTTTTTAGATATTTATCGACGGAATACAAATGAATTACTTTCATAGACTCAATTCGTGTGATTTTTTTGGTAAACAGTTTGTTGAACTCGTCGCAGAGACAATTCGGTGTCGCAAAGCTGCGCGAAACGTTTTTTTTTTTCGTGTTTTGCTTCGGAGGCTGCGATAATGGTTTGGCAAGAGCTTTTTGTTTTAAGGGAAAGAAGAGTGCAACACCGGGGCCAAGCGCTAATCTCTCGGGACCTAACGTTAGCCGACTTTTCGAATTCGCGTGGGAGAACCGCAACGCGGTTAAATTCGCTTTGCATAATCGCATGCAAATGAGGAGCAGCAGCACGAGCGAGAGGATAAAGTACGGACCTGTGAGGTTTCGCGTGGTTATACATAGGTACTCACCTCGTCGTGGACCTTGTGGCTCTTCCAACGAAATAACCTGTCCATTTTTTTTTTTTCGTTGGTAGGATTTTTTCGTTTTTCGTTTTTCGTTTTTTTTTTTGAAATTTTCGTTATGGATTTTTTTCTTCTTGGGTCTTTTTCGTTTTTCCTCGCCGACAGCAACGCACGCACCAACGGTTACTTTCGGCTATTAGTTCTTTATTTGTTGCTTTCAATCAACGCAGGGACCTCGCTTGATATCGATTAAATGGTTTTTCTCAACGTTTTTATTCGCCGGAAATATCCGTCGACGGACGGATTTCTGACGGATTCGCTGACGTCCTGTTCGCGAATTTTTCGTGTTTGATTGTTCTCGTTTTTTCATTGACTGAAGAATTCGAACGAGAAATAAATAAAATGTATATATATATATATATATATATATATGTATATATTTGATATATCTATATGTCAGTATTGAACTATTGAAATTTTGATTTTTGCACGATGAAGTGATTCGATTGAGATTGAAAATTCAATGGAATCGTTCGACGATGCGATACAGCACTTTTAATTCCGTTCACAAAAAGTTTTGCAAATGTCAAAGTGGTTTGCGAAAATTATCTCGTGTGCTATATAGACACGCGGCCCTCGAGCTCAAAGTTTCCCGAGGTAACAATAGTTTCCAGGAAGGACGACGTCGTTTTCCACTTCTCACGGAAACCGAATGAACGCTCGATTTTTTCTTTTTTCTTTTTTTTTTTCAACTCACCAAAGTTCCCCGGGTCTTTGGAAACTACTCGTGAATGGAAAACAGGAAAAACAAAAAAAAAAACAAAAAAAAACGTCCAATCTCGAAGACACGACGGGTTGCTCTTTCGTCATTAAGTTCGTGGAAATTCCCATGGAATGCTCGTACCGTGAAGTTTCATCGCCGTGAACAACGATTTTGAACCGCACCGCCAAAACGACCGATCACTGTGATTCGTCTTTTTTCTCGATCCACGATCGAATCCCATTTTCATTTTGATGACAATATTTTTCTCTTCTCTTTTATTTATTTCTCGATCTCCAAATTTACGACGAAAAATCAAAAATAATTTCACATTCTTGGGCCAAGAAAAAAAAAATTTTTTTTTTTTAAATCACACGACGAAAAAAAAAAAAAAGAAAAAATATGTAACTTTCGCAAATAATCACACGATGACCCCGTCGTACAATGAAAATCCGATTGTACGTAAATTCGAAGAAAAAGTTGACCAAAAAAGAAAAAAATTATGAGAAATATATATGCACATACATGAAAAAAAAAAAAAAAACGTCAGAAGCGCGTAAACATGTTTACGCCGGGCAGTGTGAAAGTTACGTGGACCGTGCGCGCGCTCGAGTATTGTATTATCGGTACCGACGGGTGAGCGCAACCCTCGCGGCCGATGGTGGCTCGACCGAGTACTGGATGCTGTCCCGCGAGGGATTCAACGTGGAGCCCTCGAACGAGCGGCACGTCGTCTTCGTTCTCTCTCCGGCCAGTACGAAGTCGAGCCGACCGCGGCCCCGACCCGGCGCTCGCGCGTACAATCGCCGGCTGAGCTCGTATACCGAAGCGAACACGAAAACGAGCAAAATCACGTCTGCGCATGTGCAGCTATCGATTCCAAGCCACGAGAGCTGTTCCCGCAGGACTTGTACGCGAGCTAACGCAGGAAGCCGCACTGTGATCGCAACTCTACACACACACACACACACACACACACACACACACACACACACACACACACAGAGAGAGAGAGAGAGAGAGAGGATTTGCGAGCGTTTGTCGTGTGTACAAAGGTGCGAAGGGGCTACAATAATACATCCCGACAGGTGTAGTACATACTCTGTGCGGTAACTAGTTAGGAATGCTTGAATATATATATATATATATATGTTGTACACCTCCAAGAGCTTTCGGGTACAGCATCTTTCCCGATCGGATATACGTCCACAACGGTGAGAAATCGGTTGATCGAATTATCCAAACAAATTGTCGATCAAAGACGATGAATCTTATGGAAACGAACCCTCAATTACACGTCTCTTAATTTACGAGCATCACTACCCCCCTGAAAAAGATTCTAGCCGGTTCCTGGCCAGTTCCTGGCTAGTTTCTGGCTAGATCCCCCCGATTGGAAACTAGACACACCCCCGTTTTACTCCGAATAACAGTGATTACATTTTATTATACGTAGTGCCTGTCACGAAGACGACAACTCCGCGAACACGTTGATACACACATTGACAAACAGACATTGTGTGTGGTTAGAAGTAAAAAAAAGAGAATGAGCGAACCGTCATGAAACTTAATTCGAAGGGGTAAACTATTTTACAGATTTGCCGTTGTCACGCGATTTGCTTTTGTACCCGGGCACGCGGTTTTTATTGAGAGTCGCGGAACGTTTGTGCTACTCGTTCCGACTGCGCCCTTATTTGCTGTGGGCTTGTGCGTGTGATGGGGAAACATAACCGAACCGTGTGTTCATTCCCCACCGACAAGTCACATTGTCGAATAATAAACGTACGAGTCGCGTGTTGTTACGTTTATGTATATACTTGCCGAACGCGCGACGATACAATTCTCGATTATTCTTTGGCGAGTCGAGCACGGTGAAACTGACCGACGCGGTTTGCAGTTTGTGCTTACGGATTTCTTCGGCAGCGGCTGTGGCAAACGGATCACGTTGTTCATGCGGATAAAGCGTGAATGTATTTGTATTATATATATATAGGGTTATAGTATAGTAGTATTTGTATTGTGGTATCTATATATTAGGATGTGTTAAAAAAAGATAACATTTATCGATTCAACTGGCAGTTCCTACATCTGAAGTAGATCCTGTCAGGACACATCTGTCAAAGTTTCAGCCCAATCGAACAATATTCAGAAGTTTCGCTTTCGCAGATTCGATTTTGTCTTTGACTAACAATTTTTTTTTTCAGTTGCAATTAATATTTCAGATAAAGGAATAATTTCGATGATAGAAAGTAAGTGCAATGCATAGTATCAAGGTCACTCAAAATGAGGCTACTTTTGTTTTACAACAAGAAAAAAAGTGATCTAATTTTTTTTTTCGTCAGTTAACAATGATATTTGTCGACAAACAAAAAATTTTAACTCCTTTTTCAAAATGTAAAGCGAAAAATATTCCCAATTCAAGTGGCCTCATTACTATGTATCGCACTAACGTTTCATCCCCGAAATTTTCTTATCTACCGGAAAATAAATTGCAGCTAAAAAAAAATAAAATGATCGTGTGATCGTGTTTTAATCAAAGGGAAAATCGGATTCGTGAAAAGCGGAACCTCCAAATACTGTCCGATTGGGATGAAATTTTCAAAGACGTTTACCGTACAGTATCTAATTCGAAAGTAAAAACTGCCAGAGAAATCGAAAAGCTTTGCCTCTTTTCAACGCACCCTGATACACATGTACATGTATTTGTTTGTGCGCGTGTGTACATTGGAGTTCTGGTTTCTCGTTTCCCTTTGGCCACAATTCAGCAAGCGAGTAACCCGGTGTACCGTTGGTTAACCCCCCGCCCCCCCCGCCTCTCCGCTGCGCCGAGCAGTATCACCGAAGCCGCCGAGCGAATACTTCGGGCGACCGCGAACGAAACTCGTATACAACACGCGTATGGGATTTGATGCAGTCGCTCGGTTACTGCATTGGGACCCGCTCGAGCGTGGAATATGGCGGCTTTCGGGAGAAACGCGAGGAGGGGAGGGGGCGGGGGTGGAATTGCCAATGAGTTATATATACAATATATATATACGCGTTCAACGTATAGCTGCCATATCTGCAGCGACGACTATTATGCCACAGCCACACGTACGGTGCGTTCATACTGTTTAATATAATTCGGAATTCGTCGTTTTATAACCCCTCCCCTCCCCCTCCCCTCATTTTTTCTCCGATCGTCATTAACACGATTATTTCGAACGAAGCTTCGAAATGGCATAATAACGAACACGACGTCATTATCGAATGCTTTTAGTTTGAAGTGAAGAAGGAATTTATGGTTGTAACGGGGAAGCAAAAGTTCGATGTCGCGCCGGTAGATGGCGTTGCCGCGGTCGGCGTTGCTAGTTGACGACGCTCACGCTAGATGGCGGTAGGCGTCTCGAGGTTCACTCTAGGAACCCACTCAGGAGTTCACCCTGAGCTCAGAACATACGACAAACGGCTCAATCAAATGCAAAAAAATGCAAAAAAAAAAGAATAAAAACGTTGCGATCTCCAGACCTTTTTGGGTTAATCAATTCGCATTTTTGACCAGAAAAAAATGATATTTCATTAAATTCAAGTGCATCATCAATTTATTTGGTATCTTTACGCATCGTTGAAAAAATAATGCACGTCAAAGCCACAGCTTCAGCGGGTGGGTCTCGAAGTTTCGAATTTCCATGTTTCGAAGGTCCAAAGTTTCGAATTTTTTTTATTCGAAATTAAATGTTTCGACCGTTTACGGTATCGAAAGTCCATGGATCCGAATGAACAAAGATTCGAGCGGTCAGAGTTTCGAAAAAAAAAAATTCGAAATGCAATTATCGAAAGCGCAATTTTTCGACGGGTCACGGATTCGACTCGCCAATGTTTCGACGATTCAATGTTTCGACGGACCAAAAGTTCGAAACGTATATAAAGGTATAGTGGAGTAAAGATTGCAAGAGCTGCAATCTTCAAGCGGTTGAACGAGGTGCTACGCCACTATACCTATATATACGTTTCGAACTTTTGATCCGTCGAAGGATTGCCCGTTCGAAACATTGGTGAGTCGAAACATTTATTTTCGAATCGTTGAGATTTCGATATGTTGACCGGTCGGATATTTGATCGTTCGAATTTTTTAAATTCTGTTACATGGCCAGTCGAAATAAAAAAATTCGGAGATTCTATTTTTCGATAAATTAAAATTCGAATAAAAAAAATTCGAACCTATGAGCTTTCGAAATATTAAAATTCGAAACTTCGAGACCCACCCGCTTCAGCATATTGTCTTGAAGTATTGGGGTTAGCACAACCCCACAGTGGCGTTTTCGTTTCGTAAGTGAAACGCGGAGTCCTAGAGTTAACTCGATCCCTGTGACCTTTTTCGACAACAAGGATCAGGAGTTTTCGTTATCTTTCTTCTTTTTATCCTGAAGTAAATGTTTCGTAATGGTTTTTTTTTTTTAGGTATTTGCATACTTTTGTGCGGATCGTAGTCGATGACACGGCAACGGAATGAAAATAATTGGCACGTGGGATTCTCGTTTATCGAATCAATTTGAGGCTCCTGAAGCGAAGAAGGAGAGAGAGATGGAAAAAGAGAGAGAGAGAGAGAGAGAGAGAGAGAGAGAGAGAGAGAGAGAGAGAGAGAGAGAGAGAGAGAGAGAGAGAGAGAGAGAGACAGAGAGGACGAACGCGAGTGTGCAATCTGACGCCTTCGGTGTTATGCGGTTCGGAGGTTTCGATCGATCGAATCCTCACACGTTTTAATTGTCCACCAGGTGACGGACAACCAGTCCGTTCGCAAGCCATCATCATCCTTTTCCGTCTCGCACCTTTTCCGTCTCACTTTCCATTTCGCTCTCTCGTCGCTCTCGTCTCACTCTCTTTTCACGGCGTCCGTATCTATCCACGTTGCTTCGTGCATCGCGCCGGGCTTTCATTCCAATGCCAATTGCACACCGAGATTACGCTTGGACTGGCTCTCTCGCTTCGCGATGGTCCACTGTGATGGTCGTCGTTGTCCGACGGAAAACGAAAACGTCAAACACCAGACCAGATTCCCACACCGAACACACCTCTTCTTCATTTCTCGTTTTGTTTTATTGTTTTTAGGTTTTTTTTTTATTTTCTATATTCGCTATGTCACTATCCATCTAACGTTCGCCGTATGCACATCTATATTTGCATTTGCACATGTACTTGACATTTTATAATCCACCGTCGTTGCATATTAACGCGGGAAAGCACGAAAAATCGTTGCTCATGTTTTTTTTTTTTTGGGTAATCAATCTCGTTGATCTCAGTCGTTGGTCGGATTTTCTTTCTTTTTTTTTTCATCTGACAATCTCGGGTCGACGAAAATGTTGTTCGCTGGTTTGCACGTTGAGTACGTCGACGGCGTTGTGTACGCTGTTGTGAGCTGTCGGCGCGATAGTCGACACCGTAACTTTCTTCGTTTTTCGTCTGGGCCGCAAAACTTTTCACGTCGCGGATTTTCGTTTTGGCGGGGCGCGAGGACAAGCGAAGAGGTTGGACGGGGAGAACGGGGGGTCCCAAGACTTCGCGCGCGAATCTCAATTCGAAGGAGAATCGTGGAAAACTAAAGCAAGTGTGGAACGTGCGAGAAAGAGAGAGAGAGAGAGAGAGAGAGAGAGAAAAGAGAGAGAAATAATCGGCTTCTCTCTCTCTCTCTCTCTCTCTCTCTCTCTCTCTCTCTCTCTCTCTCTCTCTCTCTCTCTCTCTCTCTCTCATCTCTCCGCGTGTCGCGGATGGCGAGCGGAGAGGAAGCACCGAGAAACATATTTATAGTCGCGTCGTCGAGCGAGCCGAACGTGAAACGCCTAGGTGCGGTTTGCTCGTGGCGCGTGTTTTTTTTTCCAGCTTGAGCAAATGCTATATGCGGGCTTTGGAAACCATCACGGGACTCGACTCTCTGCGACAGCCGAATCGTCTTTGCCTTCGGGGCCTTTTTTCTTCGTTCACCTCGTGCTCTTTGCGAAAAGCAACCGAAGTACCTACCGTTTTTTTCAACCGTATAAAACGAAACTGGAAAAAGGTGCATTGAAAGTATGACCTCGAGGAATTGTTTTTTTTTTCTTCTTCTGTTTTTTATTTCGTATTTTAAATATGTTTATATATTTTTTTTTTTCGTGTCGTTTCGCGCGGTCGAAAGCATAAAAATCAGGAACTATAACGCCTCACTTGAAGTTTACCACAAAATTATAACGAAAGTCCTCGGCGAGGATGGGCATTCAATCAATGAAAATGTATTTCAAATACTTTTCGGACCGAATGATAATTAATTTAAGCGGATTTATTAAATATTTCAATTCATTGTATAACAATAATTTACATAAAGTGGTCATAATTATTACATAAATTTGAATATATTCATTCTTTCATGATAATTAATTATAGTTATTTGTTTGAAAAAGTATTCAAAATACATTTCCATTGAATGAATGCCAATCCCGGGTTCTAGGTCTTATAGAATTCCAGAATTTTATTTTACAAACTTATCATTTTATTCTCGGTCGACTGCGATAATGCGATAAAGGCCCGATAGGTGGCTATGTGCGGTGCTCGATATGAATCAAGAAGAGGAACTCGCACTTTACCAGTTTTTTTTTTTTTGTTTCCCTCTAATTTTTCAAGTGCAACTTTGAGCGACGATTGGCCACCCGTTACAGTGAAACACGAATAAACATTGTTACACACATCACATAAATACAATGGATTTGTTGCAATGGATTTTTTTCCTCGTTCCTCACAGACTGTTTGTCCCTCATCTCGTCAAATATATTCCAAGCGCTTTGCTCATGCCGATGGACCATGTAGCCGGCTCCATTGCGCGGATAAAAAATCCTTTCACCGTCGAAAGCACGAAAAGCTCGTGCCCGAGCTGTGCGCGAGAGTTTGACGAAACGTGGACAAATATTTGCGAGAAGGATTATTTTGACGGAAGCTAGAGCGACGGGGGATCCCATGCGCGTCATTCGAGACGGGGATGAACGAAAAAAAAAAAAAAGCTGGATTCGCATACTCGCAGGATGGCTTTCGACGGAAAACGAAAATGGTCGAGACACTGGGGGGAGGAGGGGGGGGGGGGTAGCAATGTATACACACATCGATAAACAGAACGGTAATCGACATTGCTCGACATCGTGACTTCCCCGTAAGGGATACCGCCTCTCGTGTGCGAATCTCGGACGCATGGGAATGTCGGTTTATACATGTATCAACGATTTTCTTATCACAAATATAATAAATTCGATCCTCGTTGGATTTCCCCTCAACGAGAAAACCATTGTCCCAAATTTTTTTTGCTTCATTTCTATGTGATTGATGCAACATTCATTTTTATTTATTTTTCTTACATTCAAATCACGATACGTCCCGTTTTTTTCCTATTATTATTGCTGTTATTATTATTATTATTATTATTATTAATATTATTATTATTATTATTATTATTATTATTATTATTATTATTATTATTATTATTATTATTATTATTATTATTATTATTATTATTATTATTATTATTATGGTTGTTTTTATTCAAACGAAAAGTCATATTTTATTCGTGAATAATGGGAAAAAGCAAACGACTCTACGCCCCCATGAACAGGGAAATGTAAAATATTTCCGACTCAAGTGAAATAATTATTTATAGTCTATATATAAACTATATATATATGGGATATATATATGGGCATATGTCGTCTAGTCTAGGCATATATAGATTTTATATAGACTAAATTTTTACATATATATATATATATATATATATATATATATATATATTCTACAGTTTATGTATAATCTATATATAAACGGTGTATGCTCAGTCCCATATGTAGTCCATGTACAACGTTTTCTACTTGGCCAACGTAAGAGGAAGTTGCGAAAATGCGAAAAAAAATTATTAGAACGTGTAAAACTCGAAAACCGATAACTCGAGATTCATCGGTGTTTGTATTTCGCGATTACAAAAGTCACTGAATTTTTCACAATCTGACGTGCGTGTGTGTGTGTGTGTGTGTGTGTGTGTGTGTGTGTGTGTGTTGTAGTCGCGTGAAGATGCACTAGAGACTTGCACGAGTTTGCACGATGTCATCTCGCGGGGGTACCTACTCGTGTATACGCGGTCGTCTCACACCAGCCGAGTAAATTTCTACAGCATAGAGCGTGTGTGTGTGTGTGTATGTGTCTACATATCAGCAGCGTCGAGAAAAGTGAAATGTGGCGCCAGTTACGTGTGTGGATACGTAGGGGGGGGGGGGGGAAAGCGAGCGAGTCTCTTGCTCCGGCACGCCTCGCGGATTTTTATCATCGTAATCTTCGGGTCAACGACGAACGGTGTCATCGAATTCCTTCGCGTGAAGAAAAAAAAACTAATTTGATAAATCAATCAAGAAACGAAATTAACCCTGGAACCCATGACTGGGGTCCGAATGCACCCCACGAAAAATTTGAAAAAAAAAAGAAGTTTTTGTCGATTTCTTCCGATTTTCAGTTCCCAAAATTTTTTTTTTTTTTCATTAACTTAACGTCAATGAAATCAGATTTTGCGTCCACGATTTTCTTCTTAAAAAAAATTATATCATAAGAATATTACAAGAATGAACTGAGCAATTAATTTATAAAAAAAAATAAATAGGAAACCTAAATCGTCGGTAAGGTAGGGTTCTCGCTCCCAAACCAAGAGAGGAAAATAATCTTACAAAATCACATCATCTATAACAAGGTCGCTCTTCGTCAAAGCACGTTAAAAACATCACATAACGTGAATATTATGAAAACAAATTATATATAGTCTATAAATAAACTATATATATGCCCAACCAATCCATAGTTTATATATAATTCTTTTTACTCGGGTTTGAAGGCAGAAAACTAAAGCAATGAGTTGTAGGGTTGAAAAAAAAATTGAACAAAATTATGACTCGTGAGAGTGAGCGACGGTCTTGTGTAAATAAAATAAATCGAGAATGATTAACGATGGGTGTTCGAAAGGGATATTCGACGGTCCGTTGAAAACGGATCATACGAATTATTGCTAGCCGTCAGCAAACGTCCCCGGAAGTGCCACTGCTAGCCCCCGCTGTGACTGTGCGCGTGTGCGTGTGTGCGTGGACGTTATATAGATGATAAAGAGCGACCAGTGGCACCGCTTTCATGTCCGCCGCGCGTCTGGCCGATCAAAGTTGTGTTTATCGTGTCATCCGGATCGAAGTGATCGGATGAACGGACCCGTTGACTGAGACCCACGTGAATTGGATCCGATCTATCAATTATTCCGCGACACGACTTCATCCGTGCTGTCGTAATCATCAACGATTACGAAACTCAAAAATCTCTTCGGAAACCCGTCGGCGTAACCATTCGAAACCCCAGACAATCGATGTTACTACTTGATTTTGAATTTTCGTTAAAAGGGAAAGTTGTTTCTCTCTTTTTTCAAATTGTAAAACAAAACAAAAATGCATCCATTTTGAGTGAACTTTAATACTATATATTGCACTTACTTTTCATTCCCGAAATTTTTCGATAACCCGGCAAAATTAATTGTAGATGAAAAAAAAAAAAGAAAAAAAAGAAAAAAAAATGGTTACGTGTTAATCAAAGGAAAAATCGAATTCATAAAAGCGAAACCTTTTAATATTGTCCGATTGGGCTTGAATTTTGACAGATGTATTCTGATAGTATCCACTTCGAATGTATAGGAACTAGGAGCCAGAGCACTCGGAGAACGTTGATTTTTTTCAACACAACCTAACCTAATATACATATATATGTGTGTGTGCTCTTCAATCGACCGTCAATTTCTCAAAAGCTCACGATAACTTTGTCACTGCGTGACTGCGAAATTTTCCAACGAATGTTGGGGTAAAAACTTCAAGGTGACCTCGCACAACCGAGCTTTACACTGAACTAATTCACACAACAATACGAGAGACTACTTGGCGCGATGGACTTTGATTAATCGTCGCGAAAGCTCGAGCTTTCGGTTGGGGAATTGTAACAATGGCTTAGCGTCTATAGTATATATATATATATATACGTATAACCGTAACGAAATGTCGGAGGTGAAATATATATACATGCCATTGAAGAAAACGGACGAAAAGCCATTCGAGTTTCATTTAATTGTTCAACTGTAGACGTACTTTACGCGAGGGAATGAATTTGACGATGGAATAATGGAACGAATAGCTGGAGGTCATAGAATTCAAGGATTTCCATAGAACGAACGATACACATACATATATACACATAAATTTTTTTATTATCGTTTTGGGTCATCCGATAAGAGATGGCTCGAGCGACTGTGCCATCCCGATGATATATTTTACCGATATATACATATATTATATGTATATGAAAGCTCCAATTTACGAATTGGCAGATTTTTACATGGCGATAGTCACGACGCAGTGTGAGAATCCACTTTTTTTTCATTCTGTGTCAGTGGTATCGCAATCTTGTGCCGTATAGCCGCCAGTCGTAACCCAACCCCGAATTATTCGACCTCATATCACAGTGTGAGCGTGAATGCGGATATGAAATTTTTTGGACGGGACATCGATCTTCGTGAAACAGCGTATCAGCGTTATTTATTTTATTACGATTGGAAATCAACGTCCGGTGTTCAGCTGACGCTGAAGCTTCACCGGAGATTCGATATACGAGGAACGATGAATGATTATTTCCGATCCAATTTTACACGACCTTCGAAAGCTCCGACTCGGTCAAAGGGCACACACATATATATACGTGGAGCAGCTTCGTAGCTTGGTGAACTTTACTAGTTCGAAATGTTTGAAGAGTCTCTTGTGTACGTTAAAGCTACATCGCCAGTCAAACGACTGCGAGTCGAGTCGTAGAAATTAATTAATTAGAATTCGGTCCGAATAATTGAAGACAAACAAGATGAACAAATTGATCGATCGTATACCTATACACGCGAATAAATCTGAAACCAAATAATCGATCGACAAACGTAACGAATTGAACCTAAAATCCTTCCAATTGAAAATATAATGAATGGGAGCACGACGATGCAACGGATTCTATGCAGGCTCCAGCATTTCTACCGGGACGGATGTACATATCCCGAATCACGACACTGCGATGCCGGTGGACCGTACTCACGACTGACTGACCACCATTCGTCCAGCTGTGGATCAGTTACTTTTTTCGTCGATAAACACGGAAAATAAGACACGATGTTAGTTTCGAACACTTTTATAATCTTCAATTTTGTTTCACAGATTCCGTTATCAGAGTATTTTGATGTCAGAGCAGAACGGGGCGTAATGACACAGCGATACGAATTTTTTTTATTTGTTTCTTTATACTATTTCAGTATTTTTATAATGTTTTGTTTTCACTAATCTGATAAAATGGTCCAAGTAAAAAAATTATATATAGCATATATATGAACTGTATATTGGATTGGGCATATATAGACTATGCATAGACTGCGTTTGCTCGATCCAGTATATAGTTTATGCATTATTTTGTTTTCTTAGAATTTATAGTTTTTTTATTTTTAAACATTCTTCGTTCGACGATTCGGCAAGTGAGGCAATTATGAGACGGTAACTCGGTATTGTGTATGGGTGAATTCGTGAATAACACGAAGAGACTAGTATTGAAATTTTCGGGCTCTCGCTACTCGTCGGTAAGATAGGACTCTGCATATCCGTATGCACTATATTATCACACACTCACACGTCCCTATAATATATATGTATATATTTGATAATCAAGAGTTATCAAGCAACAAAATCCATTCACGAATTTTTAGCTATTCACCCCCCCCCCCCCCCCGCGGTTCGTGCTCTCAAAAAAATTTCATTTTTTTTTTCACATCATAATCGTGAAAAATTTGAAATTTATTCAAACTCTCGTGCTTTTGTGGAAACAAAGTGAAATTGTGCCAACTGTATGATGAATATTACCATGATAACAGTTTCGGGCATATTTTGTTTCATTTTTTTCTATTGCATTATACAGTTTTGCGAGTAGCATGAAGGGGGGAGGGGGTTAAAGAGAGTTTCTATTCTCTTTTTCTTTATTATTTTTTTCCTACCGCGCTTCGGTGAACTGGCTGCTGCTGCTGCTGCTGCTGCTGTGCCCTATTAGCCGTCGGTGCACACGGGGCTGGTTATGGATGAGGGAAAAAAAAGCGCGCCTTTGTCGGTGAAGACCCGAGGAGAGTGAAAAAAAAAAATTGATAAAAATGAAGTTACGCGAGTCAGACGAGTGTGAGTGTCTTTTCGCGTCGCGCGCGGAGCGCCACGGCGGTGATAACAAGCCACCGACCGCGGCTCGCCGAGTTTTATATAGTCACGAAGCGTAAAGTAGAATGTAACGAGACGCGCAGCCTGATTTTTCATCATTATCGACCACACCCACGAGTTTTCATTAATTTTCACCGAAGACTCGCCAAGACTTGCGCACAAGTTCATTATCTTGCATAAAAACAAAACAAAACTTTTGATTGATACTAAAGTCCGATGGGTTTTGACGATCTTCGAAAAACTTTACACGCATTACGGCTGAATGATATTTCATTCTTGTGGAGGGTCGGAGGTTCGATCGGTCAAAGTTGATGGTCAAAGTTGACGTTATGGTGTTTCTGAAGTTGATTTTTTTTTTTTTTTAATTCAAAATATCATGAAATTCGATATCGTCGATGGATTCGGCTCGAAGACAATAACAAAGGCATATCCGTGGGCTGAATTATATTTTTGAAGAACTATTCAAACAAATACGGCCAAATTTGAAGACGCCAGAGTGTTATATCCAGATAATCGACATTTTTCCAAAATTTCAAAACGCTGTAAAATCGGATCGATTGGGTCTGTCATCGAAAAAATAATCACGGATGACATGGAAATAATGAGGAACCACACGTGTGCAAAATTTGAGCCACGTAGCTCTAACCGTTGTCGAATTACAGACGTTTGAATTTTGTAGGATCGTTTGTTGTAAACGTCATTCCTGGATTTCGAACATTCGGAACATGTTGACATAAAAAGATAACCGATAAAAAAATGTTTTGCCCGTTTCATAGCTTCCTTTGTGAAATCGCTGAAAGACGTTGTGGGAGAATGATTAAAGAAACAATGCGACACACCAAGTGGTCTGATACGTTGAAACGAGCTGTTGATTGCATGTTTTTTTTTTTTTTTTTTTTTGAAATCTCTCTTAAAATCTTTTTTTATTATCACGAACGTGCGAGTTTGTGAGATTGTAAGGTATGTATGTGTGTGTGTCTGTGTGTGTGTGTGTGAGAATCGGCAATCGAGTTTGTGGTAGAAGACGACGTCGACGTCTACGTCGATTCCCTTTAAAGAACCCTGTCACGTTCGGAAAAGTGGTCCAGCACTTGGACCGGCAATACAGCGTTCGATGTTATAACCGACCTTTCGACTCTAATACGATCTGCGAGCCAGTTCCCCCTCTCGGAATCGTTAAACTGCAGGTTTGCCACTGCAGTAGCCAACTCCAACCACCGCGCTCCACGTATCACGGTCTGCCAGGTCGTCGAACCCTTTTACAAGTATTCTTATCGAAACGGTCGAGAACTTACGAAAATTATTTGTCGGAAAAATGGTTTTTTTTTTTTTTCGAAGTGAAAAAAAATTCCATTTCTCGTATAAATGCATGCCAGCCACGTTGCAACGTTTATACTCGACTTGTCACACGTCTGCGAGAATTTCGATAACCCCATATATCGTGTTAGTAGGTATATGTATTATATATATATATATATATTAGGGTGGACCTTAATGGGGATGTTGACGAATTTCGGCGAGTGCAGCCCCCAGATAGGTTTGAAATGAATAAATAAAAATATGTGCGAAACTCCAGCACAGTAGTCCAATGAGAAGACGTGGCTGTAAGTTCGTTTTGTTTCCCATTTGAATAACATGGGATTTTCGGACTAATTCGGTAATTATTTTTTCAAGTTGTCCATAAGCACGCAAAAAAATCTTTATTCATAGAAATCTATTGTTGATGGGTGTAACTGCTTGTACAATTTTGCACAAGACCTCACCTGTACATATATTATCGATAACGGCGAACCGATGAACGATGATAGCAACTGATAAACGATTGCAATACAAATTCAAATTTATTTGTGTTTATGTCTTGTAAAAAAATGTAAAAGTAGTTATACCCATTAACAATAGATTGACGTGAATAAAGAATTTTTGGCGTACTTATCGAGGACTCAAAAAAATAATTGCCGAACTAGTCTGAAAATCCCATGTTATTCAAATGTCTAACAAAACGAGCTTACAGTCACGTCTTCGCATTGGACTACAGGGCTGGGGTTTCGCACATATTTTTATTTATTTATTTCAAACTCATCTGGGGGGTGCACTTGTCGAAATTCGTCAACACCCCCATTGAGGACCACCCTAATATATAGATATACATATTTATTTCGATAATGTGAATAAATGCGTCGTTGAAATGGCAACGAGTTCAATGTAGCACGAGTGAAGAAAAGCCATCAACCGGTTCGAGAACTCGCCTCTTCACGTCCGTTCGCTTCCATTTCCGAGTTGATCGTTCTACTCCGCAAAAGTACCTATACACATATATATGTAACGCCTGAATATGACATTTATCATTGCGGCATTTTGCGATGCGGAATTGCATTGCCATCGACTGGGCGAGACGGTTTTTACAAAATTGTCCATCGATCTTACAAGTTTTTTTTATATTTGTTTTTACTCGAACCCTTTACAGCTCGTCATTTTATTTGTCGACCTTCAAACGCATGACTGGGGCCCGAACGCACCTCACGCGTTTCATGATCACATAACTGGTCCCATGCTGATAAGCAGACTTTCTCATTTCTTTTTTATTTCTACAAGGAAGTGAATGGTGTAAGAGAAATCTGTTTCAATTGACATCGAGTTGATGAAAAACTCATTTGAAGACTGAAAGACAGAAGAAATCAGAATAAAATCGTATTTTTTAATAGTTCGAGTGGAGTGCCTTCGGACCCCAGTCATGAGTTTTAGTTTTTTTATTGTTTTTTTTTTCTATCGTACAAAAGGGTTGGTCATTGGATCTTTCGGATTTTCGGGGCTGGAAGGCTGAAGACCCTTCGAGGGTGGTTCGTCAGCCCTTCGACATTATCTGGGTCACGAGAGAAACACTCGGTAATTCGACACTCGACGTTTTACGACGCACAAAATGCTCGTTTTCACTCGTAAGGGAAGGGAGGGGGGGGGTTCGGTCGATTTCCTCGCCCTTTTATTCGACCTACGATAATACGATACAGCCTACTGGATAAATATCGAAGCCACGGATCAAAAACTTTTTCATTTAACGTGCAAAAAGTCGTGAACCAAAAAAAAAAAACAAGAAAAGAACTCGAAAAAAAAAAGAAATCGTCACAATCGAAAAAATTGTTTTGCATTCGAAAGAAAAACGTGAAACAAAAAAAAAGAAATCGTCAGCATCGAAAAATAATTTCGCATTCCAAAGAAAAACGTGAAACGAAAAAAAAATCGTCATTATCGAAAAAATTGTTTTCCATTCGAAAGATAAATTTTTAACGAAAAAAAAATAATCCCAGCTTCTTATTTGAAGGTTGAGAATATTTATCATCGGTTCACACATTAATGGATAATTTTTTTTTTCGCGCCATTGCGAGTTCTGTGAAAAAAAAAAATTATTTTTGTAGAACTTTGAAAATTTTTCGAAGTAGTCTGTACGTGTGTGAGTGTATGTGGACGTCAGTGTTTTTTCCCACGGCTGTGAGGAGGACGGAAAAAAAGGCGAGTTCCTCGATCGGATGGAAACAAATCCCAGCAGACCGAAAATATCGAGTCGGCGTTGTTCGTTTTTACGTCCGCGAACGCCGAGTCGAAAATCCAAACTATTTTTATTTCGTGAGCGAGCTCGGCAACAACCCGCACCATAACTTCCTGTTTCCATTAACATCATTGGCCGGCGTCTGTACATCCGTTGCGCAACTCCAACAATGCATCAAAAAAATGTATATATATATATATATATATATATATATATATATATATATATAAGTCTATAAACAAATGCAATCTTTTCAACGAAAAAAAAAAACAAATGCAATCTTTTCAACGAAAAAAATATCATTCCTAATACTAAAAAAAAAATGAAAAAACTAAATAATAATATTCGCCTTGTAAATATTTTACGACTTGACATAGATCAATGTTACAATAATTACAACGAATTATCCGTCGATGGAATTGAAAAAAAAAAAAAAAAAAAAAAAAGATTCCGACAGTTCACGCGAGTCCGCCCATCTCGTTGCTCGGAGGCTGCATTGCCCTTTGCCACGTTTTCAGCGAATACTCGATCGGTAATGTCGATAATGAACGAGGGAGTGGAGAATTCGTGACGACGAAGAAGAAGAAGAACAAGAATAAGCCAGCTGACGGTTCTAAGATTAGCCGAGAGACCGCAACCTCTATATTTAACGTACTTGCACCGAGGGGCCTCAGGGCGCAAGAAACGATGCATTATGCACTGTGAAACGCGTTTGCGTCTCGCCGCAGTCGAGATGTTCTTCACGCCCCCCCCCCCCGCCCCCCTCAATCCTCGCGAATGATTCAAGTACGCCATTGAGTACTGATAATTGCAGTCGTTCATATGCATCCCGATACAACTGAATCGTAGCTGCCACAGACTTATCATTGATTGAAATAAGAAATTTGAAATGTACTTATTTTTTAACGAATTAATTAATTCCGAACAAATTTATCAGATTCGAACAAAATTAATTCATTCCAAACGAATTAATTAGTTTTCAAAAAATCAATTCATTCCAAAACAGTTAATGAGGATCGAACAAATTAATTAATTTCACACAAATTGATAAACTCTGGAAAGAATTAATCAGATTCACACAAATAAATCAATTATATACAAAATCATTAATTTCCAAGAAAACAATCAGACTCGAGCAAATATTATACAGAATACAGAAATGAATTAATTCTAAACGAATTAATCAGATTTGAACAAATTAATTATTTTCATTTTTATATTTCCCAATTATTTCTATTTTTTCAGGATAAAAAATAACGATCGCATTGAAACTTCGATTGTATTTTCGTCCAAAAATTTGTTCGTTCAATCGACCTTGCAAATATTTGGTTGAAAATTCAGTGGATGCTCGAAAGACTCTGCTCCTCATAAAATAATGTGCCTGTGGTCGATAAACTGCCATAACTAATTTTTCAATGGCCGCCGAAGTTCCCACGATGACTCGCTAACCCGTGTTCACGTCCTCGCGACGCATTTTCGTTTCATTCTTCAGTTATTTTATTACCCGCCTCGAAACTTCGTTCACGATCGTTAATAAATGTGTGCGTCGAAAATAATTTTCACGAGCTGTTAAAATGGTTCTGGGAGCAATGTATGAAAACCGTTGTTTCATTTTCGTATCGGGAACCGATTCTTCAAATATTTTTACGACCGAGTGAGCTACGACGAGCGTTCCGGACTAATTGGAAAACGTGATTCTTTGTTATTAAGGTTTCAACGTGAATCACCGATGTCCCCGTGGGTTTCGATGTTACACAAAAATACGATAGAAAAAAAAAATATTCCAAGAAATTTCACGATTGCGCGTGTGCCAAATTTTCAAATGGCACACGATGAAATTTTGAGAAAAAAAAAAAAAAAATTATTATCATCATAGTTCTCGGTTCACGAACGGAAATAAGATTATTTATATACATATATTTCCACGAAGTGTCGAGAAACACGTGTCACGTGCTTGGACCAACCATCGCCCGATTCTCAGAGTTTTCACGTGGGTTAATCGCCAAAGCCGCGTGAACGCTAAATCCAGAATATAATAAACACTTCGAAGCTTCGACGATCAAACTTAACAGACGTCGACACGAGAAACTTTCCAGATTCGTCGAAAAAAAAAAAAAAAACAAAGAAAACACAATAATAATAAGAAAATAATAATAAATCGTCGGATCAATGATTTTCACGCTATCTTTGAAACTGGATGTAAATTATTTTTACCATTAAATTCGCTACAACGCGCAACCGAAAAAAAAAATATATATATATATACAGGGATGGGTATTTATGAAATAAAAATTTGTATTTGAAATACTTTGTCCAACGAATAATTATGTTCGATTATCATGTGGCAATTGATGATTTTTCATTGAAATCCAGGCACTCTACTTTCTCCGTTGATTCTTAATTGATTGATGGAACGAAGTAAGATCAACAAATAGAAATATAATTAAAAAATGAATAAATAAGATCGGTAATGTAGGATTCTTCTCTGACTCAGATCCTAAGTGGATGACAATATTTTAATTATATTTTCCACAAACCGATTGAGCTCTGGTAGAAAAAAAAGAAGCGAACAATTTTCATCAAATCGTAGCTACTTATGTTTTAATTATTTTTTTAATAGTAAGATAATTAATAGCTTTTTTGATTGCTTTATTACTTTTTCAATGATCATGGAAATTGATAAAAAATATGAATGGCCTTTTTTTATTATTGTTGTTTTTTTTTAATTAACAATCTGAAACAATTATTTATTTTTTCGTGTCATTCGATAAAAATGTAATGTTCGCTTTTTTTTTTTGCATGTTAAAAGATTCATTCTCACAAAATCGAATGACAACATTTGACGTGCAGTTCGTTGATGATTGTATATGACGCGCGTGTAAGTTTATTTCGTTGTGGATGGCAAAAAGGGTGCGGGAGCCCTTTGATGGAGTTTACAAGCTTCGAGGACCTTCGGGATTCACGAGCAAGAGGCCTTCGGGGTGTGTTTGTGTGCTGTGCATGACACCCAAGTTTATGCGTGTGTGTACACGTTGCGTGTAACGTAGCACGAGCCACCCACGAAGGGCGGGGACCAAAGGGATCGTGGAAAAAACTAACGAAAAAAAAAAAAAAAAAAAAAAAAAACATTTCACACCGAAAAGGCGTATGTGTGTGTGTGTTTGTGTGTGTGCGTGTTTGCATCGTAAAAACGCGTCGGTTGTTCGTATTTGTGGGAAGGCGGTTCGTCTGTCCTTTTCAACCCCTCCCGTAAAAATCGTAACACGACGAACGCGTGCACGAAAGACGGGAAATTAATGGTCGCCTTGACACCGTTTTGACGGGAAATCCGATTTTTTTTCATTATTTTTTTTTTTTATTTCGTGGTCCTTCGTACCTACCCTTTCAGATCAGGGCAAGCTAGAAAGGTTATGTGCCACTTGGGTTGAGCAATTCTAAATTTCTTCATTGTTTTATTATTATTATTATTATTATTATTATTATTATTATTATTATTATTATTATTATTATTATTATTATTATTATTATTATTATTATTATTATTATTAATATTATTGACAATAATTTACCAACGTAAATGATTGTCAAAAATTGTATTCAAATTGTAAATGAATTAATGACACTTGTGAATTTTTGTTTTATTACATATACCCCGAGGAAGAAAAAAAAAGTCCAGATGCTCGGTCTTTTCCAACGTTCATTGTCGAAATTTCCAGCCTTGTTTGCGTTTAAAGCGCGTCGCTTTTCAAACGAGAGACAGCCGCGGGGGCTCCGCGCGTCCTTCTTCGAATATAATATAAAAGAGGACCTTCCCCAATGGGCCTCACAATGTATGCGCGTCGAGCCGCGCACACCTACTCACTACGAAAATAATGTTTTTTTTTCTTTTTTTTTTTCGTTCCTAAAAAGCATGTATTACGTGGGGTAAGCATCTCAATTTCAAAAGCGTCTATCACATTTTTTTTCAAACTATCTTTCGAATATATCGAATGAATGATTTTAATTTTTCTTAAGTATCGATCAAAAGGGTTGAATGATTTTAATTTAAAAAAAAAAGTATCGATATTTTGCTTTTTATGAATAATATGTTCATGTGACAGAAATATCGAAATATTATTTCAATGGAATGGAAGAAAAATGCAAATTAAAAGTCGCGATGTATTCATTCTTGCGGGGGTGGAGCATCGATTGAAAGGGTTGAATGATTTTTATTAAAAAATAAAAATATCGATAGTTTACTTTTGATGAATAATGTTCATGTGAAAGAAATATCGAAATATTATTTCAATGAAATGAAAAAAAAAGCAAATCAAAAGCATTGATCGGAAGGATTAAATGATTTTAATTTAAAAAAAAAAAGTTTCGATATTTTACTTTCGATGAATAATGTTCATTTGAAAGAAATATCGAAATATTATTTCAATGGAATGAAAAAAAAAAAAAAAAAATGCAAATTGAAAGTCGCGATGTATTCATTGACGCGGGTGGAGCATTGATCGAGAGGGTTGAATGCGGTTTTATTGGAACCGTACAGCTATTCGCAATTAATCAGCCGGCGAAGGGCAACTACGTGCAACGTCGAGGGTTTCTTCTCCCCCTCGCGACTAATTTCTCATTCCAGGGACGGTATACCGAAAATTTTCAATTAGGCAAAACTTGGACCGCAACATCGTCGCGTTCATCGTTGTGGGAAGCAGCACACACACACACACACACACCGAGGGTAGGTATCCGATATCGGCTGTTGCTGATGTCGCTGCCGCGCGGCAACCCTTCGACGTGGTGCAGCGCGCCACGAGAGGGTTACCAACGCCCACTTTTGCTCGGTCGGAAAGTTGTGTTTCGCGAGGGAGCCTGACGGGGTCGTAACCGTCGGGGTCGTCGGGCTTCACGTCGCTCAGCGGGATCGGGAAATCGATCGCTGCAGCGTTATTGACTGTCAACCACCCTCCGAGTCCATTTTCCACCCCCCGGACGACCGAAATCGTTCAACGAATTATTATCGAATTTTTATAAATTTTATTTGAATAAAAGAACATCCCCCAAATTCGATTTTTTTTTATCTTGCCGAATAAAATATCGAATAAAACATTTTTAACATTGTTCCCTTTTTTTGTATCGACGAGAATTCGTGAAGTACATTTTTAATTTTTTATTCAAATTTCGTTGAATAAAAAATTCCTAAAATTCAATTTTATTTTTTTTTTAACATTGACGAATAAAATATTGAATTGAAAAAAAAATTTGTAATTCTTTATTTTTGTCTCGATGAGAATCAGTGAATCATGATTTGTTGGTTCAAAAGAAATCTAACTTTCGAGATTACAATTTCATTCAATTTTCTTTTCAATCGAAAATAAATAAAACAACAATAATTAATCATTTTCTTCGAACGAAAAATCCCTAAGATTCGTTGATTTTTTCGTTGTTAAACGTTTTGATCGGTTTTAAAGAAAACAAATGTTGGCAATTACGGTCCAAAAAGAGATAATAAATGAAAATGAAACAACTCTTTCGATAATTTAACTTTTTAACTTGTTTTATTTTCATTAATTTCAATTCTTTATCTTTCGATTGTTCTTCAAGATTACGAATAATGAAATATCGCAGATAAATGATCGAAGGATGAAAAGATCGGTGTTCGGGTAATTGAGTCTCCTAATTTGAGTCCTCGACGGCTCGAGCCCTAATCTCACCTGAAAAGGCTATATAATTATCACGGTCCCTTCCAAAGGGCCTCGGTAAGGGACCGGCGGTCCTCGTGCGCGGTCACTGTGGTTCCGACGTGTCGCGTGTTAACTCACCGAAGTTAACTCGACATCAACGCTCCCGCGAGCGACACGGTCAGGCCGAAAATGTTATATATGCGCAAACACGTGCCACACACAAACGCCGGGTGCGCATACACGATTTATTAAAAAAAAAAAAAAAAAAAAAAAAAAAAAAAAAAAAAAACCATTCCAGAACCTTCGTGGGTTGAATGTCACGCGCGGTTACTGAGTCGGCCGAGCCTTCTAATTATTTCAACTCGCAAACTCGGAATTGGCCGTTCGACCTGAACGTGCACGCCCGGCGACGAGTTGAACGTACAGCACACGTCGAACTATAAGGTCGGTTGGATTTTTTGCAAACGGTGGTTGCAACGTGAGACACACACGACTGCTTCACCGTGACGATGTAAGTCACGATAATTAGAAGCGACCGTGAAATTTAGTCGTGACCGTGCGAATGAAAAATAAACAGAAAAAAAAACGAAACAAAATTGTACGAAATTAATTGGAACTTTGCAGATGGACAGACAGGAAGTTGGGATCGTTGATACGGTCGTCGGAGGGGGGGGGTGGGGGGCGCCCGTATCATTGGAAACACGATACCCACAACGCAGGACGTGCCGGACTGTGTGTTCCAAAAAATTGGCTTCAATGCTTCAGAGAAAAGTTTATTAATCAATGAATTAATTTGAAAAAATGTTTTTTTTATTTATTATAATTTTCAAAAAATTATGTGCAAATTTAAAAAAAAAGGAGAAAAGAAAATAATTATCAAACGCTAAAAATTCAATGAAGAAAATGAAACACGTGAAAAAGTAAACTATCGGGATACCAAAGAATGTGCAGAATTAATGAAACTCTGGTAATGAAACAATGGTGCCTACGTTTTTTTTTTTTTTTTTTTTTATTTGACTTTTAGGACCGTAATTACCAAAATTAATCTTCATAGAGACCGATTTTTTTCTTGTACCGTGAAAATAAAAAAATAAATTACACTGGGACACCCCCCTCGGTGATTGGTCGATAATTTTTTATCGTCCCAGTCTATCGTGCATGTGGATAAGACTTTTTTTTTTTTAATCGTCTCGACGATCAATTATCAGATAGGACACTGTGAACCCCCGGAAAGGTTTGAGGTTTGATGGACAGCTCTTTCGATCGTCGTAACCGATGTTAATAAAGAAACGAAACCCGCCCTTTGTAATCAGGCTTCGATCTATACATCCATATACATGTACACACACACACACACACTTGAGCGTGTGGAAGACGTATGTCAGTCCAGCTGCGGTTCCACAGTCGCTTACAAACCCGAGAATTATATTTCTGTTCGATCTATCGAATTTTCCATCCTCGTTTATCTCGTTCCCTTCGAGCCCCGCCCTTCGGTCCAGAAAACGTGTCACGCGCGCCACATACACACCACGAACAATATCCCACCATTGTGTATACCACGAAACCCATATACTATTATTACACAAACGTATATGACAAATAGATGGGAAAGGATCATACAGGGTGTCCCAGTTTTTTTCCGGCCAAACTTTGCCAGCGTATTCTACATGCAAAAGTACGAAAAAAATATTGTATGAACACATGCTCTCTTCAATGTTTTATGAAGGAGTTATAACTAATAATAAAAAATGATGACGAACTGGCATTTCGTCGACACAGTGCACGAACGTATCATCGGTGTTACAGAAACTCGCATGATCTCATCGAAGCTCTGTGTTCACCAACAAAACTATAAATCCAACAAAACCAAGCAAAATAACCGCAGACCTTCTCAATGTAATAACATTTAAGAATGACCGTCCGTTATTACAAATACAGGATTGACATCTAACAAAAATTGACATTGAGTTTGAAATTGAGTTTTGTTGGTAAACACATGGCTTCAATGAGATTATGCGAATTACTGTAACACCGATTATATACGTTCGTACGCTGTTTCGACTAAATGCCAGTTCATTATCATTTTGTATTATCACTTATAAATCCTCGATAAAACATTCAAGACCATATTTTCGTATAACATTTTTTTTCCAACTTTTGGGAGTGGAATACGCTGGCAAATTTTCGCCGGGAAAAAACTGGGACACCCTGTACATATATATATACATATATACACAGTTGAGCAACGAGTGTGCGCAGCGCAGCAATGAGAATCTGCGGTCTAATCCGAATTTAGAACGTCAGTCTGGGTTTAACGATATAAGTGAATTCTCGGAGACCGTGTTTGCCAGCGAGCCCCGAAGAGATCTACACGAAACGCTTCGACCTATGGCGCTTAGTCGGTTGAACTCGCTTTTACCATCCAGTAACTCCATGGGAATATAACTTCCGGTATTAATGGACCATCGAACACACCCTGGACTTGCATAATATATATATATATATATATATATATATATATATATGTAATCTTGGTCTCTGAGTTTGTGAACAAGAAACGACGATGGCGGTGAATTATTTCCGAGGATATATTATATTATTATCATTTTGAAACCGACCTCTCTCGGTTCTACATTATACAGACGTTGCACTGATTGTGCTGGCTCGTGGGTAGAGACGTTGAAATTCTATACTCCGAGCGAACGTGCCGGAGAAAAAAAAAAAAGTCTGGCGGCAGATATAGTGGAAGACATTGAAGTCCAGCGAACGGTGGTGGAACATAGATATTGTGGAAACTGTGGTTATGTGTGGCTCTCATTCTCTACTGTGTTCTTGTGTGTATGTGTAAGAGATAGAGAGGGGGGGGGAGGGAGGGAATGGATAAAAGTTCCATGGCAAAATGCATTAGAGGCACTATCACAAGTACGAAGAGCACCACGAGTACCTGAACACGTGATTGTGCGGTTGGGGAGCTTTTAGACCACTCAAACTCATTCTCGTACGTTATTTTGCTTTCATGTATGATACATCTGTGCATTACAGACGTTGAAGAATGTATTCAGTGGCAACAACTGTGAATTTGTTATTGGTTTTTGTCATACGGCCGACTTTTGAAGACCATAAATTAAGACGTGAAAGAAAATATTAAATAGCAGCTCGACTATATATATTCTCGCGAAGTTCTTAAAAAACGAAAAAATTATTTATTTTATTTATTTTATTTATTTTATTTATTTTATTTATTTTATTTATTTTATTTATTTTATTTATTTTATTTATTTTATTTATTTTATTTATTTTATTTATTTTATTTATTTTATTTATTTTATTTATTTTATTTATTTTATTTATTTTATTTATTTTATTTATTTTATTTATTTTATTTATTTTATTTATTTTATTTATTTCATTTATCGTTCTGTGCCCCAATTTTTGTTTTCTGCGACAAGTTTTTTTTACAGTTTGTACGGTCAAGTTGGTCGACACAGAGAAGCCCACCGAAAATCACGAAGACTTCGGATGGATGAATTATCGAACGGCCGGAAGTACGGCAATACTAGACAGACCCTCGAGGGACTGGTAGGTATATAGGTGCGGTGAAAGTGATACAGTTCTGTTATATAGTCGTGCACGTTGTACATCGAAGAATATATATATACCGAGAGGGAAGCAGCTGCGCGACATCTGCGGAATTACGTTGTCATAGCGAAGCTCATTTCTCGTTCGCACATCGACTCCGAAACGTCTAACACGAATTCGACGAAACAACCGAGCAAACTCAACTTGTGCAAGCCACTAGCAGTGGATGAGCTCAATTAAAATTTCAACGAAATTATACCTCGCTCGAAATTTCCGTACTCGTTAAAATATAAATAAGATACAAAAAAAAAAAATCGGTCCCAATTATTTTTTAAATTGCTGATTTAAATTTTTTTTATTCTGAATTACGATACGAAAAATTATTTCATTCGAAAAAATTATTCAATTTTTTTATTATTATTATTCAATTTTTGTTTTACATTGTGATTCAAATTTTCTTTCAGTGGCAAAAAAATTTTTTTTTTCCACTCATTTCCAAAGTTTTCAATGGCGTTGCACGATGAATGATGATGAACTGCATCAACGATACGAAAGAGTCGCGAAATAATTGTGTCATTAACGAAAATTATGGTTTAGAACGAAATAAGAACGACATAGTTCCGAAAAAAAAAAATGATATATATATATATATATATATATACATGTTCCTTCGTCAAGCCCGGCGCTTTTTCCTTCGCAAGTCTTTTCTCGTCAATTAGAGTACAGAAACCGGAGTTTCCCGTGAGACCGGAAAGCTCGACGCAGTAATATTACAAGAAGAGTAGACGGTTGGTAACGGGGTGCTGCTGTTGCCAGACTAAGGAGGGTAGTTTTCTCGAGGACTTGGCACTTCCGAAAATAAACAAGATTATAAGACGGAAAGAGAGAGAGAGAGAGAGAGAGAGAGGAAGGAAGAGAGAGAGAGAAAAACAGAGAGAGGAAACGAGAACGAAGTTGATTCTCAGCTCCCAACTGAATTTCAAACTCACCTTCCCGCTCCCGGGTAATTTCTGAAAGATATTTGCACGAGGAAATGAGATTTCACGTTGCACAATGATATCCCGTGCCCTTTGTAAAACATCCAATTAAACCTCCTGCCTGCCTCGTAACATATTTATCACCGACCCCGCCCCCCCCATCCCTCCTCGCCAACCCTCAAACCATTACAGAACAACGTTAATCCGTCATTTTCAAACTTTCCATTATCTTTTGCATTATTCATCATTTTTATATTGTCAATTATCGTAAGTTCTACCACGCCGATTGAATTTTTTTTCCGTTGTCTCTCGTCGTCAAAGTCGATCGTCCTTATTTCACCCCCCCCCCCCCCCCGACCCCCCATCCCCCAACACAGAAAGAACACTCGATGTACTTTTTCTTTTTTTCTTTTTTTTTCGTCAAGTCTTTACGGCTGACAATGGAGATCCCTCAAAAGTCCTTGATGCCCGAAAGCATCCTAAAAGGATTGCCGAGGATTACACGATTGAAGCATCATCCCTCCCCGTGTGTACATATACGTATCGCTTTCCACGGGACGACGGGAGTAGAGTGGGAGTCGGGGGGGGGGGGGGGGCGGCATAAGGGCTCGGCGAGGCTCTTCTGTCATGTGAAGCGGGGGAAAAAGGTATTTCGCGGTGATGAACGACGCGAAGCTGCACTCTCTTCGTCTCGGAGCTTCGCGATTAATCGCACGGCTTTTCACTCGAGTGTGTCAGACCGCGTAGCCAGTGCGAACCACCCCTCGTTTTTTTTTTCGTCGTTTCTTTTTTTTTTTTTTTTTTTTTTTTTTTTTTTTTTTTTTTTTGTCCACCGAAGGGAAACCGCCAGAGTGGCGCACGGCTCTGCCCGGGCACTTGGGAAAGCTCGATGTTAGATGATGCGCTCGGCAGCTACAGAAATGGAAACGCAGATAGTGTGTGTGTGTGTGTGAGAGAGAAAGAGAGAGAGAGAGAGAGCAAAAGGGAGAAAAGGTTGTCACGTGATCAAGAGACGGAAATTCCGAGGGAACAAAAGGTACGGGTAAATAACGGAGAACGAGGAAAACGGATGAAGGGTCGAGGGTGAAGAAGCACGAGACAAACGGAATGAGAGAGAAAGAGAGAGAGAGAGAAAAAAGTAAGAGAGAAAAAAGTCAAGAACGCGAGAGAGAGAGAGAGTCGGTAAGGAAGAGAATCTCTCCGATGTTGCGTCAGAAGAATGAAAGAGGATAGCAGAATAAAAAAAAAAAAAAGAGATAAAGAGAGATAGAGACAGACAGAGAGAGAGAGAGAGAGATGAACCGCAGTAGCGGGAAGAGATAAAGACGAAAGAAGATTAAAGGAAAAACGCGTCATGCAGAAGCGTTGGAAATTCTGTGTGTTATCATCGCCTCGGTGTACATGATATTGTGAGCAGTGCACCAAGCAGTGCGCATATATAGCTATATGAATGCAAGAACCGTTTAATTATCGTCAGATATGGCTGGTGAGGAATTAATTGCCAGGATTTAATCGTCGACTCATTATTTTAACACCAATTATGTCTATGCATTAATTCTAAAACAAACGAGAATTGACATTTTGTCACTTTTCCATACAAATTTTTTCCCTGTACAATTTTTTTCAACTCAAGAAAAAAGTTTTTTCCAACTTAGGTGACTCAGCCCCCTCAATGAAATTCGACTTCTCGTACACCATTTTTTTGGGTCGCATGATCAAGAAATGCATGGGGGGTACTTTCGGACCCCAATCTCACGCGTTTGAAGGTAAAACAAAATAAATTCGTGAGTTGTCGGGGGGGGGGTTGAATAAATCTCAACCGTCTTTGAAGGCAGTAATGGCGATGTGAGAGTGAGGGAGCGAAGCCAGAAGGGCCGGCCATGGGGTCACGCGGAGAGTCGATGGGCACGAAGTTTGCCTGCTGCGTAGATAAGGACTCTCGGTTAGGCACGCGCCCATTCGCAGGCCCATTAGTCGTAGATACACGTGTTCCAGGGAGGGGTGGGAGAGGGGTGCAATATATCTTCTTCCTTCCATCGGGGAGACCCAGACACTGCATTTTCGTTCGGCCTCGAAACTTCGGAGACCCCGCGTTGTGGCTTGGAACGATTATGAGCAACGTTCACGAGTGCTTGTATATCGTTGTATGTGTCTTGTTGTATATATATGTATATGTGTGTGTGTGTGTATTCTATTTTAAGAATTTTATTTTTTTTCCTACCAAAAAGTACTTTGACTGCACTCGTGTAACTCGTCTGCGACGAGAGCACATCGCTTACGCCTTTAACGTGTCAGCGTTTTACTGCGATATATATATATATAAATATATATCTATACGGGTGTTTCATGTATATGACACAGGGCGAAGGGCGACGACTGAAACCACAAAGTTGAGGAGATAGTGGAGCCACTGTTGGTGGGGGAAGTACAAATGCACGTTTGACGGAAATCTTTCGTGCGGTTGAAATTGTTTCCTGGGGGGAGGGGCGAAAAATTTATGACGCCGAAGAGTTATTTTCGAACTGTCTGTGGGCGCAAGTTATTTGTGTCAACGGAATGTCGATCGAATTTCGATGTCTGAAATTTTCTACAGTCGGACATCGATCTCCAAGTAAACAAATAATGTACAGTCTATATATATCTATATATATATATATATATATATATATGTATATACGAGTGACCGTAAGATGCAAACCCGCGAGGAATGGAGGAAAGATCTGTTTGAGGATTGAGAAAGGAGAAGGACGCGGGCGCGCGAAGGAGATAATAAGAATAACGAGAAAAGAAAACGAAGAAGAATTTAAAAAATGAAAAAATGGTAAGAAAGAGGGTGATGGCCGCGAGTGGGAGAGAAAGAGAGAGAGAGAGAGCAACGGGGGGCGAGTGTAGCCGATCTAAAAATATCTCAACCTTCCTCATGCCTCACGGGCATGCACGTAAGCCTCGACGTGGCTCTTCCGTTCCTGTTCGGACCGCATGCTCTCTCCCCGTGTCTCGAAAGTGCTGTTGCTGCGCTCGATTCTTCCACGTAGCCCCCCCCCCCCCGCCACAACCCCTTCTCGCGCGCCAAGAGACGGAAAAATAAGTAACCGACCGACGGCTGGCGATGGGGTTCGTCATCGGTCATTCCACAGACGTTCGATTTCGTTCGTCGAACCTCGTGAATACCACGGTCACGGGTTTCAACTTTTCGGAGTCCGATTGGACTTATCGCACGCAACATCTTCGATGCTCCGATGATTATACGCATTCATCGGTCGCAGTTGGAATTTCGTTTTTTTTTTCTAACCTACGACTCTTGACTTTTTTTTCTACGTTCAAACGCGTGACTGGGGTCCGAACGGACCCCACGATTTTTTTAAGTATATACACGGTCCCGAGACAGGAATAAATCGATGGAAAACGAATTTTTTCAAATTTCACGTGGGGTACTTTCGGACCCCAGCCATGAGTTCGAGGGTTTATCGTCGTGAGATGCGATTCTGACGTATATTTTTCGTTAGTTTTGAAAGTCGGAAAGTTTTTAAAAATTTTTTTTTATTTTTCAATGAACCATCGGAGGCTTTCGGGGGTGCGTTAATGATTAATCAGAGTAAACCCTTTTTTCTTTCATTTCTCCATAAATAACCGTTTGTAATATAAAAACTCAAATTATCATTTCAATCAATAAAAATCTACATTTTCGACATTTTTTTTTGCGCATGAAAGAATGGTGTTTTGTTTTTTTCTTTTTTTGGATCGACGTTGCAAATGATCAATTAACCCGCCGCGATCTCATTCGTCGTACTGTCGTTCAGCGTGATCATATCCGACGGCCCGTAGCCCGGCAAAATTCATTTCTTCATCATCATTCCGCTTCGTTTCATCGACCAACAAGCTCTCAACCCTAATTCCCGAACAATTGAACCGCATTCGAAATCCGAACAATTAAAACTGCATCGCTTCGATAAATTCGAGTGTCGTTTCACGAGTGACAAAACTCGCGCAGCAATAATTTTTACGAATCATCCGAGTCTTCGAAATCTCAACGGTTCTTTTACTGACCGTTACTATATACAGCATTCCCGATAGCTAATAGTTTTTTAAAAAATTATTTAAATAAAAAAAAATCATCATTAAAAGTTTTGTTTTTTTTTTTTGCATCGAGGTTTCATTCCCAATCGTTTTCAATGTTAAACAGATAACCGGCTCGAATTATTCAGGACGGACGGTTTAATCAGTTCCGCCGGATATGTTTACGAGTGCGCGTGCGCGAGATGGTGATTTCGGAACGTGAAACTCGTGTCCGCACGTTCGCTTCTATACGATCGTTAAAATTTTGGCCGAACGATTCGACTCGCGAACCCGGTGTGAGTCAATTCTATATATACATATAGATATGAATGTGTGTGTGTGTGTATATATAACATATACACGTATTAGCCGAACCCATGGGAAAGGGGACTGATATTTTTTCGCACGAATTGTAACCCGTCGTTGAAATTTTCAAACGCCCGCGAGTGAGAATAAACGAAAAAGCTAAACCCATGTGGCGTGTATGTCTGTATGTGTATTAGGGTGTGTTGAAAAAAAGCCAAGTTTTTCGATTCCACTGGCAGTTTTTACATTCGATGTAGATGCTATCGGGATGCGTGTGTCAAAATTTGAGCCCAATCGGACTGTATTCAGAGGTGCCGCTTTCACGAATTCGATTTTGCCTTTGATTAACACGCGAGAGAATTTGTTTTTTTTCTGTTTGAATTCGTTTTTTGGGTATGCGGATGATTCAAGGATGGAAAGTAAGTGCAATACATAGTACGAAGGTCACTCGAAATGACAACAATATTGTCATACAATTTGAAAAAAAAAAATTAACAACTTTCGTTCTTATTAAAATTCGTTTGAAACCGACGAAAGAAAATTGTCAAATTTTATTTTATTGCAAAACAAGAAAATATCCCTATTTCAAATGAGCTTGACACCGTGCATTGCACTTACGTGCGATCCCCGGAATTTTTCGTTTACCTGATTAATTAATTGCAAGTGAGAAATGAAATAATGTTTACGTGTTAATCAGAGGCAAAATCGAATTTGTGAAAGCGGAACCTTTGGATTTTGTCCGATTGGGCCGAAATTTTGACAGATTTTTTCTAAACGTGTCTACTTCGAATGTAGAAACTGCCAGATGAATCGAACAATTTTGGCTTTTTTCAACACACCCTGATATATATATATGGACATATAGTTGCGAGGGTCCCTCCGGTCCGAGAGAGGTCCGCGCCATGCCGCTGGCGCCGGGCTATAATAACCGTTCGCCCACGCGGAGGCCACGAGGTTTTTTGCACCGCGCCACACACACACACACACACACACACACACACACACACACACACACATCGACCGCGAAATCGAACACAAACGAAAACATCCCGATCTTGTCGAACGTCTTCGCGAGAACGTCTTCGTGTCTCGTCCCCGACAAGTTCGTCGGGAATATCTAAAGTTTCGTTATTCGATTTTTCTACACACACACAAACACACACACACACGATGCGTCTCGGATTATAAATCGTCTCCGGAACGCGAAATCGAGAGGGAAAAAAAAATTTCGTGCCCTTCGTGACTCATCGTCGAAGGTTTCGCCTCGTGGGCCGCGGTTGGACCGAAGCTACGAGGGAGAGGAAACGAAAATAATGAAAAACGCGCGTGCACTTTTGTGCCGATCGGGTGCAAACAGAAGAGAATCTCTTGGATTTGATCGCAGACGCTGTTCTTTTTCACCGTCGTCTCGTTTGGTCGCGTCAATATTGTCAGTTACATCGGTCAGTTTCCCACGAAGGGGGCTCACAGGGGTGGACTCTGACCCTCGTTTTTATTTATTCTAGCTGTAGTGATTGTTTTTTTTTTGTTTGTTTGTTTTTTTATTGCAGCTTGTTTGTGATTTTTTCGAATTCATTTTTCCGAATTCATTTTCTTTTTGATCAATCAATTAATTTTTCTTTCCTCATAGACATAGATGAAACGATAACAAAAACAATCTGCAAGTTTGAACTTGAAAATTGCTTCCCCCAAATCTTAGGCAGTGAAGTTTGAATGTTTGATTCCTCCGCGAGGAAGCCAATCCAAGTAAAAATATATAAACCTAACCTAAGAACTGTGAACTTTATCTAAAGAAAATTTCTACAAAAGTTGTTAGTTATGATGATATGACAACATTTTTGGTGCAAAGAAAAAAGCATAAATCCATTTGAGAAAAAAAAAAATGTCAGCCACCTTGACACCGCCATTTTGAATTTTGGACACAAAAAAAAATACAATTTTCGTACGCCCCCCTGAACTAAAGTCAAAAAGTAATATTCATATTTTATCTGCGAAATGATGTACCGTCATCTAGAATAATAATAACGTCAATTTAAATCTATACATTAGGTTCCCACGGAAAATAAGGGTCCGATTAAAAAATAGTTTCTGCAAAGTTTGTTGGCTTCGGAGGGGGACATCCGAAAAAAAATTCAAAAGTTCAAAAAAATTCAAAATGGCGGACATGTTTTTTTTTTTCAAATAGAAACCATATTTTTCAAGAATCTTAAATAATAGTTCTCATTGATACGTAAAAGTTTTGTATGAGATTTTTTTCCGATTGCATTGATATTTTGTGTGATACAACAGCCTATACACAGATTATACATATATAGACTATACATACACTATAGAGTCCATACATAGTTTATGTATAGTGTATATATATATATATATATACATATAATCTATATATAATCTATATATACATAGACTGTATATGCCCAGTCCTACATCTACATGGTGTACATATTATACACTAAATATAATTTTTTTACTTAAAAAACATTAAAAAAAAAAAAAAATTCCAGAAGAACTTGATTCACAACCAGAAATTCAGAGCAATCAAATTCCAAGTTCCAACTTGTTTATGTTTCCATTCTTGTTTAATTTATTTATTTTTTTCGATTTATCGAACGGTTGTTTTTATCGTTGTTTCGCGTGACAATCAATACGACGTATGAGTGTCCCGAAGTGAGTAATATATAACGTTGGACGTGATGATGAGCGGAATGGGCAGCATGGGGGTTGGGGGGGGGGGAGGCACGGGGCTGAGCGGAGGGCGGGTGCACAACTATTATTCGGATAAACGAACCCGAAGTATCGATAATAACGCGAGGGGCGTATGACCCATGTGGCCAACTTCCGTCAGGAAGAACCCGTCGTCGTCGTGAAACCCCGGTAACCCTCGGATCTAACCCGCTGATGGCGGACAGAGACCATTAGAGTGCCGGACTATACGCGTGCTTTCCTATGAAGCAACCCTCCGTTCTACAATCTTCCACCCCCCTCCGCCCCCCCCCCCCGCCGCCTGGGGCTCGTCTCTGCGGAAGACATAAATTCAACCCCGTGTGGTTTACCCGACGAACGAGAAGCATCGGGGCATCGACTTCGGGTCTCTCTAGCGAGTTTCTAATCTCATTGTCGGCATCAACCTCGTTCGTCAAGTCGTTGTGCCTTCCTCTCCCCCTGCCTTACCCCCCCCCCCCCCGCCCCCCTCGTCTCCCGGGGAAAGTACTTATGCGTTTCGTGTGTTCGTGTATTAGATAAATATATGTTTATATATATATATTGGGGTGCAGTGAAAAAAAAAACGTATCGCTACCTACCTTCCAAATGATTCTAGACTATAAGAAATGAATTTTCATGATTTTTTCCATGATTTTTTTCAAATTTACCCCCTGCATTGCCTGAATTCATATGAAAGTTTTTAAAATCATTGATCGTTTTTTATTTTAACGAAAAACGGTCGGGAAAAGAAATCTAAAAAAAGATATATATATATATATATATATATATATATTGTAAAAAGTTATACCACAACATAAAAGGTGATCATAGCTTGAAAAATTAGAACAAAAATGATTTTTATTATTATTATTTTTTTAGGTTATGTTTGAACGCATAGCTGACAACATTTTTTGGTGATTCTGTGGTATAGTTTTTTATAGTATACATTTTTTTTTCCGATTTGTTTTTTTCGCCACCGTTTTTGTATTAAACTCGAAAATGTGAGGTAAATGATTTTGAAAACTTTCAAATGGATTCAGGCAATGCAGAGGGAGAATTTAAACATCGGAAAGAATAATGAAAATTCCTTTTTCATGGTCGAGATTCTAGAATCATTTGGAAGGTGGGTAGCGATACTTTTTTTCTAGGCCAAATAAGAACCACCCTAATTTATGTGTATCTATAATACATTTACCTGCTTGTATGTGTGCGTGTACAGCAGCTCATACGCATGATTTTACAGATGGCGGTGGCACGCACAGTAGGGGGTGGGGGAGGGGGGTGTCGAACGTACGCGACCTCGTTACGCGAACACGCACGCGCCTTCGAACATTGGAAAAACTGTCGGTTTGTCCCTTCTGCAGGGTGCAACATCCGAGACAAGTGAAAAAAAAAAAAAAAAAAAAAAAAACAATTCGAGTGGAAATTAAATTTCGAGAATATACATATATAGAATAAAAATTGAATATGAAATCGAAATAAATTAAAAAGATGTCGAATTGAAAAGGAATATTCGAAAAATTCAAAGGAACATTTTATATTAAATTTAAAACATGGAATAAAAATTTGATAAAAATCGAATTTAAAAAAATGTCGAATTGAAGTTGAATATTCAAAAAATTCAAAGAAATGTTGGATATTAAATTGAAAAATAGCGAATAAAAATTCAATTGAAGTCGATTTTTCAAAAATGTCGAATTAAAATGGCAAAAACTAAAAAGAAAATACGACGTAACGTTTATTATAGACTCAATTACGACCCAATTATCACGACGAACGTGAGATCAACGAATATATTTTCATTTTCTGGAACGAAACTTTTTTTTTTTTTTTTGGTTCCACGCTTCGTCGCTGGATGGTTCACGTGACTGCGACCCAATTAAAGCAATTCACAAGAACGAACTCAATGGCTTCGAGAGAGACTCGTTCTCGTGAAGATTGCGCAGCTTCGTTTGTTGAAAAAAAAAAAAAAAAAATTTCGTGAGATAAACGTCGGTCAATTTATATACCGGGTTTCCGGAACGACAAGGTTGGTGAGATAGGTACAGATGGGGGACACATAAAGTTATTATACGTTCACCGTGAAATTATATTATTTTCTGGATGAAAAAAAAAAACGGTGAATGTTTATGCATAATTCTGACAAAGCATTTTGTTATCATTATTATTCGTTTTTTTTTTTTTTGTTTTCTCTCAACTGTCTATGCGTCATGCAGTTAAAATTTCGTGCTTCGGATTATAAGACCGAACCTTTTTCGATTTGTTTTTTTTTTTTTCAGTGTGTGAGTTTCCATCTTTCGTCGTACAAATTGAAATTGAATAGAACCAAGTCTCCTATCCACACAACAGCCCAGGCCAAAGAAAAATTCAAAAATGTCCATGTAAATATATATATATATGGACATTTTCAATTTTTCTTTGGCCTGGACTGTTGTTTGGATAGGAGACTGGATCTATTCGGTGATATATACATATATATAGAATATATATATGCAATGGAAAATACATATATATATATATATATGTATTTTCCATTGCATCTATTCGACATAATAGATGCAATGGGGTGTATCGTGTGCGTCGATCAATCGTCCGTTTCTAATCCGTTTCTAATCTCCGTAGAACATGCACGTGGAACATTGTCCGGGGCAGGGCGTCCACCACCACCACGTAACGCACACACACACACACACACACATGCACCGTTCGTGAACAAAAGCGATGACTCGAGTCGTGCCAATGCGTCACATAATATCGACTCTTACACCTGAACCCCATTGGTTTGGCCTTCTATTTCTCTCCTCCTCTCTTCTTTCTCTTCTTGTTTACCACATTTTATTTTTATTTTTAATTTTATGTTGTTTTTGTTTTTTTTTTTTTTTTCATTGTTCTACTGTTAGGTAACATTAAATATTTACTTTCAAGTGTATCCATCGAATAATTTAAACTAATAATCCAAGTTCGTTAAGCTCATTATTATTATTTTATAATTTATATCGCGTTAATTTGTAAAGATTTTGTCAAACAACTGTTGTATATAAAATTGCTATGAAGTATTCCTGAGGCATAATAATAAAGACAATCGATCAATCAATCTCCCCCTCTCTCTCTCTTTCTCTCTCTCTCTCTCTCTCTCTCTCACTCTCTCTCACGTCCCCACAATGGTGGTCGCTAACAAAAACGGACGAGCGTCGAGTTTACGGTCGAATTATGATAATTCCCGTTTCCATTCGATCGATCCGGATTTTGGTCGATTCGGCACGAGAGGAGACAGAGTTTTTTTGCGTCGGTGAAAATCGCGTACACGTTGAAAACGTTGCTGTCGGGAGGGTGGTTTTTGGGGGACGCGCGAGAACGTGAAACGTATATATGTCTATATATATATAGAGGGCGATGGAACGAGAGATGGGGACGACGGGATCGGGGGGAGGGTGGCGCGGGGAGGAGGGACAGGACCAGCCGGGCTTTTTGGGGTGAAAGTCCGTGGCACGAGGCATGCATAACGCGAGGGGTTGCCGGCACGGTGAGTCATGCTTCATCCCCCGCGGCTCAAGGGTGGCCCGGGGGGGGGGAGGGGGGGGGGGGCAGGCGGTGGTGGCTGCATCGGCCCTTCTCCACCCGGCTTTCCCGTTCACTTTCATTCCCTTTCACGTCTCTCGCCGTTCTATCTCGCTCTCTCTCTCTCTCTCTCTCAGAAAGAGAGCGAGATAGAACGGTGTGTATGTGTGTATATATATATATAACGGACAGGGCATACCACCTCATCTGCCGATTCGGCTTTCGCCGCACGGTATACAGTGCTTCGCGTAGTGAGCCTGATTGAAATGATATTTCTTTGCTCGTCGTCTGCCCCCTACCCCCCCCCCCCCGCCCTTTCCATCCCCTTCACCGTCGAACGCTAAAACCGTATTCTCTTTCATCACCCTTCGTGATATTCGACTTATCGAAGCTTCTTCCGAAATTAAATCGTTCGTATCGATACCTTACCGTGTTTCATACAACCCGTCGCGCACGAGGCAACGGAAATAAAATTGATAACGGAAAGAACAAGACGACAAAAAAAAATAAAAATAAAAATAAAAAACAATCTCCATGACGAAATAAAAATGTTTGATTAAATTAATGATAGATAAGACGGTTAATGCAAAAAACCCACGCTTATCCACATTTTCTTTGATTTTGAAAAAATTGCGAATGAATGTGAAAAATTGATTGTTCCGTCACGTTCGGCAATAATCGTACAAAGATGTTGTTCAACGTAACAAAATTGAACAATGGAAGAGAAAGAGAATGAAAGAAAAAACAAAATTCTCACGAAACAAACAAATTTTGCAACAAATGAGACGACGTTTAAGCAAATGCACGTTCGTTGATTTCATTGATTTTGTTGATTTTGTTTCGTCACGTTTTAAAGTGCAATAAACGAAATATGGTGGGGGTCACGAGTTCGAGAAAAGATGTAAGCGGTTCGGGGCCCAGGTTCATCCTCCCCCCTCCCGCCGCACCCGGTCTGTCGAAGATTATGGAAATATTTTTGTGGTTGATGGTTGATGAGAAGGGCATATTGGACTGACCGGTACGCCGTAGGATTCCGGAAGGTTGATGACGAACAGCACCACCAGCGAGTGAACCCAAAAATTTTCTAATTCGATTCAAAATTATTCAGGAAAACGTTTTTTTTTTTTTTTTTTTTTTTTTTTTTTTTTTTTTTTTCGGGTCTGTCGGGTGTGTCTTGGAATCGACGGGGCCCTCGTTGGGGGTACAGCTGGTGCTGAATCATCCGGCTTCGTTTGGGTTCCGAGGGTTCAACACGTCGCAAACGTTTTCTCTCGGTCGAACGAGCCCGCGGCGCACGCGCGCGCGCATGCGCCTAGGCTCTTTTACGTTCAGCGTCACTTCGAGTTTGCTGCTGCTGCTGCTGCTCCGCAGCGTTGTCACGTTTTTCCAAGTGACGGAAATTTTTTTGTGTTTACGGACGTTACACGATGTGTACAATGATAATTGAGTTTTCATCGTGTATTAATGGGTTTATTATTGTGCTCAACGTCTCTATCTCATTGGGGTTCGAAACATTCGCTGTGTATGTACGTATCCACAATCTCGGGGCAATGATGTAGCTATGGAGACTCGTGACTGCTCACCCCCCCCCCCTCCGCCCACCCGGTCAGGCTTCTGACCCATCATCTCTCTTCATCGTTACTCGTTACTCGTCTTATCTGCCCTCACGCAGTTTCCTCTCGCTCGTCAGCGAGTTTCCTTTGTTACAATCGTAACGCTTTTTTTTTCTGTCTCTCTCTCTCTCTCTCTCTCTCCGATTTTAGACATTTATCATGATTATCAATTGGACGCGACAGTATTATTTTTTATTATTACAGTTCGTTTCGAAATTTTTTTGGAAATTTTTTTTTTTTTTTGTAATTAAAATTAAAGAATACACACGTGGACATACATATACATGCATGTGCTTTTATTCCGAACTCTTTGTATAATATATAGTGAAAATGTAAAGTAGTCAACTGGCATGTTGGACACGCACAATTATATTACAGATATAATATAATTGTGCAAAATTAAATTATACAATTATAAAAATCTCCATCGCTACCGTAATTCATGTATTTTTTTAACTTTGAAATTTCTACGTGACTACGTTTGTGATGCGCAATAGGATTTATATTACCCTGACGAATTAGCTTGTACACGAAAAAGAGTTATTTTTTATACTTTCGTAAAATTATTTTTGCTACAGTGTTCGTGATAATTTTGATTGAATGTACCGATTGAAATCTACGTTCTGGAATTTTTTTTTCGATCTTTAAAATTGATGGGTTAGAAATTGGAGGAGGTGGGGGGATATTATGATGACGACTTTGAAAGCGAATATCTCGTGACTGAAGCGTTAAAATGAAAAGATTCAACAACATTTTTCATTGCATTTGAGGAGACCTATTAGGAGACACCTTACTCGATGAGGTGAGCAAAAAAAAAACAAAAAAATCGAGTTGATTGTTTTTATCTGTGGGAGGGGATCAAATTTTTGTTTTAACGTTATCATTTCTGTATTTGGGTAATCGATTTACGTCTGTGTACCAACTTTCATCTCAATCCGTACATAAATGAGAGAATTCTACAAAACCCTAAAAAATACATTAAAATAAATAATAACAATATTCATACTTTTCGTAGCTATCCGAAGGCTATACGTTCGCTCACGTCAGTCGTGCCATTTTGCCCCGCGTAATGTAATTCAAGCAATTATCCGCATCTCGGGCACGACTTACACACACACACACACACTCACACACGAGTGCATCGAATGTGTATATACACATTAAACGTTTGCGTGGGTGTACGAGACTGGCTTTGACTGTCCAAAGACTCTACGAGATCCGAGTACAATGCGATGGAATGAAAGTACCGAGGTTTTGCTCGGTGGCCTCCTCGGTCAGTTTTTATTCTCGATTATTCGTGCACACCGACGAGTCCTGACACGGCCTTACACATGCGCGTATATTACAAACGCACGAGAGAATAACCCATAGGTATACCATACACACGTGTATCGCTATTATCCTCTTCGGCTCGCACACATATGTCTCCTCCATGCGCATGTACGACGCTTACGATTGGGATACTACCCTGCAACATATATTTACTAGGGTGGTCCTCAATGGGGTCGTTGACGAATTCCGACAAGTGCACCCCCCAGACAGGTTTGAAATAAATAAATAAAAATATTTGCGAAACCCCAGCACTGTGGTCCAATGAGAAGACGTGACTGTGAGCTCGTTTTGTTTCCCATTTGAATAACATGGGGTTTTCAGACTCATTCAGTAATTATTTTTTTGAGTTGTCCCTAAGTACGCCAAAAATTCTTTATTCACGTCAATCTATTGTTAATGGGTACAACTACTCGTACATTTTTTTACACAACATAAACACAAATAAATTTTTATTTGTGTTAAAATCGTTTATCAGTTGTTATCATTGTTCATCGGTTCGCCGTTATCGATGATATAAAGGTGAGGTCTTGTAACAAAATGTACGACTAGATACACCCATTAACTATAGATTTGTGTGAATGAATAATTTTTTGCGTGCTCAGGGACAACTCGAAAAAATAATTACCAAATTAGTCTGAAAATCCCATATTATTCAAATGGGAAACACAATGAGCTTGCAGCCACGTATTCTCATTGGACTACAGGGCTGGGGTTTCGCACATATTTTTATTTATTTATTTCGAACCTATGTGGGGGGTGCACTTGTCGAAATTCGTTAACACCCCCATTAAGGACCACTCTAACATATATACGTATATATAGTCACAACCGTAACCGGGCACATATTTATTCACGTGCATTAATGACCCGTGGCATTTATTTCCACGGACCTCCCCCCACCCCCCCCACCGCGCCCTTGGAGTGCAGCGAGCGTAGACGACGTCACACATTGCCGCGTGTTACTTTGTAAAACTCACGGTCACGCTTGAACTTTTGTTTTTTCTTTCTTTCGTCAACAATTTTTTATTGTTTCAAAAATGTTTGTTCTACAAATTCAACGACAGATATGATGAAAAATGAAAATTCTATAAGAAATCTTATTATATTGAAAATCTAATTATATTAGACTGCACGACCTCAATCAATGGCATATGTGTAATAATGATTGCAATCTCTTTATATATATATATATATATATAAACACTACGCAAAAAATAGTTTTTAAAAAAATGGTACTCGAGGAAACCATTGCGTCGTATTGCCAATAAATACATTTACTACTACTGCTCTAATTATATACAAAAATAAATAAAATAAACAAAAATAAATAACTACGACAAAAAAAAAACAAAGCCCAATGTTTTATTACAATATATGTAAATTATCGCCGAGGTGTTCAGAAAATTGACACAACAACGGAATCACCGTCAGGAATATTTTACACGCATAAATACAAGAAAATTTTAATCAACCACATTGACGTTTTTTTTTTTTTTTCGAATTAATTTGTCAACGAGGCGAGAAAGATGAAAGATGAAAATAATTACGAAGGCGTTTGTTTCGAGCTCGATGACTCTATCTCGTTGTACGCGGTGTGGTTTGGTATGCGTGTCACGCAGGTAACCGAGTTCTTTATTCGCTCGTACGCAAAAAAAATAATAATAATAATGCATGTGTGTGTGTGTGTGTGTGTGTGTGTGTGTGTGACGATGGCACGGGCCTCGTTCACGGTTTGCCCCGGTAATTCAACCGGCTACAACAGCGGCAAACCACTTTTGAGCGCACTACTGTATGTGCATGGAGCAAAAGCCGCGAACCTCGACAATGAGCTCACCCCGATCTCGACGACCGTTGTAACAGTAGATCCTGCGTAACTTTAGACTCGGGAGCAGTTGTCGCGCCACCTCGTCGAGACGGTCCGAACGAAACGTTTCTCCTCTTTTTTATCTTTTATTTTTTTTTCATTTTTTTGTTCCCTTTTCAAAAGAATTCGTTTCCATTATTATTATTATTATTTTTTTTTCGTCTCCCCAAAACATTTTCGTTCAATGCGTCCGGATTTTTTTGCAAACGCTGAAGCCCCGCCCCCTCAACCCCCTCACGAAACGAATCATTCAGAAAAAAAAAAAAAAACAATTTTCAACAACTGCTCGATCGTTCGTGGAAATTGTAAAAAAAATAAATAAAAGGAATGAATAAATAAATATTTCAAACGTTTGAAACGAATGTTTCGAGTTTCGAGCGCCCCCTCGCGGCGCCTTTCCTTTTTTCCTAAAACTGTTATATCTGTTTGGTCGTGAAACGAAGATACGACGGGAACAACGAGAAACGGTCTGAGTAACCTCGTAGGAATGCGTTATCGTTTACATCGTCGAGTAAACGCTTTCGAAGCCTCCCGAAATAATGTCGTCTTCGGGTCTTCGAGACCCTAATTACACATTTACGTGAGAATATATCGACGATCGCGCTTTCCATCTCTACGAAATGTTCATCGACGAACTTTTCGAGAGTCGCGCAAATCGTTTGGCTGTATAGCGATCGAATCGCGCGAATATTTATTGCACACGGATTATTTACGGATTTGGGGTCGTTTGGAAAATGCACTTTTACCCCGCCTCCCTTCCCCCTCTCTTCATTATCGGCATTATCGGCAATCTTATCTTTTTTGACCGAAAGAAAAAAATCTCGATGACCATCAAACTGCCAACGGGAAACCGTAATATGTCGTAGATTTATGCACGGAAGCATTGACAGTGTCCTTTGACAATTCAACTATTTTTTTCCTTACCGAAGAATTTACTGAAAATTCATTCAACGTTTGATATTTATCGATAAATCATTGAAAAACTGTTACTTAATTTTTTTTCTATATTGTATGTTGAAAAGGTAATGTAAAATAATATCCATATACACTCATTATACATATAGACATAATTTTGAATGAATCATGTATATCATTCTAATTTTTTTCTCAACACATACTCGAATATTAAATAACAGTTTGAAAAATTATTCATCTGCAAATAAACTCCTGAATAATTTTCCAGTACATTTTTCGGTGTTCATATACATCTATATATATATAGGTATATAATTTTATTAAAATTATGCATATGATTTCTAATTTTTTCCAACAGATAATTGAATATTAAATAACAGAGTTTGAAAAATTATTTATCTGCTAATAAAATCCTAAATAACTGTTCAGTACATTTTTCGCATCTAAAGACATACATATATATATATATATATATATATATATATATAGATATAGATACGAAAAATGTACTGAACGATTATTTAGGATTTTTCAAATAGATAAATAATTTCTTAAACTGTTATTTCAAAATCGATTATATGATGAAATAAATTTGAAATTATAATGAAATTATAATAATACATATATAATATACACATACAGATGTATAAATATTTTAATAGCCTTATGAATAATATTATAGCACTGGGATGTGAATAATAGGTGCTTCCTATCGAACCCGAGAGTCACGTACCATGCCTTCGTCGATAGACACGTCTTCATCGAAGTAACACTCGTCGGTTTCATCCGGTGTCACTGCGGCATGAGTTTCCGGTGACTCCTTGATGTCCTGTTGCTGCTGTCGCCTCAGCCAATCCATGATTGTAATTATGTTTATTTTTTTTTCTTCAAATATTACAATCGAAATCGATCACAACGAAAATTAATTTTTTTTTTTTTTTTTTTCAAAAAAACAAAATAACGTTCTGGATGTTTCGTTGGTTGATTTCAATCGCCCTGGGAATTACATGGCGTCAACTTCATCGAAACTCCGGATCTCCTTGGTCATGTGATTGCAACGAAAAATGAATTCGACGATGAAGAAAAAAAAGAAAAAAAAAATTGTATGCAACACGAACCCGGTGCAGTGGGATCGTAAGAGAGTCAATCGCTTATCGATCGTTTCGATCTCAATCGAGCCATTACAATTGCTCTCTCGACTTTCGTACGTCGTTGTTTCACGCGAATTGCGGCACCAGCGTCACATATATATTTATATATATTTATATTTATATACATATATATATTTGTGTGTGTGTGGGTTTGAGCTTTTAAACTCCGTAACGTGACATTTGCCGCGAAATGTCAGTCGCCCTCGGTGATTTTAGTTCCGCACCGTTGAGGAACAACGCTCGTTGCAAGTTTTTCGTTTTTTTTTTTTTTTTCAATCAATCGAAAAATCGAGGATGAATAAATCAATTGAATAAAATTCAGAGGTCTATTATTCGATTGATCCAACTCATAAACGATTCAAATGCGTTGCACTAAAAATCCGACAATTCATCAATCGTCTCAGTATTAAAAAAAAAAAACACAAACGCTCATCACACTCTTCTGATTCACAAAAAACTCCGGTAAAAAAAAACCAGCAAAAAAAAATAAATAACAATAAAATGAGAGCCGAAAAAACGAAATTCAATAGACCTTTGCACTCACACTGACACACTCAAACTTTCACCTCTGTTGTTGTTGTTGTTTTGTTATTTTTCAGGTTTGCACTGTTGACCCATCGACAGTTTCACCAAATTTTGTTTTACTGTTAACACTGAACCACGAAATAAAACACACATAAATAACTATTGACACTCGTATCTTTTAACTTTTTTATTTCGTTTTCGTTTTTTTTTTAGCGATGTTTAATCGTAACAATGAGATTATTTATTATTGTTATTAACGATCGAACGATTGACCTTCGTTGCGCGGGATTTAGATTTTTTGGGAAATAAAAAAATTTCGGTGCAACACGAGTGTACACCGAAGACGAAATGTTGAATGTGAAAACGTGTTTGGTGACCGGTGGATCCATGCGCGCGCGCGCGCGAGGTCTCGAGCCGGTGCAGCTGCAACTACGGGCGACCGGGGAATGCTGGAAGTGGTAGTGCGGAGGATGGCTCGGGGTTACTCCGTTGCCGCTGCTGCTGCTGCTGCTGCTGCTGCTGGTTGGAGAAGCCGGCCGGAAAGCGACGGCTGCTTCGTGTATAGCGCCCGGGTCCGGTTAGTACGGGCACGCAGCCGAAGAGGATGGGGCCGTGGCGACGACGAGGAAACGACAGAGACGGATAGACGATGACGACCTGAGAGCCGGAGCGAGATGGCGAACGGTGGAAAAGCAACGGGAGAGAGCATGGAACGGAGCATAAAGAACCAAAGTGGAAGGGGAATGGAGACAGCGATGAACGAGAGAGCGAGAGAGAGAGAGAGAAAGAGTGAATGAGTGAGAGAAAGAGAGAGAGAGAGAAAGAGTGAATGAGTGAGAGAAAGAGAGAGAGAGAGAAAGAGCGTAGAACGAGAACGAAAATGTTGAGGGGAAAGGGGGGGGCACACGAATGAGGCACGAGAATCGGCGGGGGCGTAGAAAACGAGGGTGGCCATGCCGCGAGGGCTTTGCTTCTCTCTCTCTCTCTCTCTCTCTCTCTCTCTCTCCTGCCGCTCCCTCCCACCCGCTCCTTTTCTCTCGTTTTACTCCAACCACCTCTACTTCTCTCCAATCTTTCTTTCAACTTCGGATATCATTTTTTTTCTCTGGTATTTTTGTTTTGTGTGTTTTCATTTTTTTTTTACATTTTTTTATTTCATTTTATTTTATTTTATTTTCGTTTTATCGCTATATTCGCGTATTGTCGTCGAGTCCTGGCGTGTCATTGCTCGCTTTTTTTTTCTTTTTCGTGTATTTTTGATGTTTCGTTCGGAGCTTATGTATATAGGTAGAATTTTTTTTCTTCGTTCGGTCGTTTCGATTGAATTTTTTTTGTTATCTTCTCGATTTTTGATGCATTTATATCAGCGACTTTGTGTCTTTGAGAGGCATGCTGATGGTTTTTATTCTTCTGTTTTTTTTTTATTCGGTGTGTTGGCGGGGGGTTTTGTAGATCGTTTTGATTGTCAATTCGATGTGATATATTTTTGTCCGTTGACGGCGACGGAATTTTTACGAGGGTTTTATATGTAATGCCGGAATACATGTTGGTCGATTATTATCATTATTGTTATTATTATCTTTAATTATAAAAGTTTTGATAGACATTCAATTTGGGGATTGAATGTAGGAATAAAAATGTAAATGAAAAATTTCAATCGATCTTCTTTTGTCTGATTGAAAATGATTAAGCGTTCAAAGGTTAATGGAGTAGTGATCGCATTGATAATATACCTATATATATATATTAGGGTGGTCGTTAAAAAATCGATTTTCGATCTTTGCCCCGAAATCGAAAGTTTACCTCGTAAAACTAAAGTTCTCGAAATTTGAGCCCCTTAGCATAATGCTAAGGTGTGCCTCTAGAATGTTTCTTATTAATTTTTGGCAACATTTTTTTTTTTTTTTTTCAATTGGAACAATCTTAAGTTGATCTCAACGAGAACAAGTTCCCCAAATTACAGCTTTCTATCCTAATATTAAGGCGTGCTCGTGAATTTTTTTTTTTCATTCTTTTTTATTAACTTTTATTTTAAAAAAAATTTTTTTCTTAAGTTGAACAATCTGAAGTTATCCTTGGAAAAAGAAGATGCCACAAATTACAGATCTCTATCTGCATATTAAAGCGTGCCCATGCATTTTTTGGTTTACTCAATTAATTAATTTGAATTTCTTTTTCATTCTAAATGATACGATTTCTCGGTAGTAGACGATTCATAAGACGTAAAAAAAAAAGTTTTCACGAAAATGGCCTTTATTTGAAAATAAATTCGAATTTTTACGCAAATAAGAATTTTACGCAAATAAGAATTTGTGTAAAAAATCGAATCCCCCCCCCCAGGCTTATGGTCATGTTTGTGATCCGGCGTGATCTCTGCATGATCATGTCCACAGTTATCACGGCGCACGCGCTGAACTAATTCGCTGGCTCGCCGCACGGCATATGAACCATGTATAACCTATCTTCACAGGTAGCGCATTCCCCATTTTATATTTTCTCATTTGTTTCCAAGAGCCTCGGGTTCGTCGTTTTACAATGACTCTCGTAACACAACAGAAGCCCCAAAAGGTGTCGCCTCCAGGGGGGGGGGGAGGGGTTTCGATACAAAGAGGTGGAAGTTGGAACCGTGTGATGTGGACCAGCGGGATTTGTCGGGTCAACGCGTCTGAAAAGAAGAAGACTGGGGCGCGCGCGCATGCGCGTGCCCGCCACATTGGTGAAAATCGCGCAATTGCTCGTCGACACACGGCGAAAGACCCCCCTCACGTCGAAATATCATTGCACCATCCGGATTCTCTCCTAGAATGATTTTTTTTTTATTTTTATTTTTTGGTTCATAATTTTATTTTTTTATTTTTGTGGTTTTTAAATTTTTCTTTTTATTTACGTAGTTTTTTTTTTCATTTTTAAACATTTAAACAAGAGAGGCAAACGTTTTTGTTACTCATGACATTTTTTTGTTAATATTACAATCTTTCTCGCCTGGAAAAAAAAAAATTGAAAAATAAAAAAAAAAACTGCAAGTTGAAACTTACAATTTGCTTACTCCGAATCGTAATCAGTGCACGACGTCCTTCAACGAGGAAGCCTTTTTATTATTTTTGTTGCTAAAATTGCAAGTTTCAACTTGTCACTTGTTTCGAAATTTTTTACATTTTCTGCATATATTCAATTTTTTCCACGATCATCGAAATTTCAAACACGTTGACCATAAAAAAACTCGATGAAAAAAATTGTTGGACAATCACATGGCTTGCTCCATGAAGATGCAAATTGGACACCGATTTCATAAAAGTTCGATGAGAATAATTCAGCGATAAGCGCTATCACATATTTCCTGGAAAGAGCGATGAATCACCCGAAAAATGAGTCATTCTCAACGAGCATCGTCATGAAATCAGAAAAACAAAATAAACCAAACCACATTTGTCATTCCGTTCCATTTTTCGTAAAAAAAGACAAAGTAACGACGAGATTCAGTCTGCGGAATTCAGACATATCCTCCACTATTTCTATCCTCCACTATACTCCAATTTCATTGTTTCTTTCGTTTATTTTTCGAACAACGCAAAAAAAAAAAAAAAAAAAAACACGATGAGTCACAACGGAAGTTAATGAATTTCACGAGAGAGAAATAAGGGTGAAGAAATGAAGGGGGTTGGTGTGCAGAGCAGCGTTTACACGCGAGAGTTTGGCTAGTTGACAGAGGTTCAAGCGAGCACGAGCAACAGCAGAGCATCAGCCAGCATCAGAGCCGTCGTGCGTCGACGTGGCGAAGCTCTCTGACGGGGAATCGCAAACGGGCATCGCGATATTTCGTCGGTCACGGGCGGCTGGTTCTAATGAAATACGGGTGATACATCCCCGGGATTCGTGGGGGGACGGAGTCTGGTGTGTCTGGCCGTGGCCTTGTCCGTCGAACATTCGGCGCGGGCGAACACGAACGACAGTGTGGAGAGAACGGACGAAAAAAAAAACGAAAAAAACGAAAAAACGAAAAAAAAAAAAAAACCGTTTTCGTGATGAACGAAGATCGCGCGCGAAAAAAAAAGAAAAGGAAGATGGACCGTGGGTATTGAGACTGGAGACGACGACGAGACGAGATTGTGTTGAAACTGACGCACTGTCGTCCGACTCGACGAACAGGAGCGAGAGCAAAAATTGACGAAACGTGAAAAGAAATTTGGTAAAACAAAAAAAACAAGTAATAAAATGAAAAATAAATGAAAATTTGAAAAGGATGGTAAATGCCATTTGCGTGATTTCGAAGACGACGTGGTTAGAGGTCACTGCATGCTCATTTTGATACGTGTATGTGTGTATGTGTGTGGAAAATTTCAGCGACAACTGTGGGCCGGTTCGTCGAGTCGACTGCGCGACATTTGGCAGGGTCAACGGCTATTTATTGTCGGGGCTGATAAGGTTTATCATGCTCCGTCGTGACACTATAACGAAACAAAGTAACGAACTATAACGATAAACACGATGATGACGGAATTAAACGGATGATGATGGAATGGTGAATCGATTGTAGTTGACGAAGAAAAATTATTGTGAATCATATACGAATGATTGTAGTTAAAAATAACATTATCACACGGAATAGAATTTTTATTAAAATTATGTTAGAGGTGAAGAGGAATGGACGATTATTATATCAATAAAAAAATCATCATTTTTCCATTCCGACCGTCGGAAAATCTATTAAAGTCGAATTTGAAACTAAAAATTTGTTTCTCGCGGCCGTCGTACAAATTCAGACATTTTTTTCCAATATCTTTCACGATGTGCCAAGACAATTTCACGTCGAAAACAGATTACAAAGATAATTTTTTTTTTACTTGGGCGATAATTGGCGTTTACTGTAATATAGACATATGAACGTCGGTAGGCTTATCACAGTAATATTAACTTTCGAACTGTTGATCGTGTTGCACGGTATGATCGGACCGTATGTCTTATTGTACTTAGACACGAACTGCATTTCAAATCACTTGAAAATCTTTTTTTTTTTCCATAGTTGGTCACTGAATAATTATGCGCGTATGATAATATATTTTTTTAATTCAAGGTAGTATCCCCCAAACTGTAAGAGTCAAAGCAAAGCCTAAGATATACCATCCCCTGATTGAGGTACGTTGTACTTTGATGTGACAACGTCGCGTGTTATGATGACGATTAGTGAGAGAGAGAGAGAGAGAGAGAGAAAGAGAGAAGATGGGAAACAAACGCGCAACGTTGCCATGTCTACTGGATCACGACCAACTCCTCATATAAACTGTATTTTCCCGATGTTTATTTGCTTATTATTATCCTCACAGTCTCCTGATGTCTACTGTCAAGTGCCCAAAGAGTTCTGCGAATATTCAACTTGCAGCTCAAGTGTTTCCATTAAAATCTGACGCGGACTTTTTGTATTATATCAAATTGAGCGTGATTTTCCATAAGGCTCCATGTTAAACGTGTGAAAATAAAAGTGTTGATATGTTTTTTCTCGCGCTCCGGAAAGCCATAAAAATTTAACTGAACCTTTTTCTCATCAATACCTATAAGTATGCCAAGTTTCATGAGAATCTGACGAGGAACTCTCTTATAGAGAGTACTATACTACTACCTTGACGAATTAAAAAAAAAATTAAACGCAAAAAAGAACATAAAATCGTCGGGGTAAAATGGGGAGAGTGAGGCGAAAGTTCCGCGAGATGGAACCTCGTGGGGTGTGCGCGCGTTAGTCACGGTTGCCACTGGCAACCCACGCGGTACGCGGCCGTCCGGCTTATGTGCTTGGGCCTGCTTCGGCCCTCTTGCGCGAGAATTTAGTCGGGTACAACCGCGGTAACTCGTGGTCCGTCTTTCTCTCTCTCTATCTCTATCTCTATCTCTTTCTCTCTCTCTCTCAATCTCCACGTTTTCACAGATTTCGTCCCCCTTTCACCGTCGCTTTACGAAATATGCTACTACAATGTGAGCCACTGCCACCGGTGCTGCTTCTCTGCTTCGTAACCAACTACCACGACGATAGTGTGGCGCCGAGTGCGCGAGTGTGAGCGACTTCATCTATGTATATCTCGGTACAGTCAAACCTCTCCCCAGTGGAAATTTGGGGTTACGAATGGCCGTGATTGCACTATTGCGAGGTTTTGATCGATCCGCCAATAGCGAAACAGTTCGATTGTGTTATGTAGCATTGGTGTCTGTCGACGCGAAACCAGTGACTCTCGGATCAAAGCCATTCGATGGGTTCGCGGATGGGCATCCATTCGATGAAGATGTATTTCAAATACTTTTCCAAACAAATAATCGTGATTAATTATCATGCAAAGATCAATATTTTTACGTTCCTTCAATAATAATAATGAGTTTGCGTAAATTGGTATTTGACAATGAATTGAAATATTTGATAAAACCGGTAAAATAAATTTTTATTCAGTTCGAAAAGTATTTGAAATACATTTTCGTTGAATGGATGCCCATACTTGGATGGGTTCCAGATCGGCTGTGAATTCACAGAAAAAAAAAACCTTATGATATCCCTTCGAGCCTATTAGGGGTCAAAATGACCCTAAGCGAAACTTCGAGCCAAAAGAATAAAAGAAAATAGATTGAAAACTGCATACTCAAGCATTGTCAAAGGTACGAATTTTTTTTAGCAAAAAAATGGAATTTTTCACGCATTGACCTGATGATTGATTGATGATTTTTTTTCGCCATTTTGAAAATTCGGTAAAAAAACTATTTTCGTGATATCGTCGTTCTGAAGTGTTCGAACTAATATCCTGAATTTTTATGAGTCGTTGGGAACGATATTGTCAACGCGGCGATAGATTGAACGTGACCGGGGTCGTTGTGACCCCGTTTGACCAGCGCGCTATTTTCAGAAGGTGTGAACTTGAAGGGTCATACTGTTTCAAGCGATACGAAAAAAATCGTGACAACTCAGGCAAACCGACCGAAAAGTAATAGGCCGAGTTATGAAAAAAGATCATTATAATTTCCTACTTACAAATTGTCTATTTCAAGAAAAGTCAACTGCATTAGGACATTAAAAATACACAAATAATACTTTTGAATATACAAAATGAATCTCTGATTATTCCGTACAAATCTATATAGCTGTCTGATGTGAAATTGTTCAAGATTTTGGGGAAAAAAACGAATATTGCTAAATTGAAATTTTGAAATTCCCGCGTTTTTAAGATATATTTGCAATTTGAGTATCATTGTATTCAATCACAAGATATTTTGTGAGAGGTGCCACATTTTTCACTATTGAGAGGTTTTACTGTAAGAGTACAGCGCACACGCACTTGTGCCTAACTCGAATGGGTCTGTGTGAGTCGTATATACATATATATATATATTATATATACCACCCCATCGTGTTAACGGGGGTTGCGCGAGTGGGTTGGTTAATTGATTTCCCTTTTGCCACTAGCGTCCGAGCCAACTGAACACACACACACACATACACACGCAAAGTGTTCTTCTTCTCGTTGAGTCGATCGCCAGATGCGAACTCTACACACACACACACACACACACAAACGTGAGCCACTGCCATGTACCAACGATGACGATCTCGGTGTGCTCTATCGCTACATGAAAATTGCGTTATCAGCTCGAACAGAATAACCCGAAGCGGTCTCGTAAAAGCGAGGGGTATTGGAAAATTGCACAGTCGTTGGCCGCTCAACGTCAACGATGGACACGGTTACTGGCACACCTCGTTCGACTGCCCCGAGGCTCTGCGTGCGCCGGGGCACACCATTCAATTCTCGCGATTTTTCAACCAAATTAACCGGCAACGAGTTTTCAATTAGCGCGAGAGGCTTTCAAATGGCGTTGACAATACCATATAAATTTTACGAGTGTTTAATCCTTTGAATTGTTGCGAGGAAAAATTTGAACGATAGAAAATCAACGGGTTTTTGTGTTCCCGTGTAAACGCTGGCTGAACAACGCTTCATGGAACAAAAGTTCACATGAACAATGTTGTAGATAATTGAATTTTCTAAAAAAAAGTTCCATATAACATTTATCTGACATTGATAGTTCAGGCGGGGGAAAGCTCGAAAGTCGAGCAATGTGGAAAACTATTTTGGATGTCGATCGTTCTGAATTTTTATCGTTCTGAACATTGACAGTTCTGAATTTTCATCGTTCTAAACGTCGATCGTTCTCAATTTCGACTCGTGCTCGTCAAATCGACGCCAATGAAAAAAACTGTACAGTCGTTGGCCGCTCGATGCCAGCGACGGACACAGTCATTGGCACCCTATCTCACGATCCCGGTATCGTGCGCAATTTCCCGGAAAAGCGAAAAATTCCGTCCGACGGGAGAGACACCGGCCAATGACTGGGCCGGTGAAGTCGATGGGACCGGGAGAAGCGAGTACACGATGCGATAATAAAGATGATAAGCCGTGGTGTACGAATGGTGCATCGTTCATGAGATTTCTCGTAATACCGACGCGTCTAACGTGTGTGTAGGTGTGTGCATATGATGAGAAAGAAAACTAGAACAAGACGGCGAGAGAAAAGCCAGCTGCATCTAGCCCGAGCTTTGATAGTCGTCGTTTTATCTGCCAGCCGGTAGTACACGCTCAACGTGTGGAATATAAGTCCATGCGTGCGTATGTGTCGGTATTTTCGTGTGTGCGTGTGTGTGTGTGTGTGTGTGTAAGTATCGCACAATCGAGGCAGTACCGCGCCACGAGCTTATCGGCCGGAAGTGAACGGCCGCAACGGCCTCTCCTCGACTTCGTTCGGTTACGAAAGATTCCGCGAGAGAGACGGGTCGTGCGACCAGAACATATTATATCGGCACGCGATATGTCGCCGCGCTAGAACTGCCACTAATACGTATCATCGAGCAATACATATACAGGCGTTGCTACTTGTTCGGTCCTCGTTTCGATCTCTGTCGTTAAAACGTTTGCGAAACGGCTCTCTCTGTGACGTCGTGTTATCTCGGAATCGCATAAAAAACAAAAATAAAAAAAATAAAAAGGGTTAAACGCGACGGGTTATCGATCGTGTTACGTGATCGGAATGTCTTTGACCTCGCATCAGTCGCAACCCATATAGCACCAAATGTTCCATGTATATCCATTGGATATCCATAATGTGAAAAAGATATCCTGTATATCCTATGGATATCCATACGACTTACATGCATGTATGTACATGCACGAACGTTTAAAGCACATTGTATGGATATACGGAAAATACCCTTAAGTGGACATACAGCACCAGATGTTCCATGGATATCCATACGACTTACATGCATGTATATACATGCACGAACGTTCAAAATATATTGTATGGACATGCGGCAAAAACTCTTATGTCGACATACCGGAAAAGGTGTTCTATGGATATCTATACGACTTACATGCATGTATATACCTACACGGGTGTCCATTGCACATTATATGGATATACGCCAAATACTCTTATGTGAACGTGTTTCATCGACATATTCATATAATATCCAATGTATATCTATACATGTCCATAAAAAAAATCAAGCTATCAACACCCAAGTAAGAAAATTATATATAAACTATATATGGAATTGGGAAAATACAATTTATATATAGGTTATTTATAGACTCTATATAGTCTATATATAGACTATATAAAGTCTATATATAGACGACATGGTCTGTATATAGTCCATACATACTTGTACATGCGAACTCCGACTTTACTTCGCGAAGTTCCTAAGTCACAATGGTTAGCTTTTATGAGAGATCAATAATACTATATTCATCGAAGTCGGCGTAGCGCAGTGAGCAGCGCGCTGGACTAGAAACCGCGAGAACCCTGGATCGAGTCCCCGCGTCTCCTATTTTTTTTTTCCTTTCTTTATATACCTGCGAGACAGTTTTTTAGTACATTGTATATACATATGATGTCCCCGTGTATATGCAGAGTATGTTCATCGGATATACGCGTATATACCGTATATCCGATGGACATACTATGCATATACGCGAGTATATACAATGTATATGCAATGGATATAAGAAAGTGTCTCCTTTGCTGATACAATGGATATCCATTAGATATACGCTGCGGTATATCGGTATATACATAGGATATTCAATATCCTCAGGAGTATATACAATGGATATCAAATGTATGTCAAAATGCTATATGGGAACCATTTAATTATTCATTGATTTTTTTTAGTTTTTGTTTTTGTTTTTGTTTTTGTTTTTTTTTTTTTTTTACGTTATCGACGGTTCGATGAACGACTGACTTTTGTTTCGTCTTCGAAGCGACGAGCTTGTGAGATTTTGTTGGAAACAATATTGAATGATCATTGAGCCTAGAATATTGAGGTCTTATCTGGGGTAATTCGTTGCCCCACAACTGTTTTAGTCTACCGTATTTTTTTTTAATTACTCGAAACACTGGCTCACACCCATCGTTACTTCCTCAGACAATGAGGAACTGATTGGTGCACTTCTTTTTTTTTTTCGATTTGCAGAATTTCATTGACGAGAAAATACATTTGCAGCGAAAATCGGTGAAAATATTTTGAAACTCCGCTGGGGCAACCCGTTAGAACTAAGGAGTCTAGGATTAATCTTAGAGTGTTTTTTTGACACACGTTATCTCTGTTGTAGGGTTACTCGTGTCCGTTGAATTTTTTTCAGCTATTTATTGCACACCAAAAATGTTGTAAAAATTCGGAATATTATAAAACTACTTTCATTTACGATACAATTATTATTTCGTATTTCAAACCTTGTTTTTGATGTCATAAAGATAACCAAAGTGGCGGAAAAACGTGGTTATAGCATGTCATTGTGAAAATTCGAAGGGGGGGGGGTAACGAATGACCCCACGACGAGGATCTAAGATTAATTGTTGCTCGAGTGGTGTTACGGATTTTCTAGGAGACTGGCCAATCATTGCGACCAACATCGTGGCCAACATGACATTTTTTTCGAGGATTGTTAGAAGGCTGTTAAAAAAGTAACGAATAAGTTTTCACAATCTTTTTCAATCTGACGTCATCATCATTAACTTTTTTATGCGCACTTTTTGTTTTCCATTGTTTCATTTTACTCTCGCAATCGTTGTATCTTTATCAACGAAATCGGTTTGTTCGTTTTAATTTTTTCAAAATTGTTTTATGTGTTTTTCATTCAAATTTTTTTCCACGCTCGTCAATTTGGGTCGCTCGTTCGGTTATCCGCAGGTTTGACGTGGAATTCACATCGCGTGTACTTCGTGCCCCAGGTAGGTATATTTTTGTGTGTATAATAAATCCAATGCTGATTGCAACGTGAGTGCACGCGCGCTGATTAACCGATTAAATTTAATTTCCGTGATGCCTCTTTCTGGGTTCCACAAACACGTTGTGTATACAGTCTACGTCCGAGCCTCGTCGTCACCGCGTTTGCCCGATTCAAACGATCAATTCCCACTGCACTTCAGCCACAAACGTGTATATATGCCACACGCTTTGCGCATAACAATTTCAATTATCTTTCGTCGTTATTTTTTATTTTTTTTTTCAATATTATTCGTTTCCGTCGACAAAGCCAACAGGACGACGTTATTGTGCAACTTTTCATTATAATATAATAACTTATTATTTTTTTCATTTTTTATTTTCATTTTTTACAATTATAGATAATGTTAAATATGATAATTGAAAAATTATCGAACGGTCCGTTCGATGAATCATCGAAATTGATGATGTAAATGGAAATGAAAATTGAAAAAAAATATTTTTTTTAATTTAACACAGTTCGATACATTTTTTTTTGCGACGAATATTTAACTATCGTCGCGATTTGTTACCATCAGTCATTGTCACCGCGATTGTTAAGCCGCACGGTGTGGCGAAGGGCTTACGACGTGTACTTGCGTATCGGAACGGGGGAGGGGAGGAGAAGGGGGGGGGGGATCCCACACCGGACGTGTGTGTATTCGCGTCTCGGGCAATGGTCAAGCTCACTTCGCGAAGAGACCGTTCGCGTGAGCGTCGGACCGCCAATTAAGAGGGTCTCAACGCCGTAATCTGGGATACTTGTCGATATGCAAATGGCCAACTGCCCGAAGGGGGATGCGGACCCAGCCGAGTTTTCAATGCAAGCTGTACTCACTCGCGCTGCAACTTGTTTTACTTTTTTTTTCCGTCGGTTTCTTCTTTTTTTTCTTCTTTAAGTATTATGCGGTACCCGGTAGGTAAAAAAAAATAAAAAATTAAAAAAAAAAAAACGGATGCGCCGGTGCTTGGACGGGATTTTATGCAGGACGCCGGCGATTGTCATCTACCCTGGCCACGTTTTTTTCTTCCGTTTTTTTTTTTATTTAAATTTTTTTATCATCATTTTTTATTCTTTTTTATTATTTTATTCTTCAATTTTTCATTCTATGCAGATATAGATATGTGAATTCTTGGACCATGGATCTGCAGTTGTGGGAGAAAATTTTTGTATATCCATACATCACCTGTATACCGGTGTAGGGTTGAAAAGTTGCATATTTTCAATTAAAAGACAATAAATGGATCATTAATGAATGAATAAAGATGAATAAATTTTAATCGATCGATCGAGGAGTTAAAAAATGTCTTTTGCGATCCATAAAATTTAGTTGTTTTTTTTTTTATCCCTCATTACGGAATTGATTTTATGCAGGAGGCCGGTGATTGTCATCTACCCTGGCCACGTTTTTTTTTCTTCTAATTTTTTTTTTAAATTTCTTTTTCATGGTATTTTATTATTTCACTGTTAAATTTTATTTCACTCAGATATAGATATACGAATTCGTGTGTCATGGATCTACCAGTTATGGGAGAATTAGCGTCACGTTATAGCCGTACAGCCATTATTACTCGAGGGTTATTACGTTCCGTATGGCGTGTGCCGTACGGAGTAACCGCACGATGCGCAATAAATGTCGCGTCGAGCTCGGTAACCGTCTCTCCTTCGACGAGGTGGTGTCGTAAAAAAATCCGACGAGTATGTGTGTATGTATCGTAGAGCATGTATATATATTGGTGGAAGCGTCGCCGGTTCGTTACCGCCGGTTTTGTGCCCCCGCTGGACGTTCGCGTCGACGTATAGTCGATCGTCCTCATTCTTACAAAACGCCAACCTCCGTAATCGCGGTCGTCGCGTAAAACGCTTTGATCAGTCGGCAATAATGCACAAGTGGAACACACACGTGAAATTCGGTTGTTGCTCAATCGTGTTGCACAACTTATCATCGAATTATTTTTTAAATATTATTCGAGCACATGAGAATAAATGAAAAAGAAGGAAAATAATAATGTTTATAATCGTAACGGCATATATGCATCTCTCAGGTATCGATAAAAGTTTACTAAACTTTTTCACAGAAACGTCAATCGAAATAATAATAATAATAAATCAGATGGGAATGGCTGACTGGTTGGCTTGATTAATATATATCTATATATATATATATATATACATGTGTATACATTTTTTCTTTTTCAATTGAAGCGTACCTCCGTTGATGTTTTTGAAAAAAATCAAATAACAATGAGTTGAGAATCGGCGACTAGATGGATGACTGAATAAATATTTTTTTATTCCGTCGTATATACGTCGATACTGTATTTTAGTAAAATGGAAGGATCACCAATAACGAATAGTTGGAAATGGATGACTATAGTTGGCCGGCTGAATGTGAATTGTTCAGTTAATTCTGTGGCATTTCAATTTATTAGAAATGCAAGAAAATAATAATAATAATAATCGTAATGATAATATCAACAATAATAATGATAATCTGTTTGGAATAGTTGTCTAGTTAGCCGGCTGTATATATATATATATACATACATTTAATAGCATGTAGATTGATGTTTAAAAATAATAATAATAATAATAATAAAAATAAGCTAGTTTTCTGGCTGATTATATATATCTATTTTTTATCATTCAGTCGTTTCGAGTTTTCATTGTGTATAGGATTGCGAATCGAGACGATTGGGTAACCCGAGGCTATGGAAGCGCATCTTCGGGACGTAACGATATTGCGAACGTTGGTGAACTAGATATGACTGCATGGCGAAGAGATAATGCAGCGAGTACGAAAGAAGATGAGCTCGGTTATGTTGGAATTTCCGTGTACGTACGAATACGTACACACACACACACACACACACACGCACATACACACACATGTATATACGATTACGGTGCTTTTACCGAAGTTGCGTTGTTGCGCCCGCACCGTCCAAGCTATCTCAATGTGTTTGCCCGAGACTCGACTCGCGTTACACGTCGGCGTTACGACCCTCCGACCCATTCGACGCCCCCGGGCCGGATTCGCTGCAAGACCCCTCGCGCATTTATCCCACCCGCGATTTAACCCGTTCTCCGTGTGCAACGCGGCGCCCAGAGAAAAGATGAAGAAAGAATGAAAAAAAAAAAAAAAAAAAAAAATTAAAGAGACGCAAAAACCGGGTCGTGAGGGATGAATGTGAAAGAGTAGGGGGCCGGAGGGGGGGAGGGGCGGAGGGAAGGAATCTCATGCGTCAGAATAAATGTGCAGCGTGCTGTCTTTCTGACGTTGCAGTTTTTTTTTTATGCGCACGCGAGCAGGGCTCAACACTTTATTCTCATCCCAAACGAGAATAAAATATAAGGACGAATTATTTTTGTTCTTCTTTTCGAAAGCGTGAAAATGTCTCGGTTAGTTAGCTCTTTGTTCTGTGTGTGTGTGTGTGTGTGTTTTTTTTTTGTGTTTTTTTTTTAGTCGTTGCTTCGGAGGGGCCTGACGAAAGTTAATCGAGGTTTGAGTGAAGTGTTGGACGTCTGTGCAGATTGTAAGGAGTACACTCTTGTGAGTGACTCCATGCACTTGTTGAGGGAAGGGGGGGGGGGGAGGGGGGGGTTCGTCGGTGGCGCCGCAGGTTGCTTTTGTCGTAAAAAGTTCATGGTACGTTTCACAAGCCGTGAAATTGGTTGGCATTGCTGTTGTAAAAATGTTTTCTTTTTACGAAAAAATTAATTCAAGGTCGAATGAATTTTAATTTTTTTACCTAGTTATAGTGAATTTTTTCGAAATTATTTGTGCAATATCAATTTGTGAGTGAGAATGGTTGTTATGGCCAAACGGGGAGAGGGCGTTGGTAGTTCGGTGTTGTTCAATGCTCAAGTAAAAAAATGATGTATATAGTCTATATATACAAACTGTATATTGGTTTGGGCATATCTAGTCTATGCACAGATTAGGGTGGGGCCTAAAAAATTCAAAACGAGCAAAGTTCTGAAGGGTCAAAATCCCGAGGGCGCAATATGTTTCGAATGACAACGTTACGAACGGTCGCGGCGTACAATGACATTGCAGCGAATCGTCAAAAATTTCGAATGACATTGCAGCGAGTCACCGCGTTTTTCAACATTTCCCGACTTTCGAGCTTTCCCACGCGTTGATTATCAAAGTTAGATAGATACCGTCCATGACTTTTTTGTAGGAAATTCAATTCTCTACAACATTGTTCATTTGAACTTTTGGTCTATGTAGCGTTGTTTATCCAGCGTTTGGACGGAAAGGTAATAATGCATTGATTTTTTTATTGTTTTTACTTTCCCGGCCAACTACTACAGGACACTCCGGGAGGGGGGGGGGGTAACGAAGTGACCGGATATTCTACGGATATCCCAGTCGAGTATATCTGCTTCTAGTGTCTCATTAATCGGGGACATCCGAATCTCGTGGCACAATCGAAGCAAACACCCTACATCGATGAGCACCCACTCCGGAACATTCAATTTCGCTCGAGTGCTTCGTGTCTCGTGGTGTTGCATCGTGTTTCCACGCGAGAGAACGTTGTGCATCTGATTCATCATCGAAACGAATAATCACGAGCCCGAATGTTCCGATACAAAGAAGAAAAAAACAAATTCATTAAATAAGAATTCGTTCCATCATTTTTTACGAATTTACGATAAATACATTCTCATGTACTAATTGAGAAAAAAAAAAAGGTTTTTTGCAATCCATCGAATTTTGTTGTTTTTACGGAATTGATTTCCAATTACGTGGATGGGGATTCGATTATTCAGAAGCTTGGATTCCCACGAGCGAAAGAAATTCGACGCGAGAAAAAGATATTTGTTTTTTTTTTTGCGATGGGTCATCGCCATTCGTAAAATAATTATAATAATTTTGAAATTTATTCTTCGCCTCGGAAAAAAGGAGAATAAAAAAAAATGTTCCTCGGATCGTTGTCCGAGCGGTTCGGTGGACCACGCGCCTTGCCGGTCTCTCCTCGGGCCGGCCGAGAGTTCACCGAGCGGGTGATTTGCATCACGGACAAGCCGAAGAACGCGGGCCGGCACGCTGCGGCGAACACACACACGCACTTATGTGCGTACTACCTTACACACAGTCGTACAGGTTACACATTAGGGTGTCCCTTGATGCGGACATTTTTGATTTTCCATGCTCTCGACCTCCAGAACCGTTCAACATATGTAAAAAACAATGTGGACCAAATTGCAGACCTCTGCTCCATCGATAACCGGTGCCCCAGAGCCTCCGAAATTTCACATTCAAATAACATTAATTTTTCATATTTCGTTTTAATTATGTTTTTTTTCGGTTTGAAATTTTTACGTCTCACCGATGGACCATGTGGGGGATTCAGGTTTGGTAAACGAGAAGTTGAATTATTCTAATTAAGAGTTTTTAACTTCTAAATCAGTCGAATTTGATATTGAAGAACTTTAATAAGTTGAATTCTTTCATTTTATATTTTAAACTTTGAAATAAGTTGAATCCGTCTATTCTAGAATTTTTCACTTTGAAATAAGTTGACTTTGAAAGTAAAAAATTCTTTCATTTCACATTTGAAACTTTGAAATATAAAATATAAGAATTCAACTGTTCGTTTGCCAAACCTCAATCCCTCGCATGTTCTGTTGGTACGACGTCAATAATTTCAAACTGACAATAAAACCTTCAAAACATGATTTGAACGAAAACGGCTGGGAGCATTAAAAATATTTAATAACCGTATTAAAGATGTACGACACATACAATCCCATCCAAAAGTACGCTAATCTGAGAAATCTCTATTATAACCGCTTTGTAAATGCTACAGAAATTCGTAATCATCAAATATCGTTAAATAAATGTTATTACATATTGTATCATGTTTCATCTTGTATCCGAAAAACTTCAAAGTTGGCTAATTTTCAATACTTTGTGCGTGCATTTGTCGAGAACCAGAAGGACGATCGATCTGAATTTTTTTGTGAACATTCATCGATCTTTATTCTACACACTGAAATTTTTTCAAAATTTTTTTATGCTCGTTCCCTGCGTTTATCGTCAACAATAGCGTCAATACCCTCATTCCCCATAAGAACACGTGTCAAATTTCATACAGCTATAACTTCCAAACGGGACAGACGATCGTTTTGAAATGTTGCATGTTGTTTCGAAATTATTGAAGCTGTGGTGACTGTAAAATTTTCAGAATTTTCTCGATCCTCAGACACATGTGTCATACATCCTTAAGGAACACCCTGAGAGAACACCGCTGAGAGCGTTGCACGCGAAGTTACTTTTCTCGATCTTTTGCGGGGGTCCCGCACGTTTGTACATCGCTGCTCGAGCACAAGCCACCTCAGCCCGAAGAGAGAACACACGACGCGAGTAGTCGCGCGAGAGTCTCTCGAGATTCTACGAGGGGGCTATAATGCTCATGGCGAATACCTACAGCGCAGATATCCCACGGATGCTGATACCTTATGGCCGATGTTGTTTCCACGCGGTGGGCGTTCGACTTTGCACAATCGAATAAACATTTATCGGTAATGTCTCGGGCTCCGATGATGTTTCGAACGCGAAACAAAATTTTACATGGGTATCCATTTTTTTTTTTTTGTTTCATTTCATTTTATTTTTTTTCGTTGTTCGAGAGGCGTGTACATAAATTTGGCGGTGAATTAACAATTTTTATGTTCGATTTTGTTTCTTTTATTTTTTTTTTTTGGTCAAACGAGTATTGGAACGACGAGATTGGGCTTTTAGGCTGGGTGAGAGTATTTTATTAGATTTAGATTTTATTTCTTTTTTTTTTTTCAATCGTCAATGATCAACGAATCACAGAGTTATTATTATTTGAACGAACGCAACTGTGCTGAATGAATATTGAAAATAAAATAAATAAATAAATAAATAAATAACAGTTCTTTGTTGTGAAACTTAAACATACATACCTCTAAAAAATCGTTACAAAACAAACAAATACACAGAGTGTCAATATCAAAGAAAAAAAAGTGCATCCATACAAAAATGATCATTTACAAAATAAAAATCGTATTCTAAAGCATTTTTTCTGACAAAATGATTATCAACTCCAACACTTACTAAATAATACAATACACCATAAAATAAACATTCCTGTGAATTATTTACAATTATCTATAACAGAATCGTGACAATATTAACTGTTACATGATAATTTAACAGAGCTATATCTATTTTAAAAATGACATATTTCAAATATCATTTTCACTCAACGAGAATGTCCATCCTTGCGTCCAATCACCATTAACTTTGAAAAAAAAATGGATCCAAAAATTAATAATAAAATAATCAATTTATCCAAAGATTAAAAAATTTTTCAAAAATAATAATCATAAAGTTAAAAAAAGAAATATCCTTATAGAGATTTTAGAAATTGTTCCAAAGTGAGTGTGGCTGCGTTTTTATTTTCATTGTTCAACTTGGCAAACCGCGCAAATGGCACAAAGCGTATCTCGTCGTTTAAACGGCGTTTATTAGAGATAATTAGGTGGAGTCGTGGAACCGGAGTGTCGAGGTTGGCGCCATGTGAGACCGAGAATTGGCATCGGAATCGCGCTCGAGACGTCGTTGCCGCTCGGGGCTGCTGTGCTTCGACTCTCTCTCTCTCTCTGTTTGTGTGTGTATGCATGTGTGTGTATGACCAACGGCGTATACGAGACGTGATAGCGCGCGAGAGACTGTACAAGATCGTGTGCAACGGTCTCCGTGTGGTGGGATCCTGTCTGTTACTCGACTCGCGTGTGATTGAAACGAATTGCCTCGGTTCGCCGGCGAGAAACAAAATTGCAAAAGCGAACCGAACGGCGCGGCGCGTTGCTCTTCGCCACTTTCCGATCCCGGTTACCATTATACACCCGTCCTGTAACACACACCACTACACACACGGAACACACACACACGATCGCTCGACGATAGCGATCTTCGTACAATTTCGTCCAATGAATTAACTCGCGTTATTCTGCCGATAGCTCCCGCTTCGGCTGATGTTGCCGATCTCGCGTTGCGCGCGACGACGATTCGTCGAAAAGACGGCATCGACTGTGGACTTGTATACATATGTATATATATGTGTGCGTGCATATGTATAATTCTCGCAATCGACCGGCCGTAAAAAAAATTAAAAAAAGAAAAAGATTATAAAAATTGCAATACGAGCTGCGACATTAACTTTAAAAGCCGACCGATCGTTAGTCGAAATTGCACTTTAATTTCGCGAACTCGACAATTCTATGAAAATTGTTGCGTAGAATTTTCCACGTACGGACCGAAATAAAACGACGAGTTTTATTGGAATTGAAGATACGGCGGCGTGGGTCCTGAAGTGCGTTTCGAATTACGTGAGCATGGTGGCATGGGGGTTGATTAAAAAGTAACTGCACTGACCATTGGACTTGACGAGTTCGGCACTTTGAAAAAAAATGACAAAGGTGATTTTCAAAAATATATATAAAAAGTATTATTAATTTTCAGTACGTTGCGATTTTTTTCGACACACCTTTAGTCCGTAAAAATGTATCATTTTGATGAAAAACATTCATATAAGTACCTCAACGTAGCGTATCAATTACAACATATAGGTACTTGATGAATTTGTTGATGGAAAAATTCATATTCGATGGACGTTATCATCGATGAACGGTAATAACGACTCATCATCGTTTATCGGTTCGCCGTTATCGATAACATACAGGTGAGGTCTTGTAAAAAAATTTACGAGTTGTTACACCCTTTAACAATGGATTTGTGCGAATAACTAATTTTTTGCGTGCTCAGGGACAACTTGAAAAAATAATTACTAAATTAGTCTGAAAATCCCATGTTATTCAAATTGGAAACAAAACGAGCCCACAGCCACGTCTACTCATTGGGCTACAGTGCTGGGGTTTAGCGCATACTTTTATTTATTTATTTCGAACCTATGTGTGCACCTAGTGGGTGCACTTTTCGGAATTCGTCAAAACCCCCATTAAGGACCACCCTACTGGGCATATCTAGTCTGTATATTTCTTATATACGTACCATGCATGAACTATGGAGTCTATATATAGTTTATGTATGGTCTGTATACAATCTATATACCGACTTTATATGCCCAGTCCTATATATAGTTAATATACAGACTGCATATAATTTTTTCACTTGAAAATCTCTCAAGGTAGTATCCCTCAAACTGTAAGAGTAAAAGCCAGCGTAAGATATACCATCTCCTGATTGAGATCCGAAGTAATTTGATGTGACAACGTCGCGTGTTACGATGTCGATATAAACTGTATTATCCCGATGTTTATTAGGACTTTCTGTATTATATCAAATTGAGCGAGGAACTCTCTTATGGAGGGTACTACAGCTTAAGGACCACTCTACTGGGCATATCTGGTCTATGTATTCGTTATATACAGACTTTATATGCCCAATTCCATATATAGTTCATATGCAGGCTGCATATAATTTTTTTCCTTGAGATGGCTGAAAAAAATCATGAAAATGTCTTAATTTTCCGGCAAACAAGTAGACATATGCAAGTCCTTTTCAAGTCAAATGACGCCCTCTGTGGAGCCACGCGATCTCAGGTACGCGCGAGTTCGGCCCGATGCAGTCGTGGAATGCACGGAGGTATTTGCGATGCGGTGAGCCTTGGGCGAATCTCCCCGTGAGGTGAGACGCGCGAGGGGTAGAAACAAAAACGAAAAACAAAAAAAAAAACAAAAACAAAAAAACGATCGAACAAAGACCGGACCGAAGGTACACAAATTGCTACGGAAAAAAAAGCGGTGGGAGGAATAGGCCGCTGTAACGGGTACTCGTTTTATTTTTCATCTTTCCGTCTTGTACTCGCTTCTCTTGTTCCGCTCTCCAACCGGACTGTCTCTCGCCCGGGCTCGTGAAGATGGGGAGGACCTCGATCCGGCTTCGGGTCTTCTTGTTTCTCGCATTTCCTTCGTCATCCTCTGGCCTTCCCACCTCCCCCCCTCTTTTTTCTGTCGGGCTCGCGAAACGACAGCAGGGTCGTCTCGATTCTCGAAGAAATTTCGCCGACCGGTAGTCGTGTATATATATATATGTATTAGAGTGGTCCTTAAAGAAAAAGTACCTTCCAAATTATTCTAGATCATAAAAAAAAAAAAATTTTCTTTTTTTTTCGATTTTTAAATTTACCCTCTGCATTTCCTGCATTCATTTATATATATGCGGGACCGTATATCCTGCAAACTGGTCGCGGAAAGACTGGGATAACCCTCGGAGAATGATATCTCAGTTCTCGCAACCAGAAGAGCACAAAATTGCATTCGTTATATTTATTATGTTTTTTTGTTTGTTACTGTTTTCAAATTCCTGCAACGTCAACCATCTTTTTCTCCCGTATTTCTCGCTATTTCGTAATCTCCGTATCTCCGAAGCTGCGCGAGTAACCCGGAACATTTTATCCCTGACATTAATAAAACATAATCGAATAAAGTATACATAAATATAAATAAAATGAATAACCATTAATAAACTGTTATCATCATCAAAACACAAAATAATAGGGAATTGAACGTTGGCCTATAGAGGCAGCGTTGAAAAAAAAAAAAAATAAACCCAAATTGAATTACAATAAAACTTTATCCGGTAACAATAATTGCAGAAACAACATTAAAATCCGAGAAACAGAAACGTTTCTTTCTTTTCATTGCAGCGATGCCCAGACTCGTGATATTCAATTTCCGGCACGCACAATCAACCTCTCCAAAGTTCAAAATTCTTTCGAGAGGTTCCCACATCGTCGACGCGCAGAACAGCGCAAAAAAAGTTTAAAAAAAATAAAAAAATAAAATAAAAATCCCGTAGATTGTAAAGCAAAGGATTTGAGGTGGTAAGAACAACGACGTTGTCCCGCGACATTGGACGGCCACATGTTTCGAAAAAGGACGAAGCCATATAAGGCAAAACCCCGTGCGGTTTGCCGCATCGGCACAGCTATATAGATACCTCACAATCCCAAGCAAACGTGTCCTACACGGTTGTACATCGGCGGAGAGTAGCCTATATAGCTCTTACCCGCGTATTTCACGTGGTTCGTACCGCAGCCGCGAGGGCGCTGCGAGCGCCGCGGCCGCATGCCACAGAGGTCTCTTACTTCGCGGTCGTCCCTCGCGCGGCGCAACGTCTCTCGTTCTTCTGCATCGCTCGCGATGGAGCGAGCGAGACAGAGAGACAGAGAGAAAGGGAGAGAGAGAGAGAGAGAGAGAGAGAGAGAGAGAGAGAGAGAGAGAGAGAGAGAGAGAGAGAGAGAGAGAGAGAGAGAGAGAGAGAGAGAGAGAGAGAGAGAGAGAGAGAGAGAGAGAGAGAGAGAGAGAGAGAGAGAGAGAGAGAGAGAGAGAGAGAGAGAGAGAGAGAGAGAGAGAGAGAGAGAGAGAGAGAGAGAGAGAGAGAGAGAGAGAGAGAAAGAAAGAGAGCTACGTGGCCGCGACCGGTGGGCGCCTCTGGGCCGGATTTAGACGATTTGGACAGTGGCAACAAGAGCATCGCGACGACGAAAAACCGGGAGTCACGGGAAACGAGAAGAAACGAGAAGAGAGCGAACGAATCCCGCGAGCTTAAGACCGGCTAACGTTCGTGGAAAAGGTAGGGTGAACCATTTTGGATCCTACCGCCATGCACTTTCATCTTTCTCTCTCTCTTTACATCTCTCTCCAACAGGTTTCCACGGGGCATCCAACTCGACGACCAATCACTGGCCCTGTGGCGAGAGAGCTATTCCCGTTGGTCATACTAACGAAGAGGGAAACACGAGGATCAAGAAGTTGGATGTCGAGAGTACAAACACAATCTATATATCTCCCTTTTCCAACGTTCCCTTCTCTTTAGTTTGGATTTGTATTCCTTGATCTGTCTCTCGGACATTCGAGACTCTGACCTCGGGTACAAGAACTCTGAGAGAGAACTCAAGAGACTCTGACCCTTTTCAAGAAGCCTCGGATCTCGACCGTGTTGTCATCCTTCAACCACGAAGACACGATCATTCGTACCAATTATCAAGCTAACCGAAACTCACCCCCTCCGCTAGATTCGTCCAGGGAAGGACTCGATCATCCGTCCGTTTGATCACCTTCTTCGAAAATGTAAACGGACAACCGACGATATATTCCAATCGAAACTTACCGTTTGTAATAGCTCGTTGATGAGGGACGTTCGTGCGCAGGCGATCGGAGCGGGTAACTTGATTCTGCATCTCGACGTAACGTGGCCACTGCCTTCCTTCACGGATATCACTCTGGGCACCGTGTTTGATCTCACCAGTCGATACTCGTCACCCGACTGTCTTTTCTTCCTTCTGAACGAACCGCAAAGCATCGTCACGCGAATTCAAACTCCGATCCCTACGATTCCTAACGTTCGTTAGGTTTTGTCCTGGCCTAGCTCTTCCCAGCCCGAGTGTTGATTATCTCAAACCCCAGCGCAATTTATATTCCGTGTCTACGCGATGGACGACCACCGAGCGACGATCCTTCGCGATAGGATGAGAAAAAAATATGGAGTTCACTGGTGTCCGGTAAACCGCTGTGTCTAGAATTATTCTTTCGGTAATCTCCGCGAAGGGACAAACGTTGACGACGCGTTCCCTTTTCCTTCTGTTGCTAGTCGGAAGATGAAAATTCGTGTCTATGCAGCTGCTGTGTTACAATGTCTTCGTTTTGGAACGACGAAGAGAATTTACGGTGGAGCAGTGACTAACGAGAACGATATGTACTAAAAATAACCTGTCGTTTCGGAGCCACAGCTTAGAATCTTGTGGGTGTAAATATAGGTTAATATATAGATATATATATCGATTTCAGAGCGTGGTTGACGACGACGAAACGACGTGCCGCACGAGCAATCCCAGGGTCTGCGGTTTCACGAACTCGTACGTGCACAGTTCAAGATCGCCGTGTTTATTCGCTATTTATCTCACCGTCACGTTTCATCTCGTTTCCACCTCTCTCCCACCCTCCCCCCGATTTCTTTCCCGTGCAACGCACTCTCTGGCGCCAGTCCCGGATTCCTGCATCTGCTTAGTACGCTCCAACGTTCGCGAAACGTTCCTTTATTCGATCCGTACCTCTCACTTCGATGGCAAGATTATCCTGAATGTACATCGGTGTTATTGGCCTCCTCACTCTTATTCAAACGCAGCTTGAATTGCCATCTTCTTTTTTCGTAATTTAGTACTGCGTTTCTCTTACTTCTGGTTTAATTGAAATCCTTCGAATCTCTTGTTGTTGGATCAGCAAGGACATTGAAGTTTATTTCGTTTTACGATAAAAATACCAATGGTTTCTGATCAACGTTGATTCGTAGTGACGATCACAGCACTGTTTCACAAGTGTTTGAACGATGATTGCTTTCAGAAGACATTTCACACACGTGCGAGATATTTTTGGCGCGAAAGATTGCCAATTGCATTCCGATTGTCCCGATCAATGTGAAAATCTCGAACCACGGGGGAAAAACAATGGACACGACCGGACTCGGTGAACTCTCGGTTGAACTTTGACCGTGGAATCGGTTCACTGCACCAAGACGACCAAGACGTTTACGACGAAGACGACGTCCGGGGTTCACGGTTGGCCGACAGTTAGTTCCCGGCCTCATCCGTGTGTTGTCCACCCTTCCAGGTCGTTTATCGCCGCTCGGTACGCCCGGGATTCGTCACGACCTTTGACTTCCGGGTGACTCGGGAGGTTCACCGAACATTTGTTTCGAACCACGCGGATGAATTCGTCCTCATAACTATATCATCCAGACACGTTTATCTGCGATGTTCATGCTCCTCGCACATTTCACGAATTTTGATGTTACAAAAGTTTACGTCACGCGACAATTGATTCATCATTTAAATGTTTCGTGATGTAATTTTTTTTTTTTTGTTGTATTTTATCTCGACGGTAGTTTGTGGATTATTGATTGTTGCGTTTTTTTTTTTGTTTTTTTGTGGAAAAATGTAGATTTAAATTGTTCGGGGGCTTTTGGGTGTAACACACCTTCCGTCGTCGGTGATAAAATTAAATTCGAAATCTCAGACTCGACGGTGTGAGTGCCGAGAGTCGACTGAAGGCATAAGCCTCCACGGGTTATAGCGGTCGAAGGAACCCCACCACGTTGATTTCAACAACACCCGGCAGCAGCCGCCGGCGAGTTGCCGGCCGACCGGACGACCCGGTCGCGTGGCGCTCGTCGTCGGCACAGATCTCGCCAGTGTCTCTCAATAACCGTCGAGGAATCATCGGGATCTCCTCAGCCACGTCGGATGGAACCTCTTTTTTTTATTTTATTTTATTTTTTTTTTCATCAGCCTCCCAGGTACAGCGAGGTGGACGTTACAACCCGATGGGTTCACCGCAATTCCGGTTTTTCACGTGACTCGTTCGACGCGGACAACATCTCGATGGTGGACGCGATGCCAAACGATCCAGAAGCTAACCCGTTATTTCCGGTCACCGACATTTTGATCGACGTTTCGAACCGGTCCATCCACGATGTTCCATTAAAATTCGCAATGGGACACGTGATGAAGCAAAAAAAACGTTAATTGTGGATTATAACATTTTTTCTTTTGATGAGGTATTGTTATTTTGGAATTTGATCTTATATTTCGATGATAGTGAAGAATAATTATTACTGTAAAAGTGGCAAAATGAAATGTTATTAGACGAAAATCTGCAGTTAAATTAAATATTATTATTGTTAGGATTGATCCCAAATGAGATGTTTGTTTAGTTCAAATGTTAGTTCAATTCACATATTCTCAACCAAATGAAATATTGAAAATAAAATTGTTTCAAATGTGCGGGGTCAAATGGTCGGATTAAAATATTTATAAAAATTATTCTATTCCATAATCTACATCGAATATTGAGACTATATTCGAATGATTAAAAAAAAATGATCTCTGGTCCATTTTTCGCAAACGACGATTCAATATCGGATCATCCACATTCCACATTCACATTCAGTGGACATAAAATTCGGTCTTGACTTTCAGGCCATAGAAACCGAATTTTTGGGGTTGCTTTTTCCTTTCAATTATAATTTAAATGTTAATTCCACCGGTTGACCAGTATTAAATATTTCCGATGAATTTACAGGCAATAGAAAAAAAAAATGACAATAAAAATCAGTAACCAATGGGAGATTGTCATTTTTCACATTGTCGGGTCAGGGGCTCGATAGGAAACGCTCGAATGACGTAGGACAATATATTGAACAATAGTGAGAGGGTTGAATCTAGTTCATACATTCGCCATTTTTTTTCTAGTTGCTTATACGAAGCCGGTGAATGCATGTGAATTGTTTGGTCATGGTACGTGCATTTACCGACTGCGAAGGGGGCGTGCGCGCGACTGTGAGTTAATAATTAAATTAACCGGCAAAGCGTGGTGCTCTGGAAGGAAACAGTCTGTTAACCGTCTATCCTATCAGCACGACCCGTTTCAATCTTTACGGTTTATTCATACTCGAAGGCCCATCCGTGTTACGTTATAATATAGTTTTAACCCCGGTACACTGAACCTCCTGGGCGAGACTCCTCAGTTGTAATCTGGGGTAACTCGTTACCCCACAACTGTTTAAGTCTCCTTTTTTGTCTAATCACTCGAAACACTTTTCACACCCACCGATATTTCCCTTCGACAAAAAGGAATAGATTGGTGCATATTCTTTTCGATCTATACAAAGTTTTATTGAGGGACAAAATTCATTTGAATCGTTAAGAAATTGGGTGGGGCTCGAAATTTAGAACGAACAAAGTTCACAAGGGTTGAAATTCCGAGGGCGAATTTTGACCCTTCCGAACTTTGCTCGTTCCGAATTCCGATCCCCACCCAAAAAATCGCTGAAATAATTGAAAAAGAGAACATTTCGAAACTCCGCTGGGGTAACAAGTTACCCCGGCTAAGAACTCCAGCCGGACAAAATACGGTCGTGAGAGTAATATCCATTCATCACGACGTTTCCACCCATCTCAATAATACTCGTTAGCCTTTTTAATTCGATCCTACGAAAACATTGTTTGTCCGCAAAAAAACCGTTCGAATTAAAATGTTCTTTTTCTTGTTTCTTTTTTTCGGGGGGCGGGGGGTCGTTTATCACGGACTCGCGGTAAATTATAATTTTCGAATTTTTTCAATCTGCGAACGAGAATCGCGAATGCCCGAAAGCGAATGTTGCGTTCCTTTCTAAAATCTCAAATGCGGATCTTGGACAAGGATCTTGCCGTGAGCTTGATGTCCTTCGATGTACGCGATGGACATACATACGCGGCAATTACGCGATACTCGCGGTTCTTGGACTTTGTTACTCACGTGCGTCTTCGCTGTTGCGAACCGAACGTACATACATACACACATATATATATATATATATATATATATAATATATATTCGAAATAAATCGCGTTATTCAATCGTGAAAGCGACTTTGTGCGTTACAAATGTAATTCGATCAATCTTATTCGCATCACGTGGCACCCCCATTGTTGGTTTTTTATTCATCGTCGAAACACTCATCCAAACCCACAACGCACCCATGAAAATTATTCTTGAAGAAACGAAAAAAATCACAAATTTTTATCGTCAAACATTTTCGTTAAAATCTCGAATGAAAAGATTTGGATCTTTTTTTTTTTTTTTTTGTTGTAACGCGAATTAAAATTTTTATGAATATATTTTGATGCTCGATGGAAATCGAAATTTTCAGACTAGAGCCGAAGCGTTCGGTTGAGAGTCGCGATTGTGACTAACGGAAAATTCAGGTGAGCCCTTGAATTTGCATGATAAAGAGATGCCCCCGCCCCTCCCTCCCGACGCATGTGTAACGATCAAAGCGTGTGTGTAGTGTGCAACGCGAATGAAGTACCGAGAGGGGTCAGCGCAACCCCCGAGTACGATAAAAATGTGTATGTAATTTTCGTGTGAGTCATGCACGCGACACGGGCTCGTGTGCCAATACGAGGTCGACGGTCCCCGGATGGGGTTTTTCTATGCGTGTTATGCGAATTATCGTGACAAGAGTCGCACACCCTCGTGCAATCGGTGCAATTCAAGTCGATTAGTCAACATTTCGGCCTTGACACTCGTCATTTTCAACCCCTTAATCTATGCAGTCCAACAATTGCAGTTTCAAATTATTATTTTTTTTTTTTTTCCGTCTCTGTTATTGAACTTTGCTCTATTCAATTTATGTTGCTAAATATATGTTGAGCCAGACGTACCGAATCACCGGTTTAAAACGCTTCTAGCTCCCGATGTGGTCGATGATTTTTTTTTTTCAAGTATCTTTAGGATCCTACGATACTGTTTTTTGCAAAATCTTTGTACCACTTCATCGTCCGCAATTATATGTAAATAAAGAAAACATAACAATAATATATAAATAAATTGATTTTTCCGTTAATTTCTCCCCCCGCCCCCCTTTTTTGGTTTCTGACAGAAATTAAAAAATTAAAATATTTATATTTATCTAAACTTGAAGAAAGAAAAATGTAACCATATAAGTAAATGTTATTATGATATACAAATTTCAATATTACTATAGTAGTAATGGTAAAAGAGCAATTATAAAAGATACTTTTTAAACCAACCCTTTCCCTTGCCGTACACCTTGCTTCTTTTTCAATCAAGAGGTAAGCGCTATATTTCAATAAATTATTCATTTTAATAAATAAATCGAAAATTGTGATGAAAAAATAAATAAAGATAGTTCGAAAAAAAAAAAAACAACAAATCTACATCGAAGCAAGCGAATGTTTGACGCTATGAAAAATCGTTTATCCGATGTATTGCGGTGCTTGAGAATCCCTGTTCGGGTAAGATTTTTACCTGCGGGATACGCATGCGTTCGCGCGAACACACCGGCAGATGTTTCCTCATCGCCAACTGTTGCTGCACCTCGAAACTCTCGGTGAGTGTTCGAGGCGGCTGCGAATCTGATTTGTCCGTGAAAAAAAGGAAAAGAAAGAAACGAAAAATAAAGGAAGAAACGAGACGGAGACCCGTCGTGGACCATCGTGTACCATATATACCGACTACGCTATAAGATCTTCGTCCTTCCTTGTGCTCTCTCTCTCTCTCTCTCCTCTCTCTCGCTCTCTCTCTCTCTCTCTTTCCTCGCGCGCGCACGCGCATACATTCGACCCCTCTCAGCGAACGGCATGTCGAAAGAATATCTGAGCTTCGAACCTGCACGCGCGTTCTTCATTTTTTTTTTTTTTTTTTTTTTTTTTTTTTTCGTTGTCCGAGACTTATGGGATCACCTTCACTCGCAAAGGGGATACGTGTCTTTTCGAGGATCAGGACAGGACATCAGGTGAGGACACTGGAACGCAATCCTCATGGGGAATCGTGAATAAAAATTGCTTCTGACCCTCGACCTCACCGACAACTCGTGACAATGTCCAATAAGCCATTTTCCACAAAATCTTTCTACCACTTTTACACTTTGACAATTATACCTAAATGAACGAAAAAAAAATACTGACATGAAAAAAGCGAGTTATGAAAAATTTGTAAGATTACATGAAACCATTATTCCGACGCTATAAATCTGTATAGCGTTGTTTAACCAGCGTTTTGACGGGAAGGTAAAAATGCATCGATTTTCTTATCGTTTTATTCGTTTCTGTCCAAGCGCTGGATAAACAACGCTATATAGACAAAAAGTTCACATAACCAATGTTGTAGAGAAATAAATTTCCTGTAAAAAAAGTCCACAACGGCATATATCTAACTCTGATAATTTACGCGTGGGAAAGCTCGAAAGCAAGGCGTTCGGAAGGCTTCAATGCGATTCAAAATTTTGACCCTTCGAAACAATTTCATTCTGCGTCGCGACCGTTCGTAATATTGCCGTTCGAAGCAATGCGCGTTCGAAATTTTGGCCTTTCTGAACATTGCTCATTGTGAACTTCGAGCCCCACCCTTCGTAATTTCGTCATTTTTTTTTTTTTTTTTTTTTTTTTTCGTTTTCAGTGCGTTTTCGAAATCGTATTCAATGTCAGATTTGTTGGAAATGTATTGAAAAATTGAAGATCACGAACATGGAGATTAGTCGAGTCGTGAGAGTGGACTTGTGAAGTCAGGGGGAGGGGGGGGCGGGGCAGGTGACGGTTGAGACAGCGATGCGTGCTGACCGGTTTTGGCGCGAGCTCCTCGAACATCCGCAATTTGGTGTCGGTTAATAAGCCGTAATGAGAACGCAGTGGCCGAGGAAAGATGACGAGGAGAAGATTGCCGGATTGAAAAAAAAAATAACAAAAAAAAAAAAAACAAAAAAAACCGTCTGTGTATCGAGAATCCGTCGATAAATCTCGTGCGGTGTATAATAATGATAATACACGGTATCGGGGATTTATATTTAACCGTGAGATGTACGACGGGGATGGAGGAGGAGGGGGTGGGGGGGGGCGATCAACGCTGCCGGTGTGCGAGCAGGTGCAGCACGAGCTTCGTATCTGCGTCGATGATATGTATGGATGCGGCTGTACGATCAAACTCAAACGGTGTTGCCATCGACTTTTGTATTCTTAGAAGATTTTTCTTGTGCTTTGCATTTTTTTGGTTTTATATTTTTTTATTCATTTATTTATTTTGTTCATTTAATTTTAAGAAAAAATGTTTTTTTTTCATTTTGTCGCCATCGCCATATGTTTTCTTCGAAGCTTCTTTGAGACTTTGCATTTTTTTTCTCGTTGGTCTTTATTATATTTGATTTATTTTTTATTTACTTTTTATTCATTCATTTAATTTTTCTTTCATTGTTGTCATCGACTTTTGTATTCTTCGATGCTTGTCTTGTGCTTTGCATTTTTTTTTTGTTTTTTTTTTATTCAAAATTTATTTATTTATTTATTCAATTTGGTTTTTTTTTCCAAACACATCGTGACTTCGATCTTTCAAATTTGTTTTCTACGACGAAATTCACCGAATTCAAAGAAAAAAAAAATAACTAAAAACAAAAAAAAACCAATTCAAATTTCAATTTTTAGAAATTCAACAAATCTCACACAAACGTTTACTCCGATCTTTTCGTGCGAAACTCAAAATACTTTGTTTTCAAAAAAAAAAAAAAAAAAAAATCATGAGTCGGTGGATATTTGTTTTTATTTTCTACCTTGTTCCGTCTTGGTTCGATCTTTTCTCCGGACACTTTATTTTCCGTGGTACAACCGCGGGCCGTAAGAAATCTCGGTTTTCTGGGGTGGAGGGGGGATGGAGGAGGGCGGCGATTGCTTAACGATTCGGCCGCCACCTGCCCGTCGGAAACACGTGCGAGCGGACCGGCTGTGGCCCCGGGCCTGGCGCGCAGCAGCCGAGGACGAGGCGGCAGCCCAAGAGTATCCCCAGAAAGGGCAGCTGCTCTTAAGGGCTGCGTATATACATATATATATATATATATACATACATATTTATTTTTTATTTTTTCCGCTCAACCACCACCGACACCGACGCCATTACCATCAAGACCGGATCCACCTTTTTACGTGAATCCACGGCCACGAATCGTAGCGATCATCGCGATCTTTTCGTTCTCGACACGCGCCGCCGGTTTCACAATAATCCGAGGTCACGCGAAACTAACGAAACCACGGGCCGCATTTACGAATATTAAAAAAAATTTGCAATACGCAATGAAATACAATTCACGAATCCGCAACGATGAACATTACGAAGAAACCGAAAATTAAATAGTTTTATAAAATGTACGGATAAAAATATGGAATGAGATTTCAAAAGGAACGTTCGACAGTGATGTTAACTCAAAGAAATGGATAATTTTACATCAGTCACCTGATCAAGTACTGCTGTGATTTTCAAAAAAATTGGAATTTATAGATTTAAAAATCATTTTTCAAAGCAATATGTACTTGATGTGAATACATGCGTACAATGTTTCCAGTTGATCTCACACTTTTGGAGCGCGCTCGCGTAAATGTACTTGTCTTAATTTTTTTACCCATTGGGCTTTTTGTTGGGATAATTATTGTTTGTAAAAAAAAATGCTGAGATGAGATTCAATTGATATTATTATCATTATTATTATTATTATTATTATTATTATTATTGTTATTATTATTGAATAATAATAGTAATAATAATCAATTATTATATCAATAATACAATGAAAAAGTATCATGCGTAATTTTACTGCCGGAGGCTAAAATGTTTCAGTAACAACAATTATTGTCAGCTCGTGTAAAAGGCGATGTAACCGTACATTGCTCTTGAATAAATAAATAAATAATGAAAAAGCAAAAAACAAGGAACGAAACTATACAATCACAATAAAAAAACATGATTAAACATAATTGTTATTTATCATTATTATTGGATACTTTTTGTCGCTTATCATTATTTTTTTCGTCAACTGTGTGGATCGCGTGTTGTACGATAATCGATGATTGTTCGAAGTTTCCACAGGTGAACCGTGGTGTATACGTGTTTGAATTATAAATCACTGGTAAAGTGGATGGTAGGTAAGGAGCTTTGGTCGGTAGCTAACGAGCATCACAATAACCGACAGACTCGAGACGCGAGGGGTTTCCGCATCCCTCGTAGAAAACGATCTCAGACCGAGTGGGTTTGTTAAAAAAATATATATATATACATATATATATAATTTTTAGGATAGTCCGGTGAAGGCAACAGATGGCAGGCTGGACGCGTGGCCGATCGTACGTTACACGGTTACGTGTGGCCATATCCTCTCGTTTAGATCTGTACTTACATCTCGGGGAACAGGTCGACCAGAAGCGAGCTAGACAGATTTTTCAACGCGATAGCTGCAACTACCAAGAGAGCCCCGACTGACGTTCCGTGATCGGCACGATATAATAAAAAAAAATGTTATTAAAAAAAATAACAAGAGTATGTGTTCGATCAAAATCGAAGGACCGATGGACCCTGATAGTCAAATAAAACACGCGATGCAACAAAAGAGTGAATAAAGATGTACAACACTAACGAAATATCGATGACAATGAATTTCCAATGAAATTACACGAAAATCACCAGTTTGAGATTTTTTTTTTTTTTTTCATGGATTACGAAATATAAAATAATGGTGCTGCAACACATTTACATTGCCGCGGTGATCGAAGAAAAGAGGCAAGCTTGAAAATTTTCATCGAACGTTTTCTCACGTGTTGAATTATGTTCGGTAAAATTTTGAATAAAAATCTAATTTTAAATTTTAAAAATGTTCGATAACATTTTTCAAATTAAATAAAAGACCCTAAGGGCCGAAAAAAAAAAATCAAAACGTTTATTTTTTTTCACTTTTTTAGCTGTCAATTTTTTTTTACATATCGAAATGACATTCCATTTGCTTTATTGAAAAGCACTGGTCGGATAAAAATTTTGCTGTATCGACACTTAAGAGACACACACGATGGAGCGTTTTTTTCTTCTATTTATCGATTAGAATTCAACGAAAACTCACACTCAATTGGGGTCCATAACTACATATGGAAATGTTTGTTGAATCCGTCCCATTTCACCCACACAGCAAAATTGATCCCGGGATCATCCTGATACAGTCCTATTCGGGTCTCGGCAAGATAGAACGTCCTATAGACGTCTGTGGGAGGTACTAGTGAGACATTGTTCTACCCGGGATTAATATAGGATGGCTTGAGGATGTCCTGTCGTGACCGCTTGTAGACGATCGCAGTGCACTCTCTTATAGACGTCTGTGGGAGGTGCCAGTGAGACATTGTTCTACCCGGGATTAATATAGGATGGCTTGAGGATATCCTCCCGTAACCATGAGTAGACGATCACAATGCACTTGCTTATAGACGTCTGTGGGAGGCACTAGTGAGACACTGTTCTACTTAGGATTGATATAGGATGGCATAAGGATGTCCTGTCGTAACCGTTAGTAGACGATCTCAATGCACTCGCCAATAGACGTCTGTAGGAGGTACTACTGAGACATTGTTCTACCCGGGATTAATATGGGATGGCTTGAGGATGTCCTGTCGTAACCGTTAATAGACGATCGCTGTGCACTCTCTTATAGACGTCTGTGGGAGGTGCCAGTGAGAAATTGTTCCACCCGGGATTAATATAGGATGGCTTGAGGATGTCCTGTCGTGACCATTTGTAGACGATCGCTGTGCACTCTCTTATGGACGTCTGTTCGAGGTACTAGTAGGACACTGTTCTACCAGGGATTAATATAGGATGGCTTGTGGATATCCTGCCGTGACCATGAGTAGACGATCACACTGCACTCTCTTATAGACATCTGTGGGAGGTACTAGTAAGACACTGTTCTACCCGGGATTAATATAGGATGACTTAAGGATGTCCTGTCGTAACCGTTAGTAGACGATCCCAATGCACTTTCTCATGGACGTCTATGGGAGGTACGAGTAAGACTATAACATGAGGTCTTATAGGAGAAAAGTCTTATACTTGAGTATTTCAGTCACTGAGTGAGGAAAATAACACTCTCTGTGTTCCTGTTAGATGTGCGTTATATGAGCGTAAAGTAATGGTACAATCTCAATAGTCAGATTAGCGTAGTGGTTTAAGTTAGGTAGTCATTAGTTAGGTAGATAGGTCAGTCCGTCAGGTCGTAGGTTCGAATCCCCGCAGTGCCATCTTTCCGAGATGCAAATTGCATTTCCGGACAAATTTTTTTTTTAATTTATATTGGTCAAATAATTGAATTGATATAACGATATGTCGACTGTCGGCCAAAAAAAATTGATTTAACAAATAAATAATTATTTTTCAAGCGTTTTTTTACGGATATGCATATAAGCAAATCTTTGGACATCGCAGGGACGTCAGTGGGATTGTCCCATTCCGGTAACACATAGCGGACATTTAAAAGCGCATGGGAGTCCCATGGGACCATCCCAATACCATCACGAGACAACTGTCGAGACGTCCGAAAGACGTACTTTGGACGTCTTTTTGCTGTGTGGGCACGTGGAACGACCCATATATACATGTAATTTTCGTCTACTCGGGAATCATCGAAATATTTTGCACGATGGGGAAAAAAAACAACGGTGTGGACATTGTGAAAGATAAGTGGGTAACGTCAGGTTATCGTAACAACTCCGGAAAAGCTTATCAAACGCGTGGAGTATATCTGCATCTGCAGCATCGAGAGACCATGAGTGAGTGTTATCTCGCAATGTCCGAGCGGGTAGTGCATCGCTTAACGAGAATATATAGACACGTGTGTGTGTGTGTGTGTGTGTGTGTGTGTGTGTGTGTGTGTGTGTGTGTGTGTGTGTGTGTGTGTGTGTGTGTGTGTGTGTGTGTGTGTGTGTAACGGTACGAAAGAATATATAGACACTGGGCGTTTGGTCCCGTGACGAGCAAAAATTGCAGCTGCCTGGATCGCGCGACGCCGGGCACGTGCACAAGAGCGTGCGCAGCAGCACCATCAGCAGCATCCCATCTTCGGATTTCTTCGTTCGCGGATGAACCACTCCCGAGGATCGTATTTTCTTTTCTCGTCGGGACTTCCCCACTCGAGTTTCTCAAGTTCCCCGGCCAATGGCTGTGCCACAATAACTTCGTCGATCTGTGTTCGAGTAGTTTTTTTTTTTCCATTATTATTTTATTTTTTTTTCGTGCAGCTCGTTGACGGGACTATGGCGAAGGGCAAACTAGGGAGCTCTTGCTCGAGATCGACTTCCTCTTTAATTTCCGTTCGACCGTTCTTGCAAACTACTCCGATATTCCATTTCGTCGGTTCTTTATAATGAGCCACGTGAATTTCATTTTGAAACGAAATGACGGCGAAATAAAAATAATAAAAATTTTGAGGAAGTGAAAAAAAAAAAAAAAAAGAATGAAGCAGAAAAAAAAAGGAAGGAAAGGAATTTGGCTCGCAATGGGCAAAACGATGAACGAGTTTGGGGTTTTCAATGGGGCCCATTGTTGGCCGTGCAAATTCGAGCTAACGAAGTGCTGGCACGCGAACAAGACTTCTCGTTGAGATCGCGTTTTTTTTTTTTTTTTTTTTTTTCATTTAATTTCGATAAAGCGACCGGAAGTCTTGACTATATCTCACACGTCATCGATTTTTCGATTGGAAAAAAAAAATATTTGAACGCGGCTATAAACCTAATTGATAATCGGCTATCGACCTAATTGACAATGGAATGTTGAAACAATTGGATTACGTAATTTCACATAGATCGTGTGGAATGTTTGTTACCATTGTTTTCATCGATCAAAGATCGATTCCGTTTGAGGATAATTGTCGAGTGAAATAGAATTTTACGATGTTATATACATTTTCCAAAGTCGAAGACTTGGTATAAATTTTGTGAAAATTCATTTTGTGACGATGAAAGTTTCGTCGACTGCGAGATGCTGGGACGACAATTTTCGAAGAGTTTTGAAGAGTTCCCGGCAGGCACAACGGAACCGGAAGTTGAAATGTGGGAGGGAAAGAGAGAGAAAGGGCAGAGGGGGGGGGGAGTCAAAGCGGACTTCCATCGAGATGGCAGTACGTCGATGTCACGTTGCGGGTCTTACGTCCCCGCGGATGCGGATGCAACGAGACCCGCATAATAATCTCGCGGCCGGAAACCCGGACCGCGATGTCAGGTTGCACGTCTTACGGTTGCGACTGATCATTGCGAGATCGCGATGGGGCAGAATTTTTGGGGGCAAAAACAAAAAAATCGGACGATTACGTGTATGATTCGCGGCCTGAGGTATCGTCGTATCATCTCGAAGCTTCGTAAGTTCAATTGAATATATTTTCAATTATCAACCTGAAAGTTTGATACGCAATATTTACGATTTTCAATTTTTTTCTTTTACTCGTGCTACTAAACCTTCCTTCGTGCCAAATTTCGAGATTCTAAATCAACAAAAAGTATTCGTCCAGATTTTTTGTAATTGGAATCAAATTGAATTAACATGTGAAAAGAAAAATTGTTTCATATATAATACGTTTTCTTTTAATAAAAGTATGTAATTATTGGAATTCAATTACTTTTATGATACCGAGCTAAATTGGTATATAAAGTTAAAATAAGTAGTTAAAAGTTAATTAGTTAACATGAAATTGGATGAATGAATAAAAATAAGATAGAAAATATTAATTGATATTAATTTAATAAAAATTAGTTAACAATGAAAATTTAATTATGATTATCATTTTTTAAGACATCAACAAAACATTCGAGATTTCCCGAGTGAGTTGCAATTTGTCAAATCTTTTCCAAGAGTCGCTTTAAATTTTTTCGAAATCATTTTATGGAAATCAACATAAAATGAGAGAAAATTGAATGATTTGTTTTATTGGGCGAAAGTGGCTCTGAATCAATGACCGCGGTGGCTCGTTGAACCTCCGAGATTCTAGGGTAGCGAAAGGTCGATAAGTTACCGACTGGAGATACATTCTTGTAATGCGAATTTTTCGTTGCTGCGTTCGTTAGAAATCTGGCTTATCGTTCGGCGATTCGTTTTCATCCGAAGATAAATTACCATCAATCAGGAATAATCGTTGAACGGAAAAGTTCATTAACGAATTATGACCCACATATCATAATTTTGACCTCACTTTTGCTGACGATAGTTGGAACGTTCGAGGGTGAGCTATGCACAATGATGTCACGATTGAAAAATAAAATGCACGTCGCAATGTTAACTAGTAACATATTATGAATCATCGTGACTCGATTAATTATGGATTCGATGAAATATAGAAACGCGTCATGGAGATTGAAATATTCGTATCTGTAAATATTATTTTTTCTATCTATATGTCTGTCATTCATTCGAAACTTTGACGAGTACGATATTCTCGTAAGCTTTCAATGTGCATAATTTATAAAAAAACGATAAATTATCGATGCTGTTGAAACAACTTTATATACGACACAATAAGAAAAGTTTGCAATCGATATTTACAGAATAAAAATGTATTATTGTCGCCACCAATATTCGAATGAACGTTAATGTATTGATTCAGAGGTGTCACCTAAAAAACTGAAAAAAAAAAAATTTATATTGCTATTAAAAAATGTGAAATTATTGCTGAGTATAGATATTTTGTAAGGGTAAAATCGATTTCAAATTTGAATTGATCGTGTCACGAAAAAAAAAACTCAAATTTTTTAGGTGACTCAGCCCCTTCAATGCACAGCAATTGGAAGTCATGCTTCAATTATTCACAGAGTATTGAAATCAATTTGAAAAAATAAATAAATAAATAAATAAATAAATAAATAAATAAATAAATAAATAAATAAATAAATAAATAAATAAATAAATAAATAAATGAATAAATAAATAAATAAATAAATAAATAAATAAATAAATGAATAAATAAATAAATAAATAAATAAATAAATAAATAAATAAATAAAATGAATAAGATAAACGATTCGGATAGGACAGTACCGAGTGCATCAACGTTGAGTGAAAAGTAAACCGAGTCGGATGTTGATCTCGGGTTACACCACCCGGAGATTCCGTTGGGACGCACGATGCAGTGTCAACGCGAAATAAGATAGCACACTGCAAGAGAGATGAGTTGGTGAAGGGAGGGAGGCGAAGGGCCAGGGGGAAGGGGACCAGGCGCATCGCGACGGTGTCGACCGACGTGCAAATAAATTTTGCGTTTGCATTCGGGGAAGCCGACGCGAGTGTTACGCGACTCGGCACCAGACTTTGTTTAATCTCACGGTTGCTCGAACACACACGCACGCACACGCAACGCAAACGCGGTTTCTCACCGTCATCGTGGCACACACACACACACACACACACATGTGCGGAACACGCACACGTGAACCGCAGACTCCGTACGGTGCGAAAAACGTTTTGTGTATACAACCGCGCGATATACGAACCACGAAGCAAAGTTCCGAGTTTCTTGGCAAAATGCGCAACAGAGACGAGAAAACTATCGAGTTTCGAGTCGGGAGCGTTGAGTATTCACGGTTTCAATCTCATTGTTGCAATGGCAAAAGTTTTTCTCGCGAGTCTGTGATGCTTTTATTTTATTATATTATTGTTTTTCATTCGATTCGATAAGCGAACGATATTTGGAGAGAGGGACGATACGATGAAATATATGATTCGATGATTTCGAAATATATTCCAAATTCATTTTCCGCAGGTGAATATTCGAATCTTTTTACGAAAACCAAAAGAAATTAAACAGAAAAACTTTATTGATGTATTATCTTGTTGATTTAGAAATTGACTGAAAAAAAATTAAAAAATAAATGATTATAGGTAGAATGGAAAGTTTTTATTGGGAAAACTAATGTACTAAATTCAACCGACGAGAACAACGTTGAATTACACTACGATTATATTACTTTTCTTGTTTCGATTTTCCATGTTTCCATGTTTTCAATGAAAAAGCGTTCAAGCTCACTCTCAGTTTTCGATCGACATGTAGTTTCATTTATAAATAGTAACTTTCGATCTAGATTTTTTTTTTCTTTTCCGTCAATGTTGTTCACAGTGCAACTGCATACCATAAAATACGCACAATTTGGGTAACGAGTAATCGTCGTTCGATATTCTTCCGTGGGGAAAGAAAAGAAAAAATAAATTTTCAAACTAATGAATTAATCAATTAATAATTTTAAAAAAAGACTATCATGATCAAAAGCAACGAGTTTTTCGTTGTTATTCCGTAATAACTCGTGTGATTTTTTTTAACAAGGCTGACTTTTATGACGAGCTCGGGCGGTCTATATCATACGGGCCACCGGACCGTGAGTCCATTACCACATCGAAATAAAAAAAAATAAAAAAAAAAAAAAAAAAAAAAAACCAACTTCACCACACTGCAGGATACAATGTGTGCATCGCCATAGTGCAGAACTGTATCGTAGTGGAGTTCGAACGTAGCCTCGGTAATTCGCGAAGAGGTCAGCGACCAGTAGCAACAGTGGGATATCTATATATATATATATATATATATATATATATATATATATATATATATGGCTAGAAGCGTGCAGCACCGGCAGCAGCAGCAGCAGCAGCGCGTTATCCGTTCCGCGTTGTCGGGTTATCGATCTGCAGAGCCGCCTTGACCGACCTCCGCGGGCGAGCGTACCAAGTCCAAGTCCAAGGGCTCTCTTTCACTAACCAATGCTGGAAACTCGCCACGAGACACTCCGACGTACTACGACGAGACCGAAAATTTAATTATTCTCTCCAATCACGTTGAACTATCGTCTATTCTAGTGCAGCTGCGGCTGCAGCTTGCAACCGAATTATTTCGGGATTCGGTCGACCGATAATTCGGTCCTTCACCCTATTCGTACTTATAATCACATTCGGGCAAACTGTTCATTCCTTCCTGGGCTAACACAATTCTGGATATGGGATGACAGATTCAACTGGTTCAATGGATTCATACGTCGCTTCGAATTCTGCGATTTATTGGTCCGCGTATAATGTCGGCACTAACGAGTGCAATCAATGGGCCATACATTCCAGAATCGAAATCGAATTCAGACCGAGTTACTCCATTTTACGTGATTTCATGGACTAAATCTGAAAAACTGATATTGTGGAACGGTTACTGGATTGGTAACTCAGAAGCACCTAATTTAGAGGCATAAGGAATTCATTTTGGTCTGGATTTTTAGTTTCAGTGACTCTCTGAATCAAGGCAGTGCATAATTTAGAGAACACTAACATTTTCAATCGATTATCCAATTGGCACCTATGAGGCACCTGATTTAGAGGCAGAGTAAGTTCATTTTTCCCTCGGTTTTGAATTTCAGTGCTTTCTAAATCGAGGCTGTACAATATTCAGACGGCACTGAAATTCTAAATCGACTACCGAGACTAGCACCTAAAATGCACTTTATCGTGGAGCACGATAAATTAATTATTCAGATTTTCGTCTGCTACCTAGAAACATATTAATTTCAGCCACTTACTCATACAAGTCCCAAATTCAGACAATCCATTTCCAGAAAACCTCATCAGCCAATCACAATAATTTGGTTTATCATTTTTAAAATTGTCAAACTCAGTTCTACCAACGGATAACGGGGAAATTACTATGAAGCACCTAACTTGCGTGCAGCCTAACTTTATTTTCTCCTCGGTTCTACATTTTAGTGTTCTTCAAACTGGGCCATACAACATCGAAATCACAATCCGTTCACCAAATTAGCACCTAATTCACATGCACGGTAAATGAAATTTCCCAGATTTTCGTCTGCTACCTAGAAACAGATTAATTACAGCTATTCACTCTCTCCAGACCTAAATTCAGACAATCCATTTCCAGAAAACCTCGTCAGCCAATGACAATAATTTGATTAATCATTTTCCAAATTGTTGTCAGCCCCCCCGTTTCACCCAACAGATAACCATGAAAATTGTGACAATTATCCCGTCGCGTTAACGAACAAACGTATCATACCAGTCTGCAAAATCGTCGGTAAAAACGTTCGTTCGCAAAAGCCTCGAAACGCGATGAAAATCACCGGAAACCGGGTATCCGCGTTAGTGTTAGCAACCACGGAGTGTCATGAGTATGGGTTGTAAAGGTCGGTGGGGTTCAAAACCCTCGGCCGATCATGCAGCTTCGCAACAGCGGCAACGTGGCAAATTCGCACCCAGCGCCGGTCGAACGATAGACAGAGATAAAACGAGGCAAAAGGTTTCAATCGCGATCGTTCGGCCGCGTCAATCGTCGAGAATCGCCGGTTTCCTGGTCTGGCCATTACGCCCGAGTTGCCAAGTACAATATGAACTGCACCGATGTGTGCATATACGTGCAATACACACACACACACACACACACACACACACACACGTGAACAACCATCGAGGTTGATGTTCGTTCGAGCACGATACGAGAAATGTCGTTGGGAACATTGCATACATATAAATCCGAATGGTACCGCCCCCCCCCCCTTTACCCCATTACTGTTGTGTGTTTCCTCGGATATTTCCCAAAACTACGTAAATTCATCGAGCCAACCCAACCCAAAGCCAAAATTCCACGAACAAGTTAACTAGACTCGTACAATAAGTACGAAGCTTCGTCCTTGTCTTCTATACCATGATTCACGATTCTATTATAATTCGCATTTCCGCCATTGGAATTCAATGCACCAACGCAGACGCGAATTTCACGTGTGACCGATCAAACGCAGATACCCGCCCCTCCCCGCTTCTCAATAGCCTGGACCGCCAATCGCTCGTGTTGCTTTGTGATGAGCTGCCCGGGGTGAAATGGCATGGCTGTCCCGAAAAATAAAATTCGAAAGAATCGTTAGACTCTGATGAAAAATTCGTGAATGTCCATTGTGGTTAATGATGGAACAATGTCATTTCATAGATAGGACAAGAAGTAGTGATTTTTCTTCGATGAAAAATGTTTTTGAAACAATTTTGTGAGTAAACGATCATGGATTTTAGGAACTATGTTGAAAATTAGGTCTCCGATGGGTCTAGGAAGAGTCTCCGTAAATGGCACGATTCTGATGGCCATATGGCCGAGGGCCAACGAGGGATAAACTGCTGGATAATAACTTGGCCGCAACACCGGCCGATTGATCTTGGCCCACTCATGAAAATAATGCCCGGCCAACTAACACCATCATTACTGGGTTAAAGTGTAGCTTTTGAATCATGATGATGCAGCGATGGTTCCGCTAAAAGGCGTAGAAGTAGCAAGTATGAACGATTAACAACTCGTGACGTTAATGTGTTCAATGAATTGACCATTTTTTTCAAATGAACCGATAAAGCTTCTTACTCAACAATATTAATATCAATAAGAACAATGATAGTAATGATAATGATAATTGCGTAAGTGCGAACTGGATCACTAACGGCCAGGGTTTTTGTATTGTCGTTGTCCATGATGACAATTTTATAAATATCGTTCTAAATATGATTGGATCGATGAATATCGTTGAGTAATGGCATATCAATGGTAATACCAGTCTTGATGTATGATACAGGTGGCCGAGTGTCACCGAGTGAGGTCAAAATAGCACTTAGCCATGTCTACTTGGCTCATTGCTGATTACCTCATGGTTGCCAAGTGTCAGTGCCTGTTGCAATTACTAGCATGTTTTTTCTTTATGCAAGGACTTGCTGATGAAAATCTTTTTTCCATCATCCCTCATTTTGCAAAAGTTTGCGAATCCCATTCGACTGTTTCATTTGGCCCCGGGTTGCACCTACGCACACTCGTAGCAGCCCCATCACGTACGCACCTTCATAGAAATGTTCCTCCGTTCACATCCTTGTGGTCTCCCCCCCCCTTTCTCACTCGCTCTGTCTCTCTCACTCTCTCTCTTTTATTTTTATTTCATTTTTTTTCTTTCGATCAACTTATTACTATCTTTCATTATCGTTGTCATATTATGTTGACTTTTCATTGTTTTTATATTTTTATATTTTAGTTCACTTTTAGTCTTATTATCGCGTTTATTCCTACTGTTTTTACATCTTTAGTATATTCTTAGTCTTATTATTATTATGATTACTTTTATTGTTGTTATCTTGTTATAATTGCTCTTAATTACGACTGTGGCATAATAAAATCGAATCAAAATCTCTCTCTCTCTCTTTCTTGCTCGCTCTCTCTCTCTCTATCTATTTCTTTATCTCTCTTTCTCTGTTCGCTCGTCAATTGTAGTCTCGGTCAGACGTCGCTTTTCATCGGGGCAGCTGCGTACGTTACGTACCGCAACGAATTATTTGTAATGCGTCCGCGCATCAATTGACACCAATTGCCATTGGAGTGTAAGTAAACGCGAGCAAATCGTGTACGTCGAAATCGTCGTCGTTATATTCTCGCAGACGAATGATCGTGCGATCGATTTTCATTCCCCATCATCGTCATCATTATTTTACCAATGAAAAGCTTTTTTATTTTTATTTTTATTTTTATTTTTTTTTTATTCGTGATAAAGGGTGGAATATTGACGTGGGTCTCATCCGGACTGTTCCACAATTTAAATCTCACTCACTCGTACTTCGCTCCACATCCCTACTCAATCACACATACGAAATATTAATGCTGGACGATGAAAATAAATAACAAATTGAAGGTAATTACTTTTTGTTTTCCGAGACGATAATTTTTGTTGTTTTAACAAGCCTCATTCAATAAAACGTGACAATTCATCCGGAGACTCGGAATAATTTAGCTGGTCGTAATAAATTGCGCAGATTTTTAAATGAGATTTGAAAATCTGCGCAATTCATTACGACGAGCAAAATTATTTCGAGTGGAATGGTTTTGAGATGAATTTTTTTTTTTCGGTTTTCCATTCGTCGAAGAAGTGTTAATGAACTTACCACAGTGAGACTGTCGAGCTCGCCGAGCCACTCGTTCAGAAGCTGTTCGGGATCCGTCTCGTTGTCGCTGTCATCAGCCCCGTCATCCTCGAATCGCTTCATCTTCACACTCTCGCTCGCACACACACACACACACACACCCACACTGTGGCACAACTTCAACGCTCTGTTTTATTTTTGTTGTCGTCCAATTTTCGTTGTTTTTTTTTATTCCAATCTCGATCCGTAGTATCGGGTGAAACGATTTCGATCTTTGTCTGCAACAGAAACGGACAATGCGATTGTTAGTATTATTCGTTGTGATGAATATGCTAGCACGTTGTGTTGCGCAACATGTTTTACATGCATTTGCTAATTCGTAAAATTTCACAATAAAAGTGAAATGCTCCGGGCGTAATGATATATATATATATTTATATATATATATATATATTTACACAGACTCATATATACCCGTGGACGTATATATTGGGGGGTCCTTATGCAAGACTTTGACAAAATCTGCTCCAGCCGCCCTCGAGATTAGTTTCAAATAAATAGAAAAAAATATCCCTGAATTTTCAGCCCTCTATCTTTGAAATTGGCCATTACCAGAAAGGGTCGGTTTTTCACTTTGAAGTACACAGGTCCTTCTGATTTTTTAAAACTATATGCTTATTTCAGTGTCTTGAAATCTTCGTAAAAATACACGATACTTCTCAATGAGTTTAAATTGGAAGTAACAATCCTAAAGTAAAGAATATTGACCTTGAAGTCTATATCCTTCATACCGACTCGAATTCTGATTTGATAAAATTATTCGAAATACAGAGAAAAAAAACGAAATAAAAATTGACTCGTAATGATCCATATATATTGATTTCAAGATCAGTATTTTTAATTCTTCGGATTGATATTTCAAATCTAAATTCGTTTCTGTCAAAATTATCCCCAAATAGAATGAAAAAGAAGAGAAACACGTTACTTCCTAACGATTTTAAAGTCAACCCGGGAGTTAATTTTTTTATCCATGTACGTACCCCGAACTCATTGATAACTATCTTGTATTTTCAGGCAGATTTCAAGATACTCGAATAACCATCTAATTTTTAAAAAATCAAAAAAAACCCAATGTATTTCAAACTAAAAAACTGACTCCTCGTGGTAATGGCCAATTTCAAAGATAGAGGGTTGAAGGTTAGAAGAAATTGTTTTTCCAATCATTTCGAAATAATCCGGGAGGCGACCCGGTGAAAATTCGTTCGACCTTTGTACGAGGACCACCCCCCGATACGCACATATATTTGTGGCGTCAAGTTCGCGTTAATGAACCTGCCGCTAGTCCCTCGATTCGCTCGACCGAATAATTGGAGTCATGCAACGACGAGCAGACTGCGTTTACGAGCGGCAAAATAGGTGTAGGCACGGTGTGCACTCCCTCATCTCGGTCTTGTGCACACGCATGTACATCGTAGAGCATCCGACACGGTGCGTGGGGCACGAGGCGCGGAGAGAGGAGGGGGGGGGAGGGTGTTTGGTTGCGTCGGTCGAGGCAAGTGCAGCATTAGGGCACGCACGTTGCACCAAGTGTATGAGAGGCGTGAGGTGCCTTCGTCGACCCAGGTGAGTCTGGTGTCGAGTGGCAGGTCCGGAAAGAGCGATGACGGTCACCCCCCCCCCCCCCCCCACCCCTCGCATCCTAACACCGTGGTGGGTGACCCCGCGTCGTGGGTATATGGAATCCCAGCATCACGTCGACGATCCAGCCAAGAGTCGAGACTCTCATCTTCGACCCTCGTCGTCGTCGTCGTCGTGCTTCAACTCGTTCCACGTGTACTTTACCATCGTGTACACAAACCCCTCCCCCCACCGCCCCTCGCACGCCGTACACCGTTTCTTCGAATGTTTTGTTTCATAATGACTTTAAGGTAGTACCCTCGATACTGTGAGAGTCAAAGCAAGCGCCTAAGATATACCATCTCCTGATTGAGGTACGTAGTACTTTGATGTGACAACGTCGCGTGTCATGATGTCGATTAGTGAGAGAGAGAGAGAGAGAGAGAGAGAGAGAGAGAGAGAAGATGGGAAACAAACGCGCAACGTTGCCATGTCTACTGGATCACGACCAACTTCTTATACAACCTGTATTTTCCTGATGTTTATTTGCTCATTATTATCATCACAGTCTCCCGATGTCTACTGTCAGGTGCCCAAAATGTTCTCCGAATATTCAACTTGCAGCTTGAGTGTTTTCATTAAAATCTGACGAGGACTTTTTGTATTGTATGAAATTGAGCGTGATTCTCCATAAGGCTCCATGTTAAACGTGTGAAAATAAAATTGTTGATATATTTTTTCTCGCGCTCCGGAAAGCCACCAAAATTCAACTGAACCTTTTTCTTATCAATACCTATAAGTATGCCAAGTTTCATGAAAATCTGACGAGGAACTATCTTATGGAGGGTACTAGCTTAACCACTATATTCCAATGCCATCGTCGTACCAATCCCTGGGCCCTGTGACTCGACGTGTGCGCTCGAACGAGGATCCAACACTTTAGAGTCATTTGAGCTACGACCATGAGCTCCTTCGGTTGAAATTATTGTTATTATTATTTTTTTGAATGTTATTATCATTTTTTTTTCACCGTTGTTTGATTGATGACAGAGTTTAACTACTTTGGGTCGGATTAATTGTTATTTTTAGTCACGAAATAAATGATAATGATATTGACATTTGGTTTTTTGCATAGTTTTTTTTCTAGAACGTTTCGACGGTGTTTGATGGGGGCGTTCGTGATTTCGTGCAAGCCATGAGCACCTTTGGTTAAAAGGATTCTTTCAACTTCTTCGTCTATTTTTTTTTATGGTTGTCTCGTTGGTGACATTGGTGGTGACACTGGTCCGATTGGAGGTTTGAGGATTGGACTTGGATGGATATTAAAACATGTAAGAAATGTTTTAAAATATTTGAGGATCGATAGTTCTTGTTGGAATAATAATACATGAATTATTTTTGAATTTTGTTGTCTTCGATTGTTTGTCATGGTTTTGAGAGGCATCGAGGGGTGTTTGATTGCCGTAATTATGATTTCCCGCGACTTTGATAATGAGTTTCGGTGGCTATACGTGTAACAACGTCGATTCGAGCGATCCGATAATTAGATAACGAGGCGGCAGAGGACGAGTGAGCGAAATAAGGGGGTTTGCGAGGTGATTTCCGTGGGGATGGCGGCGAGGGGGTGGGAGGGGGTGTTACTCGAGAAGTTTATCTGATAACCGGAGGAAGGATCGGAAACGGAAATTTCCGATAACTTCGAGAAGGAAATTGGTCGATGCATTTCCATCTCATCTTCGAAGTCGTTTCTCGTACAAATGATATCAGGAGCATTAAATGCGGTTGGGTGGGAATTCAATCGGAGAATTAATTTACTCGCGTTGCGAAATTGCGTTCTTGTTCGGTAACAACGTCGAAAGAAATTTATTTTCTATCAGAGACGAGCATCGCATAAATGATTTCAGTCTGTTTAGTTTAGGGATTATTTCACTAATTCGTAAAAATCACTGGAAAATGAAGCAGGTATTATATTCATATTTTATTACAATTAAATATTATAATATTCATGTGCAATAACGTTTCATTCATTTTGTTTAACCGAGCCTTAGCTATTAATTTATCGGCATACTTGTAACAACACGTATGAATTATTCGAGATTATCATTTGATCTGGATAAATCGTACTTTTCGTTGTCATCGAAATTTATGGAAATTTGTTTGTCAAACAGAATTAAGAACGAATAAAATAAAAATAATAACAATATCATAAAAATATATATTCAATATTATTATCATTATTTTGTGTTATATGATATATTATCATTATTAAATCCATAACAGCGATAATAATAATAAAATATTGATTATTATTGCTTTATATGATAATTTAAATTCAATTAACTTATTATAATTTCTATCAGTCGCAATTACCATGTTGAACAAACAAATTTACATATAAAATCCAATAAGAGAATTTTTAAAAAATTTCATATTGAAAATTACAGAGGCGAATAATAATTGCGAATAATTCATACGCGTTGTTACAAGTTTGTCGATAAATTAATAGCGATGCGACTCGTTTAATCGCGACGCACCGGTTTCGATGCTCGAGGACGCGCACGACACGCTCGCGCGCTCCACACACGTGTTTAACAAGTGTGCCGCGCGCGTTAGTTGCGAAAAACGCGAACGACCGCGAACGCCGAGAACCATCCAACCGGAATTATACAACTTTTATTCGCGAACGTATGTACTATCGCGCTTCGTGAGAGAGCTTGGTCGCGTGAGATGCAGCAGCACCGAAAATAACGCAGGTCATCAAAATTTCATAAATTTCGAAAATTCATGACAATTGAGAGCCGATTCTGAATTGAGTCCGAGTTTTTACCTTAGAACCGGTCATTCGCATTCATTCGATGAAAATGTATTTCAAATACTTTTCGGACCAAATGACAATGGATTCTACCGGATTTATCATAAATATTTCAATTCACTGTAAAATAACAATTCAGGCAAATGGTTCATTAATATTACAGAAATGTGAAAATGTGGATTCTTGCACGATAAAAAAGGTGAACGTAAGAAGTCAGTGTGTGTGTGTGTCGACAAAACTTTTCGGCGGGGAGAAAGTTCGGAATGCACGGGGTCAGTATCACTTTGTGTACGACGCGCGCAGCAGTTGACATCGAAAAAAAAAAAAAAATGTTTTCGATGGCCGTCGATGCGTCGACGAGGAACTCGTACGACGTCGCGACCCGGCCTTACGGTACCTCGCACACCCACACACGGTCTCACGAAATTTTTCATTCCGAACTGTTGATCTTGCTCTCGCCTTGTAGCCCACGTCCATTCATCATCATGCACTCAAGATTATTCATCATCCGGAATTCAAAATATCTAAAATATATTGAAATGATTTTTCCTCTTTTTTTCTCAGTCTAAGGAAGTAAAAAAAAATAAATATGGGAATTGGTGGGTGTATAAAACATGATACATAGGTTTTATATGAAATTGGACATATGCATATGAGGTATGTGCCGAGTAGGACCGTACGGTCATTTACCTCACGTTGTCCGATCATCACATATTTTTCTTTTAAACATTGTTTCGACTCTAAATAGATCCTAATTGTGTTTTATAATTTTCCCGCTACTATCTAAGGTGGCGCGAGCATCGAATATGTGTGAATAAAATAAAACCAATGAAAAAAAAATTTTCCTTTAATTTTACTACATTTTTTTTCTACAAATTCCGTCTTATAAACAGGTAATTATTTTTTCAGATTTTAGGAGTGGGACTCGGCTTGTTTGTGTTTGACATTTATTATTATTATTTTTTTCATATTTCAAAAATCGCCAAAAAATTCCAATCCGCAAGTTTGCTTTTTTTTTTCATCCATGTACGTATCATGAGCTTATTGAGAAGTATATTTTTTTTATATTTTGTAAATCATTTTTATCGGCTAGCTATAACTATCATCTTGTACATATATAACTGTATTACGCTGTATTACGTCTGCACTGAGAATAATAACGTTAAATAAAAATAAGATAGGAAAGTCTGCGTGAAGCATTTTACGAGAGCTTGAGTACTCCATAGAATGTATGTACGGATGATGTCATCCAACCGAGTTCTCGTATTTCTCAATTTTTTTTTAAAGAAACAGCGAAATCCCGCTCAACGGAAACAAGTTGGACGTATTTCGGCAAATAAGCAAAAAACTCTTGGTTGAATATGTGAATATATAGATATATTCACATATTCAGCCAAGAATGTTTTCGCTTATGCGTCCAATAATATATATATAATATATATATATATATCGCACCAGAATATTGGGCACGGAAGGAGAGCCCCGGCAGACTCTGACGCATTTCACCGGCGAGACGGGTTAGTCATCGCGTACTTCGAAGGTCTGGATCTCCGGTTTACCACCAGACGAATGTACGTAATTTCCCTTGCTCCGGTAATTTTAGCGCAGGATATACAGAAGCTCCGAAACCTTCTTCCATGTGCCACATCGTCGATTACCATTTTTGTTAAAAAATAATAACAATATATGAATAACATACAATAATGATAATAATAATTGAATAGATTCTAGGTAATTGAATTTCCAAAAATTAATTTTCATTTATACAACAAAATGTAACATGCTGTAATTTAAGAAGAAATTGAATTGAATGACATTGCGGTTAATAGTTAAAATTAAGAATGACATTGTAGCGAACGTACAAAATTCCGAACGCCTACCACTCGCCGCGGTTTCCAACATTTCCCGACTTTCGAACTTTCCCACGCGTGAATTATCAAAGTTAGATACACGCCGTCATTGACTTTTTTATAGGAAATTCAATCCTCTACAACATTGTTCATGTGATCTTTTGGTCTATAGAGCGTTGTTTATCGAGCGTTTGGACGGAGAGGTAAAAATGCATTGATTTTCTTATTGTTTCTAGAACTCAAATTCCTATACCGCCCATGTGAATTTACCCAACTTTGACAACAAATATCTCGTGAACTGGACGAGATAAAGTGCATTTTTCTTTCTTCCAGTCAATGCGGAAAAATTCGCTCTTCAGATAGATGGTAAAAAAACATAGGGTTCAACGACACGCTGATTACTGATGTACTTTCTTAAGATGATCAAAAACGTTTGGCGTCCGCCACGAGTGCGAGAGAGAGACCGTGACCAATAAACGTTTTGGATCCTTTTAAGGTAGTACCCTCCATGAGAGAGTTCCTGAGTCAGATTTTCATGAAACTTGGCGTACTTATAGGTATTGATAAGAAAAAGGTTCAGTTAAATTTTTATGGCTTTCCGGAGCGCAAGAAAAAAGATATCAACACTTTTATTTTCACACGTTCAACATGGAGCCTTATGGAGAATCACGCTCAATTTCATATAATACAAAAAGTCCTCGTCAGATTTTAACGGAAACACTCGAGCTGCAAGTTGATTATTCGGAGAACATTTTGGGCACATGACAGTAGACATCAGGAGACTGTGATGATAATAATGAGCAAATAAACATGGGGAAAATACAGTTTATATGAGGAGTTGGTCGTGATCTGGTAGACATGGCAACGTTGCGCGTTTGTTTTCCATCTTCTCTCTCTCTTTCACTAATCGACATCATAACACGCGACGTTGTCACATCAAAGTACAACGTACCTCAATCAGGAGATGGTATATCTTAGGCTTGCTTTGACTCTTACAGTATGTAGGATACTATATTAAGCCAATGAAATTTTGTTTCAGCGAAAATTTTTATTCCTCTTTTTTTCGGGATTCTTCGGCACGCATGCGACATATGAAATGGCACAAGAGGGGTATGAAATTTTCATTATTAACGAGATGCATAAACATTCCGCGAGTCTTCTCAGATGGGATCATGGGCCCACATCCGTTCGGTTTATAACGCGCAACGGATTGTGCGGTGATGTGAGTTCAAACGAGATCGGCACACACGCTACCACCTTTTTGCGTATATACCTATGTCGATCTCGTACATCCCCTCCCCCCCTTCGCCCCTCCCTCGACCCGAGACCGAACCCCCCTTTTATAGCTGTTCAACGTTGTTCCATCCACTGTCGGAGTTTACAACGTCGTTTATGTACTCGCCACGCGATAAGAAACGCTTTGTAAACCGACGTTTATACCGCTTTCGTGCAATAAGTTCTGCATAATGAACGACGACATAACCTCAATGCTTGCTCGGGAGATCTCCGGAGCAACGTACATTCGTATGTACTCCCAAGTGAAAAATTTATACACAGTCTATACGTAATCTCCATTAAGGGGACCTTATTTGGCATGTATTGAACAAGCGTAAAAAAAAATCAAAATGAAGACCACCCTGCATATATATATAAAGGGTGGTCCTTATTTTGGTTTTTAAAAATTTTGGTAATTATGCAGTATCGTGGCTTTTCCGAAATTTACAGTTTTTCAAAAATGTTACTTTTCGAGGATGTGTGTTAGGTCCTATAGATGAAGAATCAGGCAGGGGAGGTCGGAAAATGCAATCGGAAATATATTTTTAAAAGTTTCTACGATACTGCATAATGACCGAAATTTTTTTTTTTGTGCTTTCACAGAATAATATGGTGAGAAATAAATTTGAAAAAATATCCTGAAAACTTGAGGTCACCATCTCAATTCGTAACCTCGCCACCAGCCTACCAAAGCTTGACATTCGACCGGCAGGGTTAAGGATTGACATATAAGTCACTGAGTTGTATAAAAAGTTGCATCGATGAAATAATCGCATCATCAAAGATTTTCGTCGAGTGATTGAATCATTTTGTCGATTTTTAATTCATGTAAATTCGTTTCAATTGAAAGAAAGTACATCGTACTAATATTTGCGAAAGAGGCTGAAATATTCGAATGCATATTTTTTTTCTTCATTTTTTTTACGAATGAGCTTGTGAAATACGTACAAAAAGAAATTAAATTAAATAAAATTCTTTGGGCGAATTAATTGCGTAATAATCGAAGCGAATGGGAAATATGTTGTTGTAATATCGATCTCGGCTGTTTCCCGATCGACGTGAATAAAATGTCTAACGACTTGTCCATCGACGGAACTTCGCTCGCTCCGCATTCCAATTTGCAATTATCGCCCGACGTTATTTGCGGCCGCGCGTGCGCGCGAGCTCGGGCCCGTCGTTCCGCGCGTTAGAGCGAAGGCGCGAGAGGAGGAGGAGGACATTGAGGATTCCACGAAGGTTTTGTCGCGACGCGCGCGGAACGAGCCGGATTGCCGAGTCTTCGATTTTTCTCGCTGTCGTGCCATCGGGGAATTCACATTACAATGTACCCGAACTATCTATATCTATACAAGCATACATATACATATATATATATATATATATATATATGTATTTCTCGCGATAGTCGTTTTCTTTCTTTTTTTTTTTGTTTTATTTTTTTTCACTCCGTTACGAATATTTGCAGCGCCGACTCCCGCGACGACCAATTTTTACGGAACGTCGTGTTTGCGGTAAAAAAAAATGTGAAGGAAAATGGATTTGCCACGTAGCTCGATTGAGATTTTTCAGCAGAGTCGATTGGACCTTGAAAAAACCTCGATTTCATTCAAATCAAGCGTAAAATTAATCATCGAAAAGATTCTGAAAACTTGTGACAAGGGAATTTCGTATTATTAATGTGGATTTTTTAATTATTTTTATGTAAAAATTTTTGTTTAAAAAACATACGTTAATTCAAGAAAATTTGATCACATTGATATTCCCAATAGCCATGATGAAATGGTGTATCCGTGTTTCGTGAACTCATTCAAATAGTAACTCAAATTTTTTTATTTTTTTGTTATTTTGATATTTATATCGACAATTCAACATATTTTCTACATATAATCCAATAGATTTTTGTATTTAAGATTCTTAAGTAGTCAAACGACGATAAAAAAAAATAAATTCAGGAAATCTGTTTTTTTTTTTACAAAAAAAATTCGTAAAAAATGTCAATTTTTGCCATGTGGAAAAAAATTTTATGCCGTTTTGCTCTTGAAATATCATATTTTTGAGAAGAAAGAAATTAGAGCTTTCATGGACTTTGAAAAAAGTATATTTATTTTGAAGTTTGAACTCAAAACTTTTGGTCGATGTCGAAAAATGAAAGTGGCACGTTTAAATGGACAGAATAATGTTAAAAAATGGTATTTTCATTGCACAAATCGTATATTTTATGCCTGGGGCCCAGTGGACCCCGAGTGACCGCAACGGGTCAAATTACACTGGCATCAAATACATTTTCAATTAAAAAAAAAAAAAAAACGTACTTTTGAAATCGTAAATTAATTCACTGCATACAATGAGAAACCCTTCACCCAATTGAATGTTATTCATGAAAAGGCTTTGGTGGGATATATGGACGATCAATAAAATTCGAGGTCATTGCTAGACGTAACATCTATAGATACATAGTCTATTCGCGATGTGATATCGAACATAGACGATGTACCACAATGAAGGACAAGATGTGTTATATTCCATATCGATATGCGCGACATAGCGTCGCGTTGTAGAACGGTTGAAAACCTTCGGGGGCTGAGCAAACTGTTACAAGATACATGGACATATAAGTGGCTACGTAGCGAGCGCGAGGAGTCGCATAGACCGGTGATATCGATTTGCCGGATTAATAATGCAAGCGTTCTCGTCGCGAGTCGAGAGGAGAGTCTATACGCGATATCGCATTCTGTACGAGCCCAACGACATTTATACGACCGTATACGTCCGTTGTGCGGCGTTAGTCCCCGCGGCTCTGAGGATTTTGTCGCCGAGAACTTGTTTATGGCAAATTGAAATGATCATCCTCAACGCGCTGCGACGACGACGGGATCATACAGAGATGTTTTCCTCGGCATTAAATTACTATTTTGCATTTTTATCGAACGCGGAATTTGTTATTTACGAAAATATTCATTGAAAAAAACGATTTGATCATAATGGGTGCGCATGCGTGATTGATTATCGAAGAGGCTTATGACTCTGGCTAACACGGAAAATGAAACACGTGAAAATAGTGTTTTTTAGCCTAATTCGGGGTCGTCAAAAACGAAAATGATTGTCATTTATTTTTTCGAAACAAGCGTCACTGAGAATCAAATAATTAAATGATAATAATAATTTAATAACCTTTCATCTGCAATCATCAAAACCTGGAAGAAAAAAAAAACAATTTCGAACTCAAAAGAGGAAATAAACTCGTGTAATTTTCGAAAAAAGCTTGAAAAATCGACTTTTTTCAAACATCATAAACTGTAATTCAAAGAATAGTAGGTATAACAACTCGGTTGACACAAAAAGTATATTTTCGTGGAGGGAAAGAAAATATTTTCAAACAATATACATTTTAGAAAAGTTAGATCCATCGTTCCCGAGATTTTCCTGTCGATAACTAAAAAAAAAGGTTAAAAAACCCGTTTTTTTTTCTGTGATCTCGAAAACGCTTCTTAGGCAAAATGATTGAATGTCATTTTCTTTTTTAGCGACGCCACATTAGTCTACATAACACTTTATTTCTTCTAATTCTCGAAATTTTTCCAAAGAAAATAAAGATTTATAAACTAGTGTGATAGCCGAGCGGTGATTGGACTCGGGCGCGCGTGCGCGTGTACGCGTAGCTGCGATTGGCCGTGGGAGTAGTAGCCATCGTCGCCGCCACCGTCGCTGCTGATGCTGCGGCCGTGGCGGCTTTTTCAAACATTGGAACACGACACGCGGTCGAGATACGCATATCCGGTAGTCCCGGTTCAACGAAACCATACAGCTTACTCGCTACTGCGCGCACGAATGCGTTGAACGCGCGAAAAACCCGCGTCACACACACACGCGAACGATTATTTCCACTCTAATGTAACACGAGACTCCACGCGAACGCGATTGCAACGTGCGTACTTCGATACCACACCGTATATACGCAATCGCGATCCATTCTCTGGCTCACGCGATCATCCACACTTCTCGCCTTGCCACCTCTTTCTCATTGTCCTTCCTTTCACCGTCCATCTGCGATGATCATACGTTCTTCACTGTAATTCACAGTGATCAATTATTTTTACACACACCGGAAAAAAAATAATAATATCTGTTATTATCGATGTGCTGAAAATTATTCTATTTATTTTTATGATGCAACGGATTTTTTTTTTCAGTATGAACTTATTGAAAAAGTCATTTTTTTTAGTTTTGTAAATTATTGAAAAAGTCATATTTTTTTAGTTCTGTGAATTATTATTTTCGATACGATTTTTTAATATCCAAGGAATACGAAAAAATAATCATTCTCATCGATATTCTCAAAACTATTCAATTTATTTTTATAGCTCGGCAGCAAAATGTGTTTAATTTTTTTTTCATTTGGGAATTATCGAAAAAGAATTTTGCCATATTGTAAATTATTCTCTCCGCGTTTTCTCGATTGTGTTGTATATATAGTGGTCGTGATTCATTATCATATTTCAGATCGATCGATTTTCAATGTCCCACGGAAACCCAAAATTTTCCGCATCCAAAATCATCGAATAATTATTGAATGCAATAGACAAATTTGAGTTTCGCACGAGAAAGCTTCGAAAAAAAAAAGCGGAAACGCAGCGGAATTATTAACAAGAAAAAAAAAACATTTCGTCGTTGAAGATGCAGATCCGTGTAAACCGAATGTGTATCCTTGGTGATGCAAGTGCACACGACGTCTTTGCAAACCGCCGAGTGCGTCTCACAGAGGGTTTCGTTTCAACGCGAGTCTCATCCAACATCCTCGCATGAATATTTCATACGCGTACTATACAGGATACATTATAGATTGTACACGAACCTGTGTATGTGTTTATATATATATATACATATATATATATAAATCGAAAGGATTAAATGCTCCGTCGTATCGATGAATAAAACCAATATTCACGCAACTTGTTATAAATTTCACGCGTGTACCGTATTACTCGGTCACGTGACTCGCCGGCCACATTTTGATATCTCACACGATGTCAATACACACCACGTACCATCGACCATCCCATGAATTCAATTAATCATTTTCATCAATTATTGACAATCAATGATAAATCATGATATAGTAATTAATCGTACCAGCGTCACGTATTTATAAATAATAATTAACACAGTTATAATATATAATCAACTTATCTCTATTGATTTTTAACATCAATTATCTAGGACAAGTTTATTTACAACAACCAAACGATAAGAATTTTTTTCCATTCAGTGAAATAAATTTAAAAAAATATTTGAGCCTCCAAACGGTGTGCTATCGTTCCGTCTCTCTTGCTCGTGAGCAAGCGTCGATGGCGCTGTCTCTCTCACACTCGTGGCGCCCCGGCACGACTTCGCAAATCGACTTGCCGAGCCAATTCTTTCGTCAAAAAAATATATAAAAATATTTAAAAAAAAGAAAAAAAAGAAGAAGATATTCGAACTAAACCCAGAAGATGATTCATTGAAAATATCGTTGAAAAAATTATTGTAGATATAACGGTTATGGTGACCTATATCCACCGATCTCGATAATCATCGAAGCCCAGTCACAAAATGCGAAATTTCTCGTTTGCTAGCTGCATTATCGTCTCGACGGGTGAATATCGAGTTTTAGTTTGTTTTTTTTTCTCGTTCTACAGGCCAGCAACTTTTCTACTCTACCTCCATAAAGCGGTTCGGTCTTCAGGACGTGTCGGAAGCACCGGAGGAGCAAGGATGCAGGCCGGGGCAGTCACGTCGCGAGAGAGCCTTCCAGGGGGTGTGCACCCCCTTGCACGTTCTTCTTGCTCTCTACTTTCTTACCGCAGCAACGCCCCGATTCGATCGATCCTCGTTTTCTCTTCTGCACCTCTGTACACGATATATATATATGTATATATATATATATATATATATATATATATATATATCAGACAGCAATGGCTGCAATAGACGTACGTTTTCTTTCCCAAAGTTCTTTCGCGTTGAACGCCATTCACGTTTTCTCGACGCGATCCGTCCGTTCCGTTTTACAGTGTCGCGATCATTTCCACTGCAGAACAATTTCGTTGCACGTTCACTGCTCGCTCGCGGTGGATCTCAATACGAAAATCCACGTACCCCAATTCACGACGGTTTCCACGTGGTTTCGAGATATTTCGACCAGTAAAACGACCTCATCGAGATCGACCCCAGAACTCGTGACTGATGGGGTCCGAACGCACCCCACGAGAACCTTTGGAACAAGCTTTTTGCTGATTTCTATTGTTTTTCATCGACCAAATGGGTTTTTCATCAATTCAGTGTTGATTGAATCGGATTTCACGTACCTACACCATCGTCTTCTTTGTAAAAAAAAAAAAAAAAAAAACGAATTTTGAAACGCGATTTTATATTTCGAACAATTTCGTCGTAAAATACATTTATCATGCACTGAAATATTTTTATAACAAGAATATCGATAGTGGTCTTGAGCTGATGCAGTTTCGATTGAATCTTGGATTACATTCGGCGACGGTGATACAAAAAAAAAAAAAAAAAAAAAAAAAAACATTAACAAATAAATTTCAGTTACAAACGTACGAAATCCCGAAATGTGAGTTAAAAAAAAAAATTATCCAATAAAATGGGATCGAATTTATACATTCGCCACGGTTTTTCGTCGTTGATTATATTTACAACAACCTTGACTGGGATATCAAATCGATGGACTTTCGCTCAAATATTGAAATTCCGTTTGCCAATAACCGGATGTTTTCGAAACTTTGAGTAAATCAATGTTGAAGGTCTGAAGGACTGCGTTTAATGGCCCTTTGGAAATTTGAGAAAAAAAAAACAAAATGTATACGGCAATACTAGAAATAATAAAAAATGTACACCATCTTGTCAATAAATATCTTTTACCACTAGGTACTAAATGTTGGATAAATCGATGGGACACACGTAGGAGTCGGGAGGGGGGGGGAGGGTTTCATATCAAATTATTATACGTTTAGGAACAAGAGAATCATACCCCCTCGTACGTGAATATTCCGTTCTCATTGACTTATTCAAGAACTTGTATTCGCGGTCTTGTGATAATGCATAATACATGTATACCAGATGACACAAACGTGTGGGAGTTTGGTAAGACGCTTGGTGAGCAAAATCCCCGTGGAACATTTCAAATATACACACACAGAGTCGTTCGGACAGATAGCGGAAATGAATCGTACTGAAACTTTTCCCTCTCTCGCTCTTTCTCTCACGAACGACTCTCCCCTCCCCTCTTTCTCTGTCCTCAGTCTCTAACGTCTCTGTGGGTGCTTGTAGTTCTTCGACTCGAAGAGACTACAAGAGAGGGACACGACGCTTTTCATCCAGCTTCGAGCACCGGCGGTGTGAGTCACGTCGAAGTTTCCCGCGTCCGGGAAATCACTCTCCTTCACCGTGTCTTCCATTTCCCACATTACAATCGTCGGGGAGACGAGGACGGGAGGCGTGCGGTAACAGTCGAGAAAGTAAATCGTCCGAGGGGGGGGGGGGGGGGGATGGGATTAGATTCGACGCAAGACAAATAATCCGGCCGCGGAAAAATGAAGCGTTACGAGGTTTCGTGAGACGATGGGGGACGGGGGATTACAACTGCACTTGGGATAAGTGGAAAATCTTGAATTCCAAATTTTTTTAGATTGCTTTTCCAGGAAAGAAAATTTGTATTTAAAGAAATTGTTTTTTTTTAAATTTTTATAAAATTGAAGCAGAACAATGGAATTATTTATTCGAAAGAAAGAACAAATAAAAGAAAATTACAATGGAGCTGGAAATATGAATTGTTTTTTGTAGTGTCAGAGTGGGTGGTTTTTTTTACGTCGTACCTACGATTCGATAAACGCTAATTGGTAATGGATGTATTTTACTTATTATTTTCAGTTGTTAAAAACTGTAATTTCGAGATCAATTGCAATGACAGTTTTCATATAATTTTCTGAGGAAAGACCACATTTTTTTTTTTTACATGATAATAAAAAAACTTGAAATAACGATGACGAAAAAATTTCGAATTAATTAATAACGAAAATATTGATCGGCATATTGATAATCGATGAATGAATGAATAATAATGGAAATTATAAAGTTTCGAACGGATTGACGAATATAATTAAATGCATTGATAATTCGGTAAATAGTATTTTTTTTTTTCTTTAATAAAAAATGTCAAATTTTTGCCATTTCGTCGTGTCTCAATAACAACCAGCGTTTATAACCGTCACGATAAAAATGAAAATTAAAAACAATGGCGTTTGTTCAATGTACAATAAATTTCTTTTCCATGAGTCGCGAACAGTGTTGAATCGTTGAAATAAAAAAAAAAAAAAAAAAAAAAAAAAACGGCGAGAGTTGAATGGGGGGTGAGAGCTCGAGTAGAGCGAGAGCGGGATTGTCGAGAGGTTCGGGGGCGGCTTATCAATCGCGAGTTATTATCCTCAATGGTCTTTCGCGGGTGCCGGGTGGATGCGGATATCCGGGAAAAAAGGGGGGCGGAAAGGGAGCCACGCGACTAGGAAACGAACGACAACAAGCGAGTTTTAAGCACCGCGAATCCGCGACTGTGAACGAGACAAGCGGGACGAAAACGTTGTGGCTTCTGTGTGTGCGTGTGTGTGTGTGTGTGCAAGCAATGTGCGAGAGAGCAAGAGCGAGATGTTGTACATGGCTCGACAGTCGGGTTAGGTACTTGGCACGGGAGTCGCTCGATAAACCGACGTTGCCCTTGGCAATGCAAAGTAATAATGGCCTCTCCACGTTTACCTTTGACAAGCCACCGTACGTACGTACCGTAACTGCGGTATTTATCCGGTACACTCGACGTCCGCCTTAAACGCGATCCACACGTACTAAACATATATGTATGTATATATTGGGGTGTGTTGAAAAAAAAACAAGTCAAGTTTTCAATTCGAATGGCAGTTTCTAAATTCGAAGTAGATACTGTCGGGAGACGTCTGTGAAAATTTGAGCCCAATCGGACAATATTTAAAGGTTCCGCTTTTACTCATTCGATTTTGCCTTTGATTAACACGTAAGAATTACATTTTGTTTCAGTTGCAATTAATTGTTCGGATGAGGGATGAATTCCGGGACTGGAAAGTAAACGCAATATATATGGTACTGAGGTCACTTAAAATGGAGATTTTTTTTTTTTGTTTTACGATGAAAAAGAAAGTTGAACATTTCTTTTTGTCAGTTTTCAATGATTTTCGTTGAAGCGAAAGTTGTTAACTTTTTTTTCAAATTGTTGAACAAATAATATCCCTGCTTTGAGTGGACGTTGTACTATGCATTGCACTTACTTTTCATTCTGAAAATTTCTCGTTTACCCGGAAAATTAATTGTAACTTAAAGAACGCAATTTTTTTACGTGTTGATCAAAGGCAAAATCGAATTCGTGAAAGCGGAACCTCTAAATTTTGTCCGATTGGGCTCAAATTTTGATACACGTATCACGATAGCATTTACATCGAATGTAGAAACTGCCGGGATAATCGAAAAACTTCGTCTTTTTTCAACACACCCTAACGTATATACGGCGATACTCTCGCGTTGAACGATTAAGCCAAATTTACATGAAGAATAATTGTCGGTAGTTTTATTCGAAAGCGATCGACCATCGATGTCTCGCAAAATCGTGCCGGAAATTTCACCGTTGTGCGTCATTGCGAAATACGATCGATTTGGGACATTGAATTCCATGTGTCTCGTAATTGGAACGATGAGACAGAGAGTGGAGCTTTGTAATGAGAGAAAATAAATAACATGCTGAATATCTTAGATTGTTTCATTTTTTTCTTTTTTATAATACCGAAATCGAATCGGATTGTTGAGAGGATGTGAAAAAAAATCGTTGAATATTTATTGATGAATATTTTCGTTTATAAATAAAAGCGAAATTATTTTTGCAATTTTCAGTTAATTGATTCGAATTTTTCATTATTATTGTTATTGTTATTATTATTTTACAATTTTGGGGGCCATTGATTTTTTTTAACGTAACTTTTATCGCAACTTTTGCCAGAGAAAAAGTTGCGATAAAAGCGAAGAAATACCGTCGTCATAGCTTCGAGAACGATTTTTCGAGCGTTCGGACGTAAATAATAAATACGAATGGTAAAACCGGTCTGAGGTGTCCACAAAAACGAAGGAAAAAAAAGTAAGAAAATCGTATTCGAGCAACTTCCTGTTGCTTGTAAGTTGATTAGTGAAACGAGACGTCTTTATTTGCATCCGTTGCCTTCATCCCACACTCGATCCACCACCGCCACCGGCGCCCATATATATACATATACATATATATATATATATATATATATATATCTTTTTTTTTCTTTTCGCAACGCCCTATCGCTTACAGTGATTTATATCAATCTCGAGAAAGTGGGTTCCAAGTGGAACGGCCACGTCGACGTGGCAAATCGTTTTGTAAAATTCGATCACGATTCACAACGATCTTCATTGACTTTCCACATAAACTTTGACCGGGTGCATGAAAATTTGTCGACCCAAATCCTTCAATTTGTCATAATCAAAGACGAAAAATAAATAAATCTCACTTGCAATAAAATCGATGTTTACATTATTTTTTATAGCAAGTCGATTTTTCGGTTATTTGTTATGAAAAAAAAATTGATTTTTTCCAAATATTTTCTATCGAAAATAAACGAAATATCGTTTTTTTTTAACAAGATAAGTTTTATTCTTATTTCTTTTTTCTACATGGAAAATCATTATTATAGATTGAAATTTCGGAAAAACTCGATTTTTTTCAAAATTAAATTAAATATATATATATATATTAGGATCGTGATGCCCACTCCAATTTTATGGAAAAAGTTTCTTAATTTCGAAAAAGTATCTGGATAAAAAAATTAAATCGTACCTCCCTATATATATATATATATGTATGGTTAATAATGATCAATTTATGTTCAATCCTTCGAATTACTGTAATCATACATTCTCCACCCACACTGGTTCGTGCACCCACACAATCTTCCACAAAATCACGATTTAACGTATTTCGGTTGAGCCACTTTGCACATTTGTAGGTGAAATTTTCAGACGATAAATTACACCTCCAAAACGCTGTATCTATACTCGTGAACGATGCTTTTTCCAATTCAAATTATTCGGTTGAATGTCGTCGTGGGCTATCGTAATGTCGGACTTCACGAATTACACACGTTCGTGTCATGTGTCTCCAATACTTGTCCACGTGTGTGTGTGCCACAAGCATATATGCGTTTAAAATATCACTCCCACGATATTTCGTTTTGGCATTTGGAGTTTTGAATGGTCGAGCATAAAGAACATACTTGACGACGATTGAATGCGTCCCATGGAATATCAATGGCCGTCGGGATTGCGACGGTGTGCGTACGTAATTTTGGGTCGGGATCTAACTTGCCCCGGACGACGAAAAAAAATTTTTTTTCCACTATCGCGTGACACTCCGGTTCCCATGTGCAAAGCCCAGAGAGGTCGCTGACTTCAACGACCGACGATGGACATCGATGGTCGGGTCGATGTTGGAGTGGAAAAAAAACACACACACACACAGAAAAAAAGGTCAAGAGTGTGGGTCGAGAATTTTATGAATGGTGTATCGCTAACGGGTTCGAGTCCGAAACGACTCTGTTGTGTTCGTCGATTTTCACGATTTTCTTCGGACGAAACGGCGCGGGGCTTTTCCGCGCGCATTCGTTTCCGTCTGCTTCTGGCATTGCCGTGAGTGGATCACGTTTTTCTCGACGTCAATCGACGACCCCCAGGCACCAGACGGGTCGACGATGCGATTGCTCGATAAAAAACTATATATATATATTCATCAACGAAAATTTGAATAGTTTATATGTAAATAAAATATAATGATATATATTTTGTTTTCTATCAATTCTTAGTCAATTACCATCATTCGTTGGTAATTGTTCTGTTAGTAACAGATTTTTTAATTCCCGAGAAAAAATGTTTCGAATAATAATTATAAATGATTTTTTTTTTTATTGATAAATCGACAAGTTTGAGTTTTACAAATTTATAATGTATAAATTATATTTAAACATTTTTTTTTTTTCAGTTCGCAGAACGTTTCGACGTGAATAAATCATATATTACGTTGCTTACGATTAACCGACATTGCAATGTCTGGGAAAACAAAGCCGGGCGTTGGAGAATCTCGTGGCGCCAATGATAATTATTACATTAGTTATATCGTTTATCGTAGCACGACGTTTCGTCGACAAAGAGTGGGTAGATGCTGCAGACACGTCCCGAGGGATGCCACACTGATATTTATACACATACATACATATATATATATATATATATATATATATATATATATATTTACAACAGCGGAAAATCGGTATCCCGCAGATCCAACGCATTTGTAATTCACGACGGGCGCCGCACGTCCATTATGCTCTCTTTAACAAATCAACAAGCCCCCGACCGGCGCGATAAGACACCCGCGAGAAACTCGCGATAAATTCAGATGCGTCGCTTCTCAAATCGCGGCGCCGGCTTTTCCAACTGAAAAAAAAAAAAAAAAAAAAAAAAAATCTTGTAGATTACATCTGACGAATATTCCGTCGGGACGCTGCTCGATGCTTCTTCGAGACACTTACGCTCTGATTCTTCGAACGGACAATTATTGTGGAATGCAGTATTGCCAACACTTTCCGTGATTTGTAGTTTCTCCGCGTCGTTATTCATTTGCCGCAATGATTTCCTTGACATTTTCTTATTCGCCAAAAACGAACCTCAACGGGAAAGAAGAAAGTTTGAATTTGCCGACCTAAAATATTTTACACAACAAGAGAATCATTTAATTTTATTATATTTCGTCGACAATCTGTTCCAATTAATCTATTATTATTATTATTATTATTTTTTTCTATCTTTTTCTATCTAATTCATCGAATAAAGTTAGAGTTTTTTTCCTATTCTTCAGATTTATCAAATTAAATTATAATTTTTCCAGGACCATTTTTCAATAATCTTTCGAATGTGCAATTGTTTGCCTCAACGATTTTTTTGTCGGTCAAAATACTGTCTGACCTTGAATATGATTTTTTTTTCTTTTTTCTTCCGTAATGTTAAAAAAATATTGTACCTAATTTTTTTTTTCCCTCGCGTTATTACGTCGAGCTTTGTTCAGATGTGTAATTATTTTTTCTGGTTGAAAACGATGCTTTCCCAATCGAGACTGTCGGCTTTTCGTTGGACTGATAGAACGCCCACTTTACAATTAGAGCATTTATCTATTTTTTTTTTTTTACATTTCGATGCGCACCCAAGAGAGCTGCGTGAATCCAAGTAAAGTAATTATATATAAATTATGTTTGAGACTGGGCATATATATATATATATATGCCAAGTAAAAAAATTATATATTATCTATATATAAACTATATATGTCTTATCCTATATGAAGTTCATGTATAATTTTTATACTTGGCATATATATATATATATATATATATATATAGTGTCTGCATATATTTTGTTTTACTTAGGGGAAGTCAATGTATGTTCAATCGCAAACTTTTGTGCGAGGTTTCAGTTCCACAGGCGCCATCCGGACGTGATCTCGACACTCTTAGTCGGTGCGTGTACACCGCACGAGTGCGTGGCAATGTGCTCGGACGTGTATATTCTGCTTCGCGCCACACGCATACACGCACGTGCACGTCGAATATCATATGTGTTATGCAGCATAGATACACGTTTATTCGTTTTTTTCTTTCTCCCGTCACGGAACCCCGTGCTGGTAAATCTCGATTTCACTCTCGAACATCGACCTCCTTCGTCTCCTTCGCCTTCGCCGCCTCCTCCGCCGCCGACTTCTTCGGCCGTATCGTGTGCAACAACCAACGTCAGAGACCGTTAGTTATCGTGTTTTCTTGTTTCTCTTCATAATAAGACGTATCTGCTCGATCGAACGAGAGACGTACACTCGACTCGGTTCACATTCGGTGTGAATGCCCCGCCTGTTCTTCGTACTTATAACCATGGTCGTGCTTTTGCCACCCCGCACACCGTCAAATTCAACGGAATGTTGCGAACACAACAACTTTTTGCCACCACTGTGCTGTTCCATCAATGAAAATGGAATTTTTTTAAAATTGATTTTTAATCACCAAAATTTCAGATCATCTATGCGATTATTATTATTATTATTATTATTATTATTATTATTATTATTATTATTATTATTATTATTATTGTTAATATTATTATTATTATTATTATTATTATTATTATTATCATTATTATTATTAGTTAAAAAACATACTTTTAGGATTGTGAAAAGTGACTCATTTATCGAAATAAAAATGTGGAAATTGGAAAACAAAAAAATTTCGAATAATTTCACAGATGAAAAAATGATTTTTCAAATAATTCATTGTACCCGCTTCAACGTTTGACATTATCTATCACAACTTTTCTACTTTTTTGCATTTTCAATTCTTCTTTGACACTTTATGCAGTTGTTTTTTTTTTTACTTCTCTCATTCCAATAAATATATCAAGTATCGAATTTTTCTCGAAAAATACCCAGCCGTCTCATTTATTCTAATGAAAATTGAAAATCAAACTTGAATCGAAACAAATTTGTACAAAAAACCATAAACAATTGATGCTTTTAAAAAATTTATTTTATTCACTGCACAATTGAATATTTTCTGTCATATTTTTTTTGTATTCTTAATTCTACTTTGCCACTTTCGTTGTTTTTTTTTTTCCGTCTTTGTTCTTTTCAATTTCGATGGGTATCGAGTATCGAATTCTTCATTTAGTTTTTTTTTTTCTTTTCGCTGAGCACGGAGCAAACAGCCGCGGAGAGTTATATTTGGCCACGAAGAAAAGTTATCGGGGCGCGAATAAATAGATTATCGACGATCCGCACCCAGACACTCGATCGTGGAGCACGTGGCAGAGGGGTTATAGGCCCGCAGCCTCCTCGTGCCCTTCGATGGATCTTGTGTCCTCGCGGAGCGAACGATATCGCACGCTCAGCGAGGGATCCCGCGAGGCACCGGACAGCAACTACACAGCAGACCGATCCGTAAATCCGCAGAGTTATCGTGATTCATTCCAGAAATATAATCCGAACGAGACGATATACACACACACACACACACACGCAGCTTCCAAACTTCTTCGCATTTACGCCCACGCACGTTTCTTTTCTGACGCAGCGAATATATAGGCAGCAAGAGTTACAACTGTTTGACGCATATTTTGTTCCGAGAATTTGTTGTCTTATTTTCATCAATGTTTAACTTCCATATTGGCTCGGAAAAACGAATTATCATCTATTTGTGCGCGATGATAAATTTTTACGAGAAATCGTGATTAAAAGAAAAAAAAAACGAATTGCCGATGATTCATCACAATCACGATGTAATCGAGCTTGTGTTTTATTGATGGAAGTAACGAAATTTCAAGTAACGGATTCAAGTGACGAATGTAAATGTAAATTATTTATTTTATTATTATTGGATTGTTATTCACTTTTATTTTTATTTTTGATAGGCTTATTGCCAACAATTGCAATCGTGTTGACAAAGAGACATTTTATCGTCCCCACTCGATTGACTATCGTTCGCCATATAAAATTCGTAATCCCACAGGTTCGCCAATCTCACGTTTTAATTAACAAAGTTGTAATTGACAGATCGAACGTTATAGGACGAGCATCTTTCGCATGCGTTTTTTTTTCATCGATTTTAATTCCAAAAGTAATTAAAAAGTTCGATTTTAGTCGCGTTTTTTTTTTTTTTTATCGTAGAAGATGTATCTACAAAAGAGAAGTTCGGTCTACGTGTGTTTGAGTATGAAAATTATAATGTTACACGATCGAACTTTCTTTCGACACGAAGCCCAACGTTGCATACGAATCGACGACTATGATCAGCCATTTTCGAGGTTCGTCCATAAGATCAAAGGGGTCTTCTCATTCGTATGGATCATTTGTATGAGATACAGAAAGACGATGGTCCATGTGGAAGAACTGCTGGACAACGAGATCCTACAAACGCGTGGAATTAAATGAATTTGAAAAAAATAAAAAGAATTCAAAAAAATAAAAATAAAAGTAAAATGTTTGAAAAAAATGTCGTCGGTAATTTAGTATTTTCTTAATATATACATATATATATCGTGTTCGTCTCTCAACGGATTTTACACACGACGACGTGTACTGTGTCATGATGTTTTTTGCAAAACTATTTGAGGTCGCTCGTTAAGTTTCTACGTTTCGCAAAGCGACACGCTTCGTGTATACAATCTCGGAAATACGTTTTTGGGCAGTCGCCACTATTCGTTTCGCGATGATGAATGCGCGAACAATTGATTTTACATGACAGTGAACGAACGAATGGTTTGTACACGCGGCTCATCCACGATGACGACATTCGCTAATAGCGGATCCGTGGAATTCGTAAAGACGAAAAAAAAAAAAAAAAAAAGTAGTCAAGTAGTGGATTGGGCACGCACGTGATATGGTTTCATAGTTCACTCTGTGTAGTATAGACATCGACGAAAGATGTAATCTACACAAAAGTGTTGACGGAAACTTTTTTATTTTTATATTTTTCGTAAAAACTATTTTTGCCACAGTGTTCGTTTATAATTTTGATTGAATGTACCGATTTAAGGCTACATGCTGGAGTCTTTTCCAATTTTTCTAATCGACAGTTTAGGAATTAGAGGCGAGGGGGGGCAGACACTCTGATGACGACTTTGAGCGCGAATATCTCGTGACTGAATGGTTGAAATGTAAAAGATCTGGGAACATTTTGAATTCCATTTGAGGAGACCCATTGAAAGACACCTCACTCGATGGGGTGAGCAAAATAAAATTCGAGTTCACTTTTTAACTCGTGGGAGAAGGGTCAAATTTTTTATTTCTTAACATCATTTTTTTTTTTGGTCTTCGATCTACGTCTGGGTACACCAAATTTTATATTAATCGGTACACTAATCGGAGAGTGGGAGAACTATGTAACATATAGTCAGACGAACGGACGGACCAACGGACAGACGGACAGACCGAAACCATAAGAATTATTCGATTTCTACGGAACCCTGAAAAAAAAAATGGGACAGCTAGAGAAAACCAAAAAGTGTGTGTTTAGTTGAACATTGAAAATAATAATAATAATAATAATAATAATAATAATAATAATAATAATAATAATAATAATAATAATAATAATAATAATAATAATAATAATAATAATAATAATAATAATAATAATAATAATAATAATAATAATAATAATAATAATAATAATAATTTCATCAAAAAATATTCTCGCCCGTAAATGTAGAAACGATTCAAGAGTTATTATCAATTGAACGAAGATCAATCGATGGCGTCATCGATAATCAATTTGAACAACACAAATAGCTGCGTGCGAAGCGGTCCGAAAAATGTGCACAATCGCGAGTCCATTGTTCGTGGACGGACAACGTCAGTTTTTTCCGATACCTCAGAATCAATGGATTTATTTTGCAAAACCACAACGCAACGAGCAAATTATCAAACAACAGTTTGATAATTTGCAACAATGATGATTTATCATTCCAGGTTTTTCGAAAAAATTGCAATTCGAATGAAAAAAAAAAAAAATGTCGAACTTTATCATACACTTCGAAATAACATTGAAGAATTCGAAACTTTTCGAAACTTTTCGAACTTCCAAGACTGATTCGAAATATCTATCGACGTGCTTGGGAGAGCTTTACGATCGACGAAGAACACACGTTACAAAGTGGTTTAAAGGCTGTGGGTTGCGCGTGCGCGCGGACATTCGTTTCAACAATAAATATAGAATGCCGATGGGCGCGAATGGCGCGCCGCACCGCGGGCGCAACATCCGGTCGGTAGGGGCGATTCCGTATAGGCCTCGCGCCATTAACCGTAAGAACTTTCTCCCTACGCTCGCACGCAGACTATATATGCCCTCGTCAAATACACATAAACGCTCACACATACACACACACACACGGACACACATAATCGTCTCCCTCGGAATTTTCCCCCTTTTGGCCGCTCTTTCTCTCCTTCCGCTTTGCTTCGTCTCTGCCCAATGGCACGAATCCGGTCTTACGTCTATTTCGAGATTTTCGTACAATATTCCACAGCTTCGTGGCTTTTACTTCCAAACGAATGCACGGTCAGAGGACCGTAATTTTCACGACGTTCCAAATGTCCTGTCTGCGATGGAAATGGAACATTATATTGAAGTCGCGTGTTTGCGCGTGCGCGCGGATCGTTGGACGGTTATTGGACTGTCATGCACTGACGGAAAAAAAAAAGAACTTATTGTTTTATTTGTTCTTGAAACTTTATAGATTACGACCGATTTTCATAGCTACACATGACCGATTCCACGTGACTTCAGCCACTAAAGAAAAACAATTTTCCAAGAATAATTGTAAAAACTTGAACTATTTTATTGCAATATATTCACCGAGTGCTGATTTGAAAAAAAATTGTTTTTCCGTTTTTATCGTTAATTAACGTTTTTTTTTTTATTTTTCCATTCAAATGGCTGTATCTTTGGCAGGATTTGACGTATTTACATTTGTAAAAAACGAATATGTGCGTCTTTTTATGGCTTTCCAGAAAAAAATTACTTTAGATTTTATCGAGCAAGTTGAACGTCCGTTTCACGGCAAAATATGCAAAAATATTTTTTATCTCAAAATATGCATTTTTAATTTTCGTTTTCAAAATTTTCCCAAATTCTGAATACGAAAAAAGAATTTTCGGTATTTTTTATATCGTGGGGTCGGTAATCGGTAATGCGTAATTTTACCGATTTTATTAATAGATTTTTTTCAGTTTGATTCTGGAAGACCGAAAAAGACGCACATTATCGTTTTTTACAAATGTAAATACGTCAAATCCTGCCAAAGATACAGCCATTTGAATGGAAACATAGAGAAAAAAAACGTTAATTAACGATAAAACCGTAAAAAAAACTTTTCAAAATCTACACCAGGTGAATATATTGCAATAAAATAGCTCAATTTTTTTTCAATTATTTGTGGAAATTTTTTTTTTATTCGTGCCACTGCAGCCACTGAAATGATTCAAAATCAAAATACCCAACAGTGAAAGGGAGTGCAGTATGCATCGCTGGATGCAACCTCTAACCTCATAACTTATGCCTGTTCATATATCTCTCAACATCACAACTATTCATTTTAACCTATGTAGTATATTATAGTGCACAACTAAACGGAAACAGAAAAGAAACGACCGAAATTATCGGACTGCAATCCGGACCTTGCTAATTTTTTTTCAGATTTTTAGTCCCCCCCCCCTTCCTCGCCACTTTTTTTTATTGACTCACTAAAATATTCAATCATTGCAATTCAAAGTTTTCCGAGTGACGAATATCGAAATTTTTTAGTTTCAGAATTGATTCTCATTGTCTCGACGAAAATCTGTTGTTTTTTCGAACTCTTTAGCTTCCTTGGGGGGCGGGGAGGGGGGGGGGGATCCGATAGAACGTTATTCAAATGGCCGAACAAACGAGGATAATTCAAAGCTCGTTAGTCGACCTCACGGTGCTCGAATCGAATCCGGTGGATCGAGGGTACACGCGATTCTCGTATTGCGATTTCACTCCGGCAGCTTTAGGCATGACTCTGCCGATAACGGCTGTGCATCTCTGCGTCGGCTCGTTCGGCGGACCGACCTCGTCCATAGTGCACACCTCGTGAAGAATATACGGTAATTAACTGTGCCGCGGACAGTGTGGATTAAAAGAGCGACCCCGAACGAGTGAATGAAGAAAAAAAAAGTAACAATAAAAATAAAAAAACAAAATACACACACACACACGTGCAAGGCTATGTGGAAACGAGGCTCTCACACTTGGCAATGGAACTGAATTTACTTATTCAACACGTACTGTCGTCGAGACGGAACATCCCAACGAATCATGCGCACACCGGGTCAAAGGAATTTCACCAATTGCGACGTTTCCCAAGAATCGTTTATTTATTTCATTTTTCTGGTATTATTATTATTATTATTATTATTATTATTATTATTATTATTATTATTATTTTCATGCACATTTACCGAAGAACTTGAAACGGTTTATCAGTATGATTTCATTATAGAAGTTTCACAGGCTTGCATTTCTTATGATATTCATTTTTTTTTTTTAATGTATCCTTATTTTAGATTCTCAAGATTTGATTTCTCCCTTTTCATGGATATTAGATCATGGATATTATAAATTTTGGCCGTTGAAATCGAAGATCCTCGTGGGTAACGAACATTTCGATCGTCGGTGTCGAAAGCGGGATTGGCTGCGGTGAATAAAACGCATCTACGACGTCGCCAACCTCGCGAAGGTCATTTTTTTTTTTTTTTTGCCTCAATCAACATTCGACGAATTCCGGGCCATATACGGCGAAAGAACTTGGAAGTTCCGCGAAGGATTTTTGTGCGAGCGAGGGTTTCGACGGACCCGGGCAGGACTGCAGCGAGGACCGAACGTGAAACCTCGATCGGAGTATGCACACGTAAGAAAATAATTCCTCGGCTCGAAGAAGCCACGTCGGATTGCCGCACGCTCGAAAACCGAAAGTCATCGGTTTGGAACGCACAAGGGACGACGCTCTGTTGTGCAAGTCGATCGGTATGGATGTAAGAAAACAATTTTGCGTTTCATGGTATTTCAATCGATCGCGTATTATCGATGATTCACGTAACTGGAATGAAGATTCCTCGCAAGTAACGCGAAACAATTGACCTGCATATTGACCGATTAAGGGGTCTGAGTCGCCTACGAAAATTGGAATTATTTTTTTTTTCGTGACACGATGAATCCAAAGTTAAAATCGATTTTACTATTATAAAATGCCTATATTCAGCTGTCATTTCAAATTTTTTTCATAGCCGTATGAAGCATCTGAACGCTGTGAGATTTGTCACAAAATTTTTCACTGTTCGTCGCTTTTGGACCAAACGACTCAACGGATTTTCAATTCCGACGTCTCAGTTTCTTCGTAACAGATCTCATTCTCAGATGGGTGTGGGATTTTTTTTTTTTACGCTCTCTGGACACTGTGACAACATGTAATGTGAATAAAAAACAAGTTTTCTGTCATTTTTTCGGATAAACAGTTGAATAATAGTTTACCATAAATTCATTTCACCTCGCATCCCAAATTCCCACACTCATCCAAGAATGTAGTCTGTCACGAAGAAAATGAGACGTCAGAATTGAAAATCCGTCGAGTCGTATGGTCCAAAAGCTACGACAAGTACAAAAACGTTGTGACAGATCTTACAGCGTTCAGATGCTTCATACGGCCATGAAAAAATTTCAAAATATAGCTGAGTATAAGTACACCATAAAGATAAGATAGATATAAAATTTAAAATGATCATGTCGCGAAACAAAAAAAGAAATCCAATTTTTTAGGTCACTCAGCCCCCTTAACGATAAAACTTGCAGCCTGCTCCCTCTGCATCGCAGACAGTCAACGAAGATTCCTCCACAAACAAGCCAAAGATTGAACAAACAACAATAATGAGAATACTTCCGCATCGAATGACTTTGTGCACTCTATCCACGATTCAAAGAAAACAAATTGCAAGTATCAACTTGCCAGCTTTTTTCCTTTCGTTCAGTGTTGATTTTTTTCTCGATTCATTCCCATCGGTCTCCGGGGTTTAGAGGAGTCCTTTCCTCATTTGCGTTTTGCGATCGATTCGCGATTGAGAACGAAGAAAGAGGCTGAGGAGTATCGTCGGCCAGTATCGCGCGGGTGTGGACCAGCAGTGTGTGGCGTTGTCTGTGTTGTACGAGAGCAGGCTGCAATCTCGGCGATGCCCTCGGCAAGCTCGCGGGGATTAATTCACGCAAGAAAAAATCCGTAACCGGGCAGAATGATTCTGAAGAGTACGAACTATGTATGCGTGTGTGTGTGTATGTGTCTGAGGTGTGTGTGTGTGTGTGTGTGCTATTGGCAACGACTACGACGAGCCACGACTATACGTCCGTACTTTAATCGACTCACGCAAATGTTCGATGGGATCTGTACAAAGTACCAGTGGTTAGTACAGTACAGGGTCCTCGATACACAGGACGTTTCATGTCAGATGAAATCGACCAATCGTTTGACGACTCTAGGTACAAAAGGCGATATATCCCACAGAAATTTAATTTTACCAGGACGTACAGAATTTAAAAAAACGTTCGTACTTGACACGTTCGCGATAGCACCTTGCACGATTACGTTGATTGAAAAAAAAAAAAAAATAAAAATATAAACAATTTTTATGTTTCATAAACAACTTCGTATTAAAATTTATTGAAAATGTAAACAAAAACGCGTTTCGAAAAAAGTGTGGGACGAAAAAAGTGGGAATCATTGTGCTTGTATAGCCCTCATTTGCTTCGAGCTTGCAAAGTTTTTACGTTAAAATTCACTGAAAAAACTTTTACATTTTTATGAAAAAAAAATCGTGATTTGAAGAGAATGTAGATATTTTTGTTTTGAATTAATTGAAGTCAAATTTTCGATTGCGGAATATTGCCGTGGAAAATATGTTGAATAATGTTGTGTTATTAATTTGTATTAGAATCTATTATTGGTGCTGTTGGAGTGATTTTTGATAAATACTTCATAAATTTTATGTTAATTTGAAGTGGATTGACCCGTACGCATTTATGCGTGTGTATGTACGTGGGTAATGTATGTAAGCTCGTGGAACGACGGAACAAACGGTTACGCAAGTGAGCCTGAACGATAAGTGGTTCGATATAGTTCGTCAAGTGGACTAATAGGATGCTTCGACTAGGGACTTAGCTCACCGCGACTATGTACTGTACGAGATGAATGCTCGATACGATCATAGATCGTTCGAATCGTCTTAAAAAAAAATGTGCGAAAGATAAATGTCGATGCAAATTGTCTTAAAAATTATTATTTCGAACACAATTTTTTACATAATTTCGTAAGAATTTTCTATATTTTATTTGGTGCCAGTTTTTTCAAGCTATTTTTTTCACGCATATAATAAATGTTTTTTTTTTTTTTTTTCGTTTTGACCTGAGCATTGTAATGAATTTATTAATACAGATTGTAACTTTGCTCATGATTATGGAGTCACTTCGGGCAATTTGTTGCCGAGACATTTCACACCCGAATACGAAAATGAGAGATCGTTCTCGTAACACACCCTCGGGCGCTGCAATTACCGCTCGTTCCCTCACCTCATTGAAACACTCGGGTCGGATAAAAAAACGGTAAAAGCGAAATAAAAATAATAATAATAATAATCATGATAAAAGCAAAAATTGTAAGAAATTAAACTTTTTTGTTTTGGTTTTTATATATATTTCCGAGCAGCGTCGGTCGTGATGTCGAGGCGTGCTGCACCCATTATCCGACGTTTAACAATCGTTCGCTTATCAGTAACTGGAATCACGAAAATTTCTACGTAACTTCGAGCTTGCAATGACTTCAGCACGATCGAATTTACTTTCCTCTCACGTAACTTATTTTTTTTTTCAATTTATCAATTTTCAGATCAAAAAATAATTTGGCAATCAAACTTATTACCGTGAATTTTGCACTTTTCTCCATTTCTCTATGGTTCGTTAATCGCGTATTTTTATTTCGCCATTAAGGGGGCTGAGTGGCCTAAAAAATTGGATTTTTTTTTTTTCGTGACACGATCAAATCCAAATTTTTTGTTTAAAATCGAGAAAAAAAAAATTCAAATTTTTTAGGGCACTCAGCCCCCTTAAAGGTCATCCCATTCTATTCACAATTCATCATTATTTCTGCTGTTCGTGGATTATTATTTGCGTAATACAAATAATTTATTGGCACATCGAACGTAATATTTATTTTCGCTTGTCATTTTTATCAATATACCCATAACCTCATTCTATAAATTTCAATGCAATTCACGTTATTGACGTCGCACGTATTGATATACGATATCTCGCCGTCTGGTATCAGTCACTTCCCAGTGTACGCTCGCAACGCGCTTGCGCGTTAATAAAATTGCGTCATCCGTTTAATCGCGTATTAACGGCGCGCAAACGCGGATAAATCCTTTCACAAAAGGGCAGATGCGCGACTACGGGGTACCGACTATACACGCCTGGTGCAGGGAACAACGCGGAGATAAGAAGTCGCGAGAGGCGTGAGTTAGTTCACAGTGTATATGCATATATACAGGGTGTTCAATTTGAACAAATGCGGTCGATTGAAAATCTTCAGGAAACGGAGCCGCGACAAACGAATAGTCGCGGCGTAAAATGACATTGCAGCGAATCGGCAAAATTCAGAATGACATTGTAGCGAACTTACAATATTCCGAAGGCCTACCAGTCACCGCGGTTTTTAACAATTTCCGACTCTCGAGCTATCCCACGCGTTGATTATCAAAGTTAGATAGATACCGTCGCTGACTTTTTTGTAGGAAATTCAATTCTCTACAACATTGTTCATGTGAACTTTTGGTCTATGTAGCGTTGTTTATCCAGCGTTTCCACGGGAAGGTAAAAACAATAAGAAAATCAATGCGTGTTTACCTTCCCGTCCAAACGGTGGATAAACAACGCAATATAGACCAAAAGTTCACACAAACAATGTTGTAGAGAATTGAATTTCCCACGAAAAAAGTCAGCGACGGCATATATCTAACTTTGATAATTCACGCGTGGGAAAGCTCGAAAGTAGGACCGAATAAATCCTCATATTATTTTACGTGATATCGGAGGCGATATTTGGGCGTTCCACGAAGAGTTATTCGACTGCATCTTATCAAATGAGACACCATGTATGTAACACACTGTCGTGCAAAGTGTTGTGCGATACAAAAACTGGTGAAGAGTCGCGAGCTTTTTTTTTTCATCGGCATTGCGCGCACGAGAAACGACGATTATTAGGTCAGGGACGTTCAATATCGTTCACCATTTTGTTTTTCTTTGAAAAACGTGAACAATGGTCCAGTTGCGTTTAAAATGAATTGTTTGCACATCGATTGCTAATTTCACATGAATTGTATTTGAACTGCGGATGGTTTACCGCTATACATATGTATATGTACGCATCTTTCTGATAAAGAAAGCATATTGGACAAATTTGTCTTCTGTTGATACTTTAGCTATAATCAATTAATCCGATAAGCATTGCATGTTATCAAATGACAAAAAATATAAAATAACTTATAGGCTTGGGTTCATATTGAGATAGGAAGGAGGCCCTTCGCGAATATATTTTTTTTATTATTTGGAAACTATATGTGGGGGGCGTTTCTATTTTCATTCAAGAATGACCCCTGCTAAGAACCAGTCTAATACACACACACACACATATATATATATACGTGTATTATTTTTTGTTTGCCACTTGGGTTTCGTCGAGTGGACCGTGTGGCACAAAGGTTTTAAAGTCTTGACCCTTTCTTTTTGACTCTCGTAAAGAACAGAGGGTGGAACACGACGGTTACCGTGACGAAAGTTGAAACAAAAGGGCCGAGGTGGTATAGCGTTAAGGCCGGAAGCATATGAGCACGAGGGCTGATTCGGGACGTACATATTTGCCAACTTATGTGGAAAGAGGGTGGGAAAGGGTGCAAAATGCGCGCTTGACGGTCGTTCATTCTGACCGGAGATCATGGGGCGGTTTATATCGAGTCACGTCGCTCTCTCGAGTATCGCGGGCACACTCGAGATTCGCTCTCGTCGTCCGACGAGGAACGTGGAGTAGGACAACGACGACGAAGACGAGACGACAACGACGACGACGACGACGACGACGACAACGTAGAAGCCAGAGAATGGGGCTCACGAAGCGACCGTCCGTATGATCCAAACGCGTCTATAGTTCCTCTCTGTGTGATGTGCAACGGCATGCCCGACGAGAGTAGCCACTGTTTGGTCTGTCCAGCCATGTTTGTCCATGTTACGTATGTAGGAGTGTACGCGGTCCACTACGAGACCCGACAAGCCCCCCCCGGCTTCCCCCAGGAAAAGGGGATGAGAGGATCGAATCGATACAACGGACATTCGAGAGCTGCCAGTCTCGATTATGCGACCCGATGTCGAGATCGATACGATATCGGGTGGGCAGCCCGGCCAATGAAATTTACAGATACACGAACCTGGCGTTGAAATAATTTTAACCCCAGAGTGTTTTAACCCTCTGATGCCTTATTTTCCAATTTGCGTCAATAAATCAGTATAGACCAATATTAACGCAGAAAAGAATGAATCTGAAGTCCGTTTTCCAATTTGGTGAAGCTTACGCCCTGTACAAGTGAAAATAGGCATATCGCGGGCGAAACCGAACTCGAATATTTCATAGAAGGATCATTGAAAGCCTGAAACCTCGTTCGCCATTCGATAGAACACACTTCTATCCACTCACCTATTTTTTTTTTTTTAATCGATTCCACCAAAATTACTATTTTTTCTGTCAAAACTACTATTTACATGTCTTTTTTAAAATTTTTTAAAAAATTTTCAGCCATTTTTTATCGCTGCAAGTGTATTTTTTCCCGAATGAAATTGTGCAAGTGGAAAAATGGAATTTGCACCAATGTGCTCCTCGTTGTGTGAGCCAGAGATCGGTGCGCGGGACAAGTGTCTCGAATAATTAGAGAAGAAAAGGGAACCGAAGCAGTTGTAAGGCAACGAGTTACTACAGGTTGGAATATTGAATAGGAATAAAAACAATAATAAAATCAAAGCATTTTTATCGTCCCGTCCAAACGGAATTATTTAAAAACAGTATCCCTTTCAAATATGTAGATGCTTGACCACGAGATTACGTTGCAATGAACCCAATTGTATTTTTTTCTCGGAACGCCCCCCCCCCCCTCTTTCGTCAAGATTGGGAGGGGGGGGCGGAGGTTGAAGGTGTAGGAGAGTGAAGAGCTTCTCTCGCGTACGCTATTATCGCGTTAAAAAGCAATATTCCGAAGAGTCGTAGGACCACCCGGTGTCAAAATAAAAAATAAGAATAAACGTTGTTCAAACGTGTTTTTTTTTTCGGATCGTCTCCGCAACGCGGCGCAATCATAAATAACCGTCGGCTGTTACACCCACGCGCCCCGAGAAGAACTCATACTCTGCGTTGCTATTACCGGGCTCTATGTTTTTTTTTTTTTTTTTTTTTTTTTTTTTTTTTTTTTTTTTTTTTTCATTCAAATTATTTTCATGAAGAATTCCCGAGAGAAGACGGAGGTGTGGGTTAATCGCGGAGGATTGGGAGATCGGTGAGGGCGTTTTTGATGATGGGCACGGATTTCTTAAGACGTGGTGTGGATGCTGGTAAACAGTAGAGAGAGAGAGAGAGAGAGAGAGAGAGGGAGAGGTGGGGCGCTTGATACACACGCGCAGGAGTGGCTCGCTGCTCTCTCCTGAAAGGGCTTGTTTTTTCCCAAAGGGCGCGCTGCGCGTTCTTCGCTTTGGGACGAATAAGGACCGCGACGACGCAACGTTGGCCCCCCGCCAGCTCTCGTCCCGTCTCCCCTGTGCACACAAGCTGCACTTCGTTGCTGCCTCGAGCCACCGACGTCGGTGAAATAATAATGGGGCGGTTAGCCCCGCGGTGCAACGCGCGACCCATCAAGTGTCACTCCAAGTGAAATTAGGGCTTAACGAAACACACCGGCGATCTTTCGTCGCTCGGTAATGTGGCTTCGACACACGCGTTTGCAAACACGGTTTTGCACCATGATGACAAACGGCATCGTGTGACATTGCTGACTCGAGCGGAATTGAATTTTTGTGGGAATTGGATTTTTCGAAATGGATCACAGTTTATTATGGAAAATTGGACATGCTTGTTCTGTGTGTATGAGATTCGTGGAATTTCCACGAGTTCTGCTATTTCACATACTTTCTTGTGTCTGCGTAGAGTTGGATATGATATCTTTATTTTTATGTTCGGATGAAAATTTAATCAAAATTTTTTTTTATCAGATATAAAAATGATGATTATACATAGAATTCTTTGTGAACATGAGAAAATATTTGTATTAAAAAGCAAAACCCACGTAAATTGTAGATATACATATATATATATAAACATATATTGATATACATATAATTATTATTAGTATTATTCCTATTATTATTATTAGAGTCTGTTAAATGGAGTCAAAGTTTTTTATTTTCACGGCGGCCCCTACATTCGAAGTAGAGACTATTAGGAGACATCTGTCAATATTTGAGCCCAATCGGACTATATTTGAGAGTGCCGGTTTCATGAATTCGATTTTGCCTGTGATTAACACGTAACAATTTTTTTTTCGGTTGCAAATATATCTACTTGAAATGTAAGAACTGCCAGAAGAATCGAAAAACTTGGACTTTCATAAACACAACCTAATGTACATATCAAATTTCATGTATAAAACTGTTGAATTATTTTTTTTTTTCATATTTCAAATACATTATTTCCATTTAGAAATATTTCTGGGATAATACAAACGCTTTTATTTATTCATTTTTAAATTTTTTTATTTTCATTTGAGCGCAAACAGTATCAGTTGTTACACTCATTACATTTACCTTATTACATCATTTATCGACTATCCTGATTTCATAGACATTTCCAAGTTAGACACAGTCGCATTATACACACATATACATACATATATACGAGCCCAACGGTGAAGCTGCACATAAATATGTAATAAGCACGAAAGAAGCGTCGTGAAAAGCCGTCGGAGGTCCACGCCCGAGGGTCGTGAGGGTCAGCACGAATGGAATACAAAGCCTCGTTAAATCAGTACAATAACAAATGATAATAATAATAATAACAACAATTATGACAAAATGAAAAAAGAAATTGTAAAAAAAAAGGGAAAGTAAAAAACGATGGACGAGAATGAAAATAATAACGATAATAGTAATAATAGAGGGTAGGATGGAACGGTGATGACTGAGAGAAAGACAGAGAGAGAGAGAGAGAGAGAAGGAAATAAACTCAGGTGCTGGTCACTGCTCCCATGCACGCACGAGCTAGGTTACGAGTTTCGAGGAGAGCTGCTGCTCTGCTGCATCGGCTGCAACAGGGTCAGCTGAACTCACGTAGGTATATAAGCCGCAATCTGACTATATACATAAACATATATATATATATATATATTCACAGTGGAAATGCTCGCGCTACGGGTTGGCTTCGGCCAAAGCGATAAATACACCTACTACACAACTGCGTCAAGCGCAACCCGAAAGGATGGAATATTGTGTTGGGCTCGGGGCCGTGGTTTTACGTGGGACGAGATTGCGTGTCCGGCACTCGTCGTTCGTAGCTCTGAACCTTCCCGTCCCTCTGCCCCCGCCCCCCCCACCCCCTCGCACCTAGGTTACACCTTCCTATCGTGGTACCACCAAAGTCTAGGTTCAAGCTTCAAGCCCGTACTTGAAAACCTATTCTCTATTGACACTACGGAACCGGGAAACCACGAAATCTCATATCTGACGTTGAATTTTTACGAGACTGCTCGTTCGGACGTTGTTCGCACTTTTGAGTTTTTTTTTGTTTTTTTTGTTTTTTTTGTTTTTTTTTTCGGGTACCGAAGTTTGAAATTACTTTTTAACACTCAGCCGGATAAAACTTGATTCATGTGATAATGTTTGAATAATTTTTGTTGTTTTGGTAAAATTTATCATTGGAATCGACATTTTTCGAATAGATGATATGCGTCAACGTTGCATCGAAATTATTCATCGTTATTATTATTATTCTTGATACCAACGACAACAACAACAACAATAATAATAATAATAATAATAATATCGATGATAATTTAGATGCAACGTTGACGCATTGTTAGACATTCCAAAAATGTCGAAATCAATAATATGTTCGACAAAAAAAAGCCTATTCAAAAATTATCATTGATATGTTTGATTTTGAAAAATATTTCTTCACGGTTCGACAAGATTTTCATGGCAATTTCCATATTCACGAAATCGACGATCCTTGTATCGACATCGACGTTCAATTATCGCGTAAATTACAAACAACTTGTCCACCGCCGTGAAGGGTGGAAAACATTTCTCCCACGCTGGCACGCACGCACCCACACACACACACACTTCTGCGCGTTTGCGCGCGCGCGGGCGCGAGCGTCGAATTTGAAACGCGCTCGACGTTCACGACACTCGAAATAACTACACGTTATTCATCATTATACGAAGCACGAATAATTAATGAACCTCGTGGACGAAGGTTGGGCGAGCCGAATGAATCCAGAGAGCGACGGGGAGGGGGGTGAATTCAAACGGGCGCACGATTCCCTTCCATCAGTCCGTAATGATATACGTTTGCCCGGTGTATACCGCGCGGTGCACGATTGCGAAGGTGTTTGGTGTACCTTCGTACCTACGTGAATTTCCACTCATGGGAAATTGTTAAATCCTGAGTCCCGCTGAATAATCGAGTATGCATCTCGCGGCGAGACGATAAACTGTGCGCGGAAAAAAAAAAAACATGCGCGGTATACGGACGAGGAAAAAAAGGGAAAGGGGCACTCGTGGAGCGAATGAAAAAATATATATATAAAAATTGTAATAGAGACCAAACAAAAAAAAAATACATCAAAGAAAAAATTTTGCAGCAATGTGTGCAGAATCGCGTTCTTTAGTAGGTAGAGGGAGAAAGAGAGAGGGAGAGAGAGAGAGAGAGAGAGAGAGAGAGAGAGAGAGAGAGAGAGAGAGAGGGAGAGAGAGAGAGAGAACACGAGATATTTATTACGAGACGCTGATGGGATCGAAGTCCCCTAAGAGCCCCGTGCCAAAAAATACATCCATCAGTTTTCACAATTTGTGCAATTACCTTGCATAACACATACAAAAACTAAAGTGACACCCACAATTTTGGAAACTGTTTTTTTTTTTTTTCAAACAATTCCTGCTCTCCAACTATTCGGAATACGGATATGGTCAGTACCTACACAGTTGTATTTCTGACATTCTGAACCCAAGTGGAAAAAAAATGTAAACAATTTCTAGATTATATATAGAACTCGACACATGTTTTTTATATGAAAACTATACATAATCTGCATAGATACCATATAGATACTTATGGTATCTATGCAGATTATGTATGGTTTGTAAATAAAAACCATATGCCCAGTTCTGAATATAATCTATCAATTGTTTATATATCTTTTTTTTCCACTTCCACAAGATTTCATATTACCCCTAATAAGTTGAAAAATCTATATTTCACATGGTTTTATGATTCGATGAATATTAGACACAGATACAGAGACACCCAAGTGAAAAAATCATATATAAACTATACATGGGACTGGGCATATATATAGTCTATATATAATCCATATACAGACTATATATACCCGGTCCCATAAATAATTTACACACAGACTATACATAATTTTTTCAACTTGGACAGAAACGGAGAATATACAAACACGCATAAGCCACGATTACGGAGTATCCGCTTTACTAGACCTCGTCTCTCTCTCTCTCTCTCTATCTCTCTCTCTCTCTCTCGCTCTCTCTCTCTCCTACAATTACATCTCGTTCGCGCATAAATTATAATACAGTCGACTGCGTGTGCGATGCTCTGGCTGCTGCTGTTGCTGGTGGTGATGGCTATGGTTCCTCGACACATTGTGTCACACGCCGGGTGAATTATATATATATATATATATATATATATACACGCACGCGTCGTCCGCGTGCGGCAAAGGACAAAAAGGCCTTCGAGTCTTTTTGGAAACGTGGATAAGGTTTTGTACAGTCTCCAAAGCAACGACTTCGAGAAGAGGTGTTCGTTTTTTTGTGTTTTTTTTTTGTTTTTTTTTTTGCACAGACGTTGCAACCTCGTGGTTGCATGACGTTGAAACAACGTTGAACCGCACACCGTATACGGCTCAAAGTACGTGGGGTACAAGATATATGTATATCTGTGTATGTACACGATGTATTATATTTACGTTGTGTGTGTGTGTGTGTGTGTGTGTGTGTGTGTGTGCTTGGGCAGTGATTGTAGCATTGCGCGCAGCTCCATTAACGCGTTCTCGTTGCAATTCGAGCTACGGTTGTGTGCATCTCTCTCTCTCTCTCTCTCTCTCTCTCACACACTCTTTCTGGGTGTGTGTGTGTGTGTGTATGCGTCTATCGGTGGCGACCCCGCGCGTGTAATTTGCGTGCGGACTGATGTACAGCGCAGGTACGTACATACATAGAGCTTTGGTCATTAACGGTGTTTATGGGGACCGAGGAGAGACAAGGCGTGCCCCATCGGTCTCTCTCTCTCTCTCAGCCCGATGTTCGTTCGTGACTATGGATGGCGATTTAACGTACGTGGAGCCGCGCGTTGGCCTTATGTTTTGAACCGCCATTTTGCAACACGCGTTCTCTCTCGCGTGTGCGCGCACACACCCCGTCAAATGGCGCCTTCACTCGTGACGGATGCGATGGACCGTCGACCGTCGGATGGACATTCGACTACGTCGGTATATATATGTACAGTGGAGTCTCGATTTTCTTGCGTATCGATCAATTGTTATTTTCACACGTTTGTTTATTTTCACCCATCGGGTGTGTGTGTTATTTGTGAGTGAGGAATGGTTTTCGGAATGATCGAGACAGTTATATACATGGTTTTTTTTTTTTTTTTTTTTTTTTTTTTTTTTTTTTATCTTCGGGGATTATTGCGATGCATTGAATTTTCACGGATTATTAAATTTTTTTTTATTGTGTACTTTTTTTTTCTTTTGGAATTCATATTCGAGATTTTTTTTTTTTTTGGTCTGAATGGGAGAATTTCGAATACGGATTAGGAGGAAAAAAATAATGGTTTACGATTAAAATAGACAATGCTTAACAACAAAAATAAGTCGGAGTCGTTATCTTTTAATGAGAATGCATAAATGTATCTATTTATAAAAATGAGAATGATTTTATTGCGAATCCAAGTTTAGATGAGCTTGTAATTGAAAAAAAAATTTATCAGAATAATAATTCTACCGAACAAGAAAATCTTTGATATTTATATTTGTGATGAGTGAATAAAGTTTAAGTTTATCGGAAAATTCATCAAACATAAAAAAAAAACATCATCAGAGAATAATTAATAAAATAGTCCATATCGATCAATACGGAGTGTCAGTAAGTTAATATTCTTTTCTTAAACATTGCACTCACAAAAGCTTCTTCAAATATAAATCAAATGAAAAAAATATAATTTGTTTCTGTCTGACCCACACGTCGAAAACGCGTCATTGCATGCACTCGAACCGGGCTCAAAGTGACCGATTTCAGTCCATAGTTTCACATGCATGAAATGAGAATTTCCAACGGGAGTCGGACAACGAGTATCGTGTACATCACACTCGACAAAATCTCTTCATTCACGACCTTGATAAACAATATATAAATTTTTTTCGCTGCAATAAATATTTTTCGTATTTCGACGACGAGATTGAATTGGTTGCCATTTTTCTCCGGCAGAGGGACACGATTCCATCGTCAATGTGTGCCATCAGCGAGCTCATACACGTTGACTCGAGTCATATGAGAGACGGAGAAGACAGCCATGGCATTTCACGTGCCTCAGATTCAATCCGTTGTGCCGGCGTGTACACGACAGACAGCGTTACACGGGCAAACCGCGTCGGAGACCCGTAGAAGCTCGTGCGGTTTACGCATTATGCATGCGTATGCGCGTGCATCGTCGACGAGAGACGAGAAGGATGATGGGGGGGGGGGTCAGTACGAATGCGTTTTAGGACCGCAAGATAACCGAGAGATATCGTACCAGCCTCGACTACGATGGCGGTGCATTAATTCAACGTACGTATACGCGTTTATTTAAGCGCCCGCCACTATATTTACATGCGTAGCGCGGTTAATGCACGTCCCGTGTGGAAGCTGCATAAAAGCCGAACGAAAAACCGCCGAATGACATTTCGTTTTTATTTTTTTTTTTTTCTCAAATCCCTTTCCGCGCATGTCGTTGCGCACCCCGACTTTGTCGAGAGATGCGGTTGATTTTTGTTTTTGTTTTTTTGTTTTTTTTTTTTTTTTTTCGCTCTCATAATTGTTTTCGAGCCATACAAAAAAAAAAAAGAAGAAGAAGAAAAAGGAATAATGAACAGCGTCGTGTGGTTGTAACCCGCGAGTTTGCGACTCTCCATTGTAAATACGAGTGCGCGCATTGTTTTCTGTGTATATATATATATATATATATATATACATATGGTTAATTTTATCGGTCTTGGTTATTTGTTTTATAAGTATTCTTTTTGTTTTTTTTTTGTTTATTACGGTTGACGTGGCTGGTTTGGTTTTTTTTTTTTTTTTCGAAGCGCGCGGTTGGTACGCGTGTCTGGCGCGGAGTCGGTGCAAACGAAACTCCTTGATTCTCGCGAATTTTTATGCAAACGGTATAACGAGCGTGGGTGTTTTTTTTTTTTTTTTTTTTTTTTTTTTTTTCGCGTCGTAAACTTGTGGGTCTGGAAAGACTTAGTTTCCGCGCGGTATTTATCATAACACAGACCCGAAATACCGGAGTATGAAAAGAATTTTGCGACGACGACGTCGGGGAACGAATTTTTACGACGACGACTCTCTCTCTCTCTCTCTCCCTTTGCCTCGTCATATTTTCACTCATGATGCAAGGCGCATCGAGGCAAGCGCTATCCATGACAAAATGGGTTAACCTTTGGGTTATATTGCAATTTCATTATTCGCAAAGAAAATATCTGAGAACAAAAAAATGAAGAAAAAGAAGAATAGAAAAGAAAAATATTTTGTAATGTCGAGCAGAAATATATGAATTATTAACTTTGTTCCTTTGTTTTTAATCTTTAGATGTGCATTTTTTTTTTCGTAAACGTGACTGTCACGAATATTTTTGTCTCTCGAGTTTTATTATTACATATATAAAGCATAAATAAATAAATTTAAAAAAACATTCAAGCCAAAAATGTCGTGGCATTTGAGTTATCGATTTGCCCGTTAGGGCGGTCGTTGCCAGGGCGTTTCTCTCGACGTTACGACGAATTTCCGAACAATTACGTCGTGCATTATTATTTCTAAAGTGTCACGCGGGATGAGTTCGAGAGTTTCCAATTGAGTTTTGTTATTCTCTTTTTTTTTATTACCGCGTGACAAATTCGCATCTCTCGTGGCGTTAAAAAGTTTGACACTGACGATGCGGCGCGTGTAGTGTGCATCGATTGTGGGTGTGTGTGAGGTTCTCGTGACTCCCGACGGGACGAGCCTAACGCCATCGAGTTTGATGGCACCCACCGAGGCAAAAGCGTTTTTATCGCACGGCCCGTTAATTTTTCCAGTGGCACTCGACGCGAACCCCTTCGGCGGGGCTCGAAGCTTCTCGACAAAAAAAAAAAAAAAAAAAAAAAAAAAAAAAGGACATAATGGTTCTATCGATAGGTAAGGCTCGCACGAGCGAACGATGCAGTTCATTTGTGGTCCACGTAGAAACAGTCAAGGTTTGGATATACGGAAATAATAATAATAATTATAAAATAAAATAAAAAATGATAAAAAAATAATAATAAAATATATGTATATACATATATATGAGCGATTCCACGTGACTTCAGCCACTAAGAAAAAAAAGTTTTTTCGACGAATAATTTTTAAAAATTGAGTTATTTTATTGCAATATATTCACCAAGTGGCGATTTTTCGAAATTTTTCCTAACGGTTTTTCTATCGTTAATCAACATTTTATTCATTTTTCCATTCAAATGGCTGTATAATTGGCAGGATTTGACGTATTTACATTTGTAATAAACGAAAATGTGCGTCTTTTCATAGCCTTCCAGAAAAAAATTACTTTAGATTTTATCGAGCAAGTTGAACGACCGTTTCAGGTCAAAATATGCAAAAATATTTTTTCTCTCAAAAATGCCTTTTTTTATTTTAGTTTTCAAAATTTCCCCAAATTCTGATCACGAAAAAAGGATTTTATGGTATATTTTATATGGTGGGATCGGTAAACGGTAATGCGTAATTTTACCGATTTTATTAATAGATTTTTTTCAGTTTGATTTTTTCGCTTTACGCGATTCCACGAGCATCGATTATCATTCATTTCTCTTTCAGGGAGGCTTATGGACTGGCGTAAAACGACTGAAGCGCATGAGAAGGCACGTGGAATCGCTCATATTTTTTTCTATTTTTTTTCCTAGTCTCCGAAAAGGGAAAAAGTTGGTGGTAGAGCCCTTAAAAAAAACCTCCCGAAGAGCACACCCCAAAATTTGTTTTTTTCACGAATTCTCAAGGGGGGTGACTTTACCCTTTGAACAATACGGGAAAGACACATTTTTCTTTTCTTCCAATGCGTATGCGAATAAAAAAGATTAGAAACTGAATCCGCCGAATAACCATTCTCTGGGGAATTGAATTTCCTTCAAAGAGTATCAGAACCCAAAGGCACAAAAATTTAATATCTTCATGACTTTCAGGCATCTCAAACCGATTCTCGACGAAAATTCGTCTTCAAACTAATTCCACAGCTGAACTCTTCGTTCTACCGGAAAAAATGTACGTATACATTTTCCAGCCAATTGAATTCTCTGCAACAAAGTTCTCCAATAAAATCAGCCTTGATCCAATAATTCACAATTCACAGATTTTGAAAGTTCATTCAATGAGATTAAAAAAATTATCCTTCACCTCTTTGGTCCTCATTATTATTGAACACTTTGAAGACTGTAAAAAAACTGATTTTTCACGATCATCACGATTATGTCACGTCGTCCGCCAATTTGTCCCGAATTTCTTTTCCGTTTTTTTTTTTTTTTTCAGTCTCGCAAAAAAAAAAAAAATCGCAAACATTGATGAAAAAAAAAATTGCGCATGCGCGTCGCTGTAGTTTGCAACTTTCGTTCCAGCTGAAAGATATTTATCGACGGTGTGATATCCGAACCCCGCGAGCGTCTGGGGGGGCTCCCCGCGCGCTATTTACGTGCGCAGCGCGCAACGAAACAGCAACATCGAGCGACGCGGGGGAGGGGAGGGGGGGGGGAGCGGAGAAGGGAACGGGTTCGTTAACCGTGGTCACGTCGGTTAGCCGCAAGCTACCGTGCTTACGGAACGTTGCGGCATCGAACCCACAGTGAAAATCGACGAAAGACAGATGTTCGCCACCTTTCACGTTGTTCACTTGGTTCGTCGTACGTTTCGCGGTCGCGTTCTCTCCTCGTCGTTTCGATTTCCCAAGCACCGACCAAGTGAGGAGCAGTTACAGGGGGGGGGAAGAGGGGGCGGGGGTCCAGAGTTCCGCGACGAGGACCTCGAATCTCCCGAGCTATTCGTCTCGGTTCAATCAACAACATCATCACCGAATCGAACCAAGTTTTCACAACTCCCCGCAATGTTTTTTTTTTTTTTTTTTTTTTTTTTTTTTTTTTCGATCGTGACCACGTTGGTTGGTCGGTTGCCTCGGAATTATACGCATATCAATTAATAATATTCTTAATTGCCGGCCACGCAGTTACGAGATAATCGTCGTTTCGATACTTTGAAATTTTTTTCTTTAATTCGTAATGGACGCATTTGATACGGCAGACATTTAAAATAATTTTTTTAATTATTTTTTTATTTTTTATTTACTTACACATTTTTTTGTCCAATTCCATCAACACGAATTGGGATTTTCGGGTGTGTTTATTATATATCACGATTGTGAAATCAACGAGCGTGGTTGATGGAAATTATTCGTGCAATCGATAAAAAAATATTTCGTCGCGGTTAAAATTACGGTTGTTACGTTATTCATTTTTAAGTGAAATCGAAGACAAATATATATATATATATATATATATATATATATATATATATATATATATATACACCGGACGTTTGACGAGTGTTCGTAATTGAGGGTTTCCCGGGGCCCTCTGTGCAAAAAAAAAAGTAAAAAGTCGCCGACAAAAAAGAACGATATTGTCCGTTGATTATAAGTCTCTGAAATTGTATTAATTAGCAACGAAGAACCCTCTTCTTTCCTCGGGTCGTTTTCACTCGATGATTTTTCGTCCTCGTCTTTTAGTTTTTTTTTTAAATGTTATTCGCGATTCGTTCGTCGTGTCTTTGTCGCGTCGTTCACGACCCTTCTGCATCTCGCGTATTCTCGGTCGTTTCCGAAATACCACTCGATATCTCATACCCGCGTCGGCGTGCTCTCCGCTCTTCGTCGTTCGACCCAAGAATTTCGTTCGTGTCGGAATTTTCTCATTACCGTGTGTCCGAACTTTGCGAATTCACAACCATTCAAAATTTTATCGTACGGAATTGGACGACACGACGTGTTTGACGTTTCGACAATCGATTTACAATGAAAAACGTAATATTTAAAAAAATCTATGCTGTTTAATGTTTTTTTAAGCCGTGTTCCTCGTTCTTCAGAGCGAATTAAAAAAAAAAAAAAAAGAAGTGACAACGAAATTTCATAGATTATGAAAAAATTAACATAGATGGTATACAGGGGTTTTTTTGATCCCGAGCCACAAAGAGGGTGGCTGCGAATTGTTTTTTTTTCAACATGGAAAAATTCTCATATAATATTTGATACTCCCTCTAAAACTATTCATAGATTTTTTCCTTGAAATTCAATATTTACTTGAAAAAAAAGTTTTGAAGGTGACAAAAACACAAAATTAGCGATTTCCACCCACGAAAAAAAATCTAAACTTTCCCATTTTTCCTCATTTTCACCCGAATAATTAAACTGAATACTTTCGAAATACTCTCCTTGCGGAAAAAATATCTCGATAGTGACTGTTGAATAAAAGGTATTTATTCTGAGAAATGTAGAATGAATATAATTTTGCTTGGGGGCTTTTTGGTCCCAGTGTGTCAGCCAAGGGTCGAAAATAAACTTCCAATGGTCGTTATCAGTTATTATTGCTAATCAGCCTGAATAAGCCCCAAACTGAATCAGCGAAACGTTAAAAGAAAAAAAAATCGAACAACAAATAGCCGATCGACACGTCAAGTTTCATATATTCCAAAATTATGGCCATTTTCGTATAATCTCGAATTCCACGATCGAACGAAAGTAATGAATGTAATAAACTCGTCCTCGACTCCTATCGACGATGATTAATCATTGGCAAAAAAAAACATTTCACACTGCTTATTTACAGGCAAATTCCATCGACCGTTACGAAATTCCTTTATTAGTTCGAAGTCGTTGAGCACCGGGTGGTACCGCGCCCCTTTCGTGGCCCACTCTGGCTTATCCGTATACCGAAGCTCGGTCTCTCGTGCAATAACGAAAGCGCACGGAAAGTATGTCATTACGTCCACGCGATGAGGCGTGTCTGCCGTCCACAATCTTCGAATTTTTCTCGGTCTTGATTCGGACGAATTTTCAAGTACAGAATAACGCACGGGGATGACGATAACAATCGCAAACTTTTATCCATCGTTAATCGCAAAACACGCGAGAAAATTCTGCTTAACACTAAATTTTTTCCCATTCTCATTAATCATTATTATTATGAGTATTATTATTTTGTTGATCGTTGTTGATCAGCGGTGATTTCAAGCTTAATCTTATCACCTGATTGAAGAAGCAGTCAGGCGCTTCTTCGATCTGTTGATAAGCAATCCGATCAGTCCAATAACAATAATAAAATTAATTATTGTTATTATTGGATTACTAATAATTATAATATACGATTATCATTGCAAAATGTTGATAATTACAATTATTATTGTTTTTCAGAATAACAACAACGACGATAATAATAATAATAGTAATAATAATAATAATAATAATAATAATAATAATAATAATAATAATAATAATAATAATATGAACCATTATTATTATTATTATTATTATTATTATTATTATTCCTGTTATGATTGAATGAATTATTAAGCAAAAGCTATATGACCGATGAATTTAGTTTTAAAACTGCATTTAACTTTTAAAAAAATATAACGATTGTTGTGAAACTATATATTTTCCGATCGAACAATTTTTCCATTCGATCGAAAGATTTCGCTGATAATACGAAGATTGACCGCGAGTATATGCATAAATATATCGATTCGACGAGGCACACGCGGAGAGGGAAATATCTCACAAAGCAACGACGAGAGACACCTACATCAGAGTTTGTGTGACTGCATCAGAGACGGCACGCGGGGGCACACGTGGGCAAACGTGAAACCGTTGTGGCAAGGATTATGTGGGAAGAGAGCGTGCGAAGGGGGCCGCGGGCACGAAGACGAAGAGATATAATAACGAACGAATCTCGTCGTGTACACACAACAAACAACGGATTCGTTACTTTCACAATTCGAGAAACTGGATATATATCGAGATAACGCGTGACAAATGTGTCGTTCAGGAAAAAGAATAAAAATAATCCCAGTCTCGAAAAGTGTGCAATAAAAATTATTCCAAAGTGAATTCTTTTTAATATTTCTTTTTAGTTTTCGAGAACTCCGTGTTGCACCGATTTGAGGTAGTACCCTCGATAACAGAGTTCCTCCTCAGATTTTCATACTTATAGGTATTGATAAAAAAAGGTTCGGTTAAATTTTCATGGCTTTCCGGAGCGCGAGAAAAAATATATCAACACTTTCATTTTCACACGTTTAACATGGAGCCTTATGATAAATTACTCTCAATTTGATATAATACAAAAAGTCCTCGTCAGATTTTAATAAAAACACTAAAGCTGCGAGTTGAATATTCGAAGAACATTTTGGGCACTTGACGGTAGAGATCAGGAGACTGTGATGCTAATAATAAGCAAATAAACATCGGGAAAATACAGTTTATATCAGTTGTTGATCGTGATCCAGTAGACATGGCAACGTTGCGCGTTTGTTTCCCATCTTCTCTCTCCCTCTCTCTCTCTAACTAATCGACATCATAACACGCGACGTTGTCATATCAAAGTACAACGTACCTCAATCAGGAGATGGTATATCTTAGGCTTGCTTTGACTCTTACAGTATTTAGGATACTACCTTAACCAAAAAAAAAACAGTTTCGAATACATTTTTTCATAGTTTACCGCGAACCGCAGTCGCAGGGACGTTGAGAGTTAAAAAACGCAAAAGCTTCGAATTAACGTCACCGAGATCGAAATGGAACTCAAAGCAGTCGCTTCAACGTGGTTGCATCTACGATTCTACCGCATGGATTTACGGTTGTTGCTGCTGCAGCAGCAGCTGCAGCCATATGTGTTTGCACGTTGCATTCCACCGCGAGGGCTTTTCAACACCTCTCATCCCGGTCGTCGTCGTCGTCGTCGTCGTCGTACCACCACGTGCCCTCCTCTCCCGTATTCGTTGCGGCTGTGGAAACGGTTGCAAACGCACCGTGGAAGATCGATAAGTCAACCCGAGCACGAGGTAGAAACGCCCGTTCGTCGCCCTCCCTCGCCTCTGTCACCCTAGCTCCCCTGTTCCCCATTTCGTGCCCTTTTCTTTCGCTCTCAACTCCACGGAAATATCCGAGAAAATTCAGTTTTCCTTTTTCCATTCGGTTTCTCAATGATCCCACGATCAATGAATCACGCGAAGCACGTTCAAACACCTCGCGACGAAAAATAAAACCTCGTCGAAACTTTATGGTCGAAAAAAATTTGTTCAGGAACAATTCTCGTCGAAGTAGACTCTTCTCATGTTCAGCCTGTGTCGTAACGATTGTTTCTAGGTTCATTGGGCTCTTGAAGGAGACTGAGTCACCTGAAAAATTGATAACATTTTTTTTCGTGCCGTGATGAATCCAAAGTTAATATCGATTTTACTCTCATAAAATGACTATATTCAGCTGTCATTTCAAATTTTTTTTCATAGCCGTATAAACTATCTGAACGCTGTGAGATTTGTCACAAAATTTTTTACTGGTCGTAGCTTTTGGACCAAACGACTCGACGGATTTTCAATTCCGACGTCTCAGTTTCTTCGTAACAGATCTCATTCTCAGATGGGTGTGGGATTTTTTTTTCTACGCTCTCTGGACATTGTGACAACATGTAATGTAAATAAAAAACAAGTTTTCTGTAATTTTTTCGGATAAACAGTTGAATAATAGTTTACCATAAATTCATTTCACCTCGTATCCCATATTCCCACACTCATCCAAGAATGTAGTCTGTCACGAAGAAAATGAGACGTCAGAATTGAAAATCCGTCGAGACGTATGGTCCAAAAGCTACGACAAGTGAAAAACGTTGTGATAAATCTTACAGCGTTCAGATGCTTCATATGGCCATGAAAAAATTCCAAAAGATAGCCGAGTATAAGTATTCCATAAGGGTAAAATCGATTTTAAATTTCGATCGATCATATATCTCGACAAAAAAAATTCTAATTTTTTAGGTGACTCAACTCCCTCAATTTCTTCGTATTCTTCGACCGATCCAAGACGTTTAAATGACGTTCGTCTAAACGGTACACGCCTCGGGTCGCCAAGTAGCTCGCCAAGTGACGTGAAAACGATAAAGCACGAATCCCTTTTAGTCCAGGGTTAACTTTCCTTTAATTGCAACGCCAACTTCGACTCCACGGTGACCTCCCGGCTTGTAGCTCCCTGTACGACCTGAGAGGCGTAAGTCACGAGTTTCGAAGTTTCATTACGTGAAAAACCCTCGAGGTTTTGTTACGAGCTTCTCCCCCTGCCCCCTCCCCCTCGCTAACCTCGCGCGTTCTTTGGTTAATCCAATTTTGTTGTCCCTGCAGCACTTGGGGAAGCGAGAGGGAGGGGGTGAAGGCGGTAAAGTTAAAAGCTACCAAGTTTCGTGCGAGTGTGTGTGCCGGTGAAAAGTAAAAGGAACCGCAGCTTCGAGCAAAGAAATCTGCAGCGAGCATTTGCCTGGGGCGACCATAAAGCGCTTGAAAAAAATTATTAAAACGCGTCCAGCACTTTTGACAAATTTTTTCAGCAACGAAAACACATTGCAAGACTATCGTCAAAAGAACAACCACAAAAGATTTAATTATTATTTTTTTCTCGAGGCAAAAAAAAAAACGAACAAAATGATAACCAAAATATTTTATATTTATGTTATAAAAAATTGATATAAAAATTGAATTCCATTGATTCAACTGGATTTGGTTGCGTAGCGTGGATCATTCTTCGCTTGTCGAGCCAAAATCTTCACCGAGTACTACACTCGATCGTTGGCAAGACAATACATTTTATTTTCGCGAACGATTGAAATTTAAAATCCGACGTGCTCGAGTGAAAAAAAATATGAAAATTATATTGAATCAATGTTGAAATAAAAAATTCAGACTTGTTCGGCTTATGGCAATGCGATAATTTATCAATCGATAAGGTTTGGTGTCGTCGGTATTTTCCACAGCTGCGAGACCCGCAGTGCATAACCGAGTTGCATCCAGTACCTCAGGATGGGGGGGGGGGGGGGGGGGCATTTGCGCGTAGGAGGTAAAACGTGTGCACCAGTTTCGCGCCCATGCATCGGAAAAACAGTCTCGATCGCGTTCCCTCGCTTCTGAACGATAAGATACGGCCGGGAGGGTTACCAACACGACGGACACACACGAGTTATGCGCATGTGTGTGAGTGTGTGTGTGTGTGTGGCTATTGCGAGATAATAATCCCTAGTCGATCGAATCGTCAAAACGGGACAACGATCATAAAAACGTCGAACTTTGCGCCTAATTGAAACGCATATTTCAACTGTCTGGCGATAATCGAAAATCAGTAACCGTCATCTTTGTCAATTCTAGTGTCGTAGATTGTCCTTTATATTATCAGTAGATATGTACGTCGCTCGAAAAAAAAATTGTCAACCCACTCGATCGATTGACGTTAATTATCATGTCTCGTTATTATTGTTATTATTTTCATATGTTTTTTTTTTTTTTTTGTCGTTTTTGCGATACTTTCGTGTCGAATGACTGGTGCTCATTTCATTTCAATGAATTTTCGGGCTAAATTGGAAAATATCATTTGAGGAGTTTGGCCACTCAAGAATTTTTGGGAAATCGATTTTTTTTTGGGCTAGATTTATCGTTTACACTCTCGATAATATTTCAAGCGTTTGACCATATGAAAATTCAAATTATTTTCGGAGTTATAGCCATTTTGTGTGAGCGCAATACAAGTTTATATATAGAGTATATGCAGACCATACAGTCTATATATAATCCATATAGAAACTATATATGTCCAAATCACTATATAGTTTGTATGTATAATTTTTTTACTTGGGGTAGGATCTCTCTTACTTAAACCGAGAGAAGAAAATCTCGGAAATATGGCAATAATAATAATAATAATAAAGCAAAAAAGAAAATAGCTAATCACGAGTATCTCTGGTACTAATTGTAAAACAAAAAAAAACGATAAAATGAGGATAACAGCCGAGTAAAAGAAATGTTCTAGCTACAATTGAAAATTACTTCTTGGTTGGTCCGTATATATATATATATATGAAGATATCGTCAAGTTTCCATTCAACAGGATTATTCCCATTGACTTGATCTGAAAACCCATATCGGATGCTCATCAATCCTCAGCCGAGCTCGACTATTCCGACAAAGTTAATTCCTCGCGTAGAACATATAATACATTATCGCACGCGAACACACACACACACACACACACACACACAAACACAGACACGAAACCCACGTGCAAAATTCATTGGTCGTGTTCACGCTCGAGGAAACATCGTCCAATCGTTCGGACTTAATTGCAAGATCGAGATTGACTCGTCAACTCGAATATCCAACAGTCCGTAAAACTCGTCTCGGGGCCCTCGGCTACTTTCCAATCGGATATGCCCACTGTACGCCCATGAAATACGGTTGCCCACAGTTTCCAACGTCTCAATGTTGATGTTGCCCGATGCCCCCGCGTTGTATATATCATATCATATCCCCCCACGTTTATTGCGCCGTTAGAATTTTTCACATAGTCCCCCGCGCGGACTCTCCAACTCCACACGTTTCTATACACAACGCGCATTACAGTGATTGGCACTCACGGAAAATTTACTCGAACGAGATAATATCGTGCTTGCGGTCTTGTTTTTCGTCGAATAACGTTTCAACAACGTTAAACGGCACGTGGCAATGGCTGTGTCTGTCTTATCACGATTTCTCATTACAAGTCGCTCCGAAAGTCATCAATTTTCATTCGTTCCTCGATGTGTCATCGAAGGGGCACGGAACGCTTCGGAAATCATTGAACGATCTGGATCTGAAATGGTAATTGAATTTCGATGTGAGCCTCTCGTTCGAATTCGTTTCCCTCGAACTTAACGTCAATGATAAAGCCACTCCGACTTATCTCAAATGTTTCGCATTCTTCGACATCGATCGAATGAAAAATGTTCGGAACAATTTTGAGGGAAAATACATTTGTGAATAGTTGATTTAGGAAAAATTAGGAAAAAAAAGGTATTCACAATTGTCACTTAAATTGCCAACGAAAGAAAGATGGAAACAATATGAGTTTCTCACCTCGTCTCATCTTTTTTTCGAAACGGATATGGCCAAACGAATATATCAACAAACGACAAACGAGATTCCCTCGCGCGATTCTGTTGTTCGCAGTCGACCTCAAATTGAAAAAAAAAAAAACAATATATTTGTAAAAATAATTTCTATAAATTTACATCACTTAGGATTTTTGTTAGTTTTCCGGTAAAATTCAAGTAAGGCGTTACGGTTACAATATCTGATTTTCTTTGTAACCTTACGTGCAGTAGTTTCCGAAATAAGAGCAGCCAGGGGAGGGGGATGCTTCATGTTCGCGTATTTTTAAAATATCTTCTAAATCATGCTTTTCAAAATTATGAAAAAAATATTTTTGTACCCTACACAACAAGCCCTTTCAAACGATACCCCACATGACACGTGAAATGAACTATTTTTTTCTTTCACATACCTAATTTGAACCCTCTACAAGTCCCATATGAATATTTTTACTATTCGACTGGCGCAAAATATGTGGGTCAATGAGATGAGTTGATTACCATGCGAAATTTCGAGTCTTTCCGTCGCATGGATTTCTGAGAAAATCGACGGTGACAATCGGAACGACAGACGGACAAACAAACGGACAGACCGACAGACACACGTGCGAGTGATCTTATAAAGGTTCCGTTATTTATCTTTTAAATGTACGTAACCCTAAAAAACGAAAAATAACGATTCACAATCGTTCCTCGAAGTGCCAATAACTGGATCCTGTCGCAATGGGCTCTGGCCTCTGGCATAAATGTAACTTGGGTACTCAAGTGTTTTGTATCACCGTTTTTGCATACTAAAGCGCATGTATGCAGTATTACCGACTCGGACATGCGTCTGAGCTGCAATGTGGAAGCGCGTGCAATTATTGTCGGCGCCTATATATATGAAGAAGAAAAAAATGTATATATATATATATATATATACACGTGTGTGTCCGACAATCACAGTTGTTGAGCCCAGGGTGCATAGTTATACAGCCCTCGTTCTCGCACGGTTATCCACGGCTCTACAAGGCCCGTAGTTACACGTTATCTGTTCGCTTCTACCGGCTCAATCGTTCCTAATCGCGGTCCGCGTGCTGAAACCCGCGCGCGCGCGCGCGCCGCGCCTCTACATCGCCACGGTAATCGTTTCGAATGGACGCCAACTGGTTCCCAAGGGAAGTTCAACGTCTATACTCGCTAGCATAATAAATAACATATCAGACGCTATTTGTGCTCCATAGACCACGATGCAACTCGTACTATACCGTCGATTTTATGAAGCTGACCTGACGATACTTCTGTCGCTAATTATGAACAAAATTATAATAATAGAAATAATAAATTGATTGATTAATCCTTCTGGCTCCTCATACTATGTTATGTTGTTGATGTCGAGCATCATAAAAGCGTTTAAAAATTCTGAAACAATTCTAGAATACATATCGAGGTTTATTTTCTATGATCCGATGGTCGATTTGGTAGTTTATTGATGCATATTCAGTTGAGGTAGTATCCCACAAACTGTAAGAGTCAAAACAAGCCTGAGATGTACCATCTCCTGATTGAGGTACGTTGTACTTTGATGTGACAACGTCGCGTGTTATGATGTCGATTAGTGAGTGAGAGAGAGAGAGAGAAGATGGGAAACAAACGCGCAACGTTGCTATGTCTACTGGATCACGACCAACTCCTGATATAAACTGTATTTTCCCGATGTTTGTTTGCTTATTATTATCATCACAGTCTCCTGATGTCTACTGACAAGTGCCCAAAATGTTCTCCGAATATTAAACTTGCAGCTCAAGTGTTTTCATTAAAATCTGACGAGGACTTTTTGTATTATATCAAATTGAGCGTGATTCTCCAAAGGCTCCATGTTAAACGTGTGAAAATAAAATTGTTGATATATTTTTTCTCGCGCTCCGGAAAGCCACCAAAATTTAACTGAACCTTTCTCCTATCAATACCTATAAGTATGCCAAGTTTCATGAAAATCTGACGAGGAACTCTCTTATGGGGGGTACTACCTCAATCACAATTATTTGAATTGTCGTCGGAGAAATCCGAGGCCATTCGTAAAAATGGTCCGATCGGGTTCATCTTTCTGCAGGATTCCATGGATGCAAGATACTTCGAAGTGAATGAGGGCCGCGAAAATCGGAGAATTTTTTGTTTTTTTTTTTCAGGACACCCTGATATATAGATGTATACGTTGTTTGCCGTGGTTTTGGTCGTTCGACGACAATAGGGCGTTGTTTGCAATGGGTTATCGATCGCTTCCGTGGTGCAGACGTGCACGAGGCAACGTCGAAGACCCGGGGAGAGAGAGAGTAAGAGAGAGAGAGAGAGAGAGAGAGAGAGAGAGAGGGAGAGAGAGAGCCTGACGAATGCACGGAGAGAGCTTCGTGACTCTGGCGTTTGCCCGCGGGATCTCGGACCCCGTAACCCGCGAACAATCGTGGGTCCGTGAATCTTCACGGTGAAACTGACCGTATTATCGCGAAGACGCGAGGCGAACGCTCGACTTTGAACGCGCGAGCCCGACGGTCAGCTTCACGCTGTGGCCGGAGGACTCGCGGTACACGATTGTCGATTGTATACGAAGCACAGAGGCTCGGAGAGGACGGCCGTGTTACTCGAAGCGAGCTATGCGGACCTCGTTTGAGGCCACGAAAAAACTATCTCGTCCCTCGATCACGCCGTGCTGCTGTGTACTGTGCACCACAATATGGCGGAAAATAAAAACAAAAGGAAAAAACAAAAAAATTGGCCCCTCCAGCTTGGTACTCACCGCCGATAATAATAGCCTGCGGATGACTGGATCCATTAGGACTACCTGCGAGGAGTGACCTTTTTTTCTTCGTTTTTTTTTTTTTTTTTTTTTCAAATTACTTTTCGATTTTCAGCGAACTTTGTTGGGGTCTGGGAATGAAAAAAATGATAATTCGCCTCGAGATAAATTGAATTTTGACGAGGAGGGAAAAAATTGCGATGAGGATTTGTGGTGATCGTGGACCGATGAGGATTTTTTTTTTTTTTTTGGAAATAATGCATTTTTTATGTGGCAATTTAGATATTAGGATCTTGTATCGAGGAACTCTTTTTTTTTATTTTCAGTAAATCTTGCTGGTGACTGAGAAAGAATTCACCTTGATATAAATTGAATTTCGGAGAGGTCGGTAAAAAATGGCGATGAGAATTCGGAGTGATTGTGTGAACCGATGAGATTTTTTTAAAGGGTTGAATAATTTTTTTAACGATTTTTTTCCCCAATTGCGACAGTGGCGATTGCGATATTGGGATCTAACGTGGAGTGACGTTTCTTATCTTTCGGCAACCCTTGCTGGTAGTTGGAAAAGAAATGCACCTCAAAAGGTGAATCGAATTTTTGAACAAAAGGAAAAAAAAAATAGTCACGAAGATTCTTGATGGTTGTTAATGGATGAGAGTGCATTTCCATGTGAAATTGTCTCGACTTTCCGAAAAAAATATTGATTTTCAGTTTGGAATAACTAAAGAGTCTTAAAATCAAGCTTCTATCATAAAAAGCTATTTTTTAGGCATTGCGCATGTCTGGATTTTTTTAAAAAATTTTTTTTCAGAAAGCTAAGAAAATTTCACATAATATAGGTCAAATTCACGTTAGGTTCTCTGTAAAAACTGCTGGAATCAATGAAAATTCGAAAATTCAATGATAAACCGAATTTATTCTCTTCATTTAAAATCTATAAATTCTTTTTTAATCATCATGAGCTATCGATCATTTGAGATAAATATTCCTCTATGAACTATACATAGTCCATATATAATATCTATGTAGGCCATATAAGCCCAATCCTCTATATAATTTATATAGAATTCTTTTACTTGGTCGGGTAAAATGGACCCAGTGTGACTGTCGTGTTATTATTTGGAAGTGTGACTGTTGGAAAGGGGTTGACTTGATTCGACGCCCCATATGGTTATCGACGCAGAAGGAGGAAGACGGAAATGAGTGGAAAAACTCAAAGGGGTGGATGGTAAATCGACTTGTGCATCGTCGATGTAGTTTTCACAGCTGGCGAGCAGAGCCCCACGAGTGGTTTTATGGTACACAGTCGCGTAGCCACGGTGAAATAACCGATTATTCCAAGTCGACGTTCAAGCGTGTTGCGGGACAACATTGCCGGATTCCGTAGATTATTCGGTGGATCGCCCTCGACGTCCCAGCCCGACGCATTAATTATCTCGCGATCTTTCTTCCGCTCCGGATGGCGACACACGTGCTCGCCACCAGTCGCACAACAACAACACTCCCGGTGATTAATATCTTTGACAATGTTCGGTGGATCTTTTTTTTTTTCTTCTTCCGTGCAACGAACGAGGGCTGTCAACGATCACGGTTGATTGAGGGCCCGCTTCGATCAATTTCTGATCGTTCTATCCGCTTCCGACATTTACCAAAAAAAAAGTTGGTGTTCTGCTCTTCATTTAAAAAAATATGTATACATTTTTTTAAATTTTTTTCATAGAGCTCAAATAGTCTAGTCTGCGTACATTGCCCATGAAAATTATCGTTCTATTATTCCTTTTTTTTAAATATTCATATTTTTCTATTTGTCCATTTCGATATTTTTATTAATTGAAAAAATATAATATTAAAGCTGGTCAACAAAATTTTATCGATTTTGGAAGTCAAGACAAGTGACAGCCGATTCTCGTAGGTTTTCTTCCCATGGACCACGAATCCATTCTCAAAGGTGGCGAAAAACACGTTTTTTTGGATCTTTCGATCCTGCTTTTCTGGAAAACTCCAGCCAAACTACTATTTTCAATGCCGGATTTTGTGTTCCATCATATCGTGAAAAAAAACCTATAATAATCGGTTGTCACTTGTCTTACACTTTTTTTTGTTAGCCTGTGTAATTCATAAATATCAATTACAAATATCAATTCATATATGGGCAAAAATCGTATTGACTTTGATTTGAAAAAAAAAAAATTCTTTTTTTTTCATCATATAGATCATATAGTTCCTTCCACGTATATTAAAAAAAAAAAAAAAATATTGTTCAATTCTTTATCAATTTTTGTTTTATGATAAGAAAAACAATAATAAAAAAAATATACATATTCATATTTCATATAAGCTTTGTATAATACCAATAATAGCGATATAATTTTTATACGATAATTTATATGCAAGTAAAAATCATATCGACTTTAATTGTCGATATTCGTGGGTTCCTCAAACTTCCATTGGGTGAATATCCTCGGCGTTTCACGTTCCACCGTCACATCGGTTCATCCCCGAGTCGCGAAAGCCGGGAAAAAAAAAATTTGAGATCGAGGACCGAGGAAGAGACTCGGAAAACTTTCGGACGAAACTCCGGTTGACGGATCGCGATGTGGAAGCACGACCGCACGCGCGCGCGCGCGCGCCCATCGTCGTCGTCGTCGTCGTCGTCGTCGTCAGCGTTGTCTAGCTTCTTCTCCTCGTGAAAACCACTCAAGGACTTATTTTTATTGTACATTTTTTTACGTCTGGTTCGGACGAGCCGGGTGTGCGGACGAGCGTGCCAAAGGGGGTGTGTTCCGTTCACTCACGAGACTACGTCGCGAGTGAGCGCCCACGCGCTTCACTCTTGGCTGCGGTATTGCAGCCTGCAACGTACGTACGTGGTGTCAACTATATATAATGGATATGTGTGTGTGTGGTCATCTATATATATTAGAGTGGTCATTATTTTGTCTTTTTTTTTATTTTGGTGCTCTCAGAGGTTAATATGGCTTGAAAAACATATTTTCAAAATATCTTCAATATTTGAGGTGCCCATCTTGATTCTTAACCCTGTCGCTGGCCTTCCAAAGTTTGTCATTCAATTAACACGTTTTTTTCAGTTAAAACAATTTTTTTTTTCATTTAAAACAAAAATTCTGGAATATAAAGAAAAAAAAACTATGTTATTTGAATGACAAGCTTTGGAAGGCTGGCGGCAGGGTTAAGAATTCAGATAGGAAACTGAAATTTTGAGGATATTTTTAAAAAAAATTTTCAAACCGTATAATGCTCTGGGACCGACGAAATAAAAAAATAAAATGAAAAATAAGGACCACCCTGATATATAACTACTGCATATTCGTGCGTATGCACACACCTCGTCATACGGGATGCTGGCCCACGAAGCGACTCTCGGTTTCCTCGCAGCTCAAGCTCGACAACCGAGTGCTGCTTTTTATCTTTCTCTCTCTCTCTCTCTCTCTCGCTCTCTATCTCTGTCTCTCCTCTCTCTTTCACTGCCACCAGCATCACGGACTCATCGCCACTGACACGCCGTGTGTTCTATTTAAAGCAGTAGACACACGTGGCTATTTCGGAAGCCACGTCGAGAGTCACGAAGAACATCTCTGGGAAAAAAAAACAACAACAACGAGAGAGAGAGATGAAAGAGAGGGCAAAGTTCAAAGGAGACGTGCACCCAAGCTTGATGCAGCACGTTCTCCTCTCCGGACTGCGAGAGACGAAAAAAAAAATAAAAAAATTCAAATGAGTGAAAATAAAATAGCCGAAAAGTAAGATGGAAAAAAATGAAGGAATGAAAATTGAATGAAAAATAAGTTAACCAGATGCGGTACGAGAGATGGGCGTGGAGTGTGTGGAATCGATCGAGGAGCTTGGATCGGATCGATCGGTCTGACCTGCGCAGGTCGTATCTACTTCGTCGATGAGGCCTCTCGCGTGCCACGCGCACCGATCTCCGCGTCGTTGTTGCGTCGCTTACTCGCGAGAGAGAGAGAGGAAGAGAGTACGAGAGAGAGAGAGAGAGAGAGAGAGAGAGAGAGAGAGAAAGAGGCCTCGAGACGGCCGATCCGTGACGAGATTTGGGTGTAAGTTTTCATGTTGCACGGAGGATAATGGTCAGTTTCGACACCGTGTATCATCATTACGTTTTCTCATGTTCCGTAATAATGATGATAATAATTACAACCCGATTGGTGTTCCGTAATAATTTTTTTTTTCAAATTCAATTTTTTTTCCTCGTGTCAACTTTGTGAAACTTGGTAATTTCATTGCTATTATGGATATTAATGACATTTTTGCTATTTCATCGGATTCTTATCATTGACAAACAATTTTGTTAATCGAGAATTTAATAATTTTTGCATAATGATAATAATCGATAATTATAACAACCCGAGTGGAAAAAAAGATGTAAACAATTGCTAGATTATATATAGAAGGGGGCATATGTTTTTTATATGAAAATAATACATAATCTGCATAGATACCATAGATACTTATGGTATCTATGCTGATTATTTACCATAGATACGTATAGTATTTATGCAGATTATGTATAGTTTAGATATAAAAACATATGCCCAGTTCTAAATATAATCTATCAATTGCTTATATCTTTTTTTTCTACTTGGGAAGACATTCGATTTTTCATTATTATTATTATTATTATTATTATTCCATTTTTCTCGGACTTACATATTTTGTCCGGTGGTTTAGTAGAGAAACACGCGGACCATGGTCAAGCGTGTTCTCTTTACAACTGTTAAATTACATTATATTACACTTATTATTATTATTATTATTATTATTATTATTATTCAAACTACCCCTCTTCCTCCAAGTTCTCGAGTTTAAATGATGGATCATTGATGGAACTTATTATTATTATTATTATTATACTATCAATATTATTGTTGTTATTATTATAAATATTTATATCATTTGACCGATTAGTTGATTCCACCCGACCAGCCTTGTAGAATTTCGATTTACCTGCAGAACCACCAACCGACAATATTATTATTTTAATTCTAACAATTATCATTGTAATCACCACCATCATCACTACCACGAGCCTCCCATTATTATTCGCCAAGTTCAACGCATTTCAAGGATGGATCAAACGATGTCTGGCCGTGGTTGTCGAAGCACGAACAGCACGATGATCACCAACGTTGCGTTCGGGCTTCGAAGCATAAATTCAACGATTTTGCACGCAACCTCCGACCGACCCTTTGTGCCGTCGATTTCAGAGGTGATGTTTCCGTCAAAACGCGACGATGAAACGCGCGGGTGGTGCGTGCGCGTGTCGCGTTTGAGTGACAAGCACGAAATCGAGGGAAAGACAATGTGAGCGAGATTCACGTTGTAACTTCGGCTTTATTTTTTTGTTTGTTTTTGTTTTTGTTTGTTTCCCAACATGTGCCTTGTGTGACATTGTGGATCGCGGAAGTTGAAACGGGGTTGGAAATGGCCGTAAATCGACCACGACGAATTTTTGGCAAATTGCGATTTGTCGCGAATAAGGAAGAACGATGGAAAAAACGCGTACGAGCATATATGTGCTAGCGCGACGAGAGTTCCCCGTGATCACCACGAGAGCTTGCGATGGATTGACATTTTTTTCTCGAGAGAGAGAGAGAGAGAGGTACTGTTAAATCCGTTATTCAATTGATGCAATGGAGGATGCACCCATCCGTACACAATTCGACTCCGAAGGTCAGTAAACGACACGATCATCGTCTTATAGAATAATAATAATAATAATAATAATAATAATAATAATAATAATAATAATAATAATAATAATAATAATAATAATAATAATAATAATAATAATCGTTACTATTATTAATATTATTACAGAAAATATGATGTTGATTAATTGTTATTCCCAAGAATTATTCACTCTAACAATAATAATAATAATGGCCTCTAATGATTATAATAATATCTTATTATTATTCCTATTATTGTCAAAACTAACTGATAATAATAATGATAACAACAATAATAAGGATCGTTGTTATTATGATTATTAAAGAAAATACTAAGTTGATAAATTATTATATAGATTTTTTATCATTATCATTGTGATGAATATTATTATCGAAACTAATTATTCAAAATAACTTAATAGGTCATCAACCTCGAGGAGCGAGTGTTCGGCCCACGACGACGTTCGACGAGATGTGCACATCCAGATGGAAATGAATGTTGAACGTCGTGTCGCGTCCAAGGTAAACCCCCACCCTCTCTCTCTCCCTCTTTCTCTCTCTCTCTCTCTCTCTCTCTCTCTTTCTCTTGTATCTGCATTCGAAACAACGCAATGTTATCGCGGATCGCATAAATCGTCATCGATGGACCTCATTTGTGATATCTTCGTTCGTCAATTTTTATTTACTCGTCGCGATGTCAATGACCGTCACAACGAAACAATGATTACAAATGCATCAACCGCTCGTTCAATGTTCGAGCGTTTCCGCTTGCAAAATTTGTTTTCAAACGACAAAGTTCGTTCGGGAATCATTGTGATTATATTTCGTTTCAATCGATTGTGGAAATTTGAATGATTTATCGAATATTTCTTTATCGAGATGATTGACAGATTCAATTGTGTTATTACAGTTTTTGTATGAGTATTTCGAAAATTTGATGTTGAAAGGTACAACCGATGTTCAAAATTTTCATTGCCAAGAATTATCGTTTACCATCGTGAAATATCAATAAACGAAATATTGTCCATCGATTTGAAAATTCGTATATTTGCATCGATGGTTGTGCATTTGTTACGATAAGCTTTTTCACAATCATCGAGCTGTCTGACACATCGGAATTATCCGACGTGTCAGACAGCTCGAAGGTTATTGTTTCATCACGACAATTCCGTCTGCATTGTACACGGAACGATGGAACACACGTAAAACTCAATCGACGTCATGTCAATTAAATTCACAAAAATATAATAATTACAAAATTATGATATCAATGTTTTTTTACCAATTGTATGGGAATTTGTTATCTAGAATTTTTTTCCCATAGGAAAATATGTATTTTGTCTTCGAGTTGAACAATCACATGGGAAAAGCGAACAAATAATGCCAGACTTTTATTTATCACGATTTTGAACTTTGTAATACTTTTTTTTTTCAAAAATCAATTTCTTAATTTATTTTTCTGGTAATAATATTTAACGTAATTATGGTACAGTTTCACTTTGACGTTTTCACGTTCGTTCGCACAATCAGCATCACAGTTGACAGAATGCCACTTAATTATTTAAAAAAATAATTTTCAAAAAATGATAAAGTTTTTTAAGAAATACAAATTTTATGGTAATAACATTTTTCATAATTTCCGTAGCCCTACGTTGTTCATTCTGAATTTTTTCAAAAAATTATCGTTCACAATAGTCGAAAATTTTAATTCACGGCGATTCATGTTATCTTGTTATCAAAACATTTTCAAATTGAAAAAAAAACGACAAAACGTAAAATGCAAAAAAAAAACAAAAAAAAAAAAATCGTGAAAAAAAATTGAGTGACAATACGTGATTGAAGTCGCTGGAAGCTTATCGTAACCTCGTAGACCCACACACACACACACACACACACACATACGAACGCCCAACAAGCATGGCCATCGGCGTCCTCATCGCGTTAGTTACGCCGCCTTGACAAGATAAGAGATACGACAAAAAGAGCCGGATATAAAATAAAAAAAATTAATATCATATCTCACCTGACCGTCCGCGTACTCTCGATAATGGATTATCCTCGACGATAGTACGAACAATCCCAGACGTCGCTCACCAAACTGTCACTCGTTGTTATTTTTTTTTTATTACTTTCAATTTTTTTAAACAATTTTTTTTTATTTTTTCGGTCACGCACTTGTCAATACATGGAAAAAAAAATGTAAAAAAAAAAAAAAAAAAACGTCGTCGTTGAAACGGGAAATTTGTGACAAACGCACGCGGACCGCGCGGTCGTTACTCGTGTTGCACTGTCGGTACGGGGCCTATCGGGTGCTATCGGGGATATATGTGTTCGAAGGGGCTCGGGCCGCCATGCACTGACTCGCCGGTCGGTGTCTGGCCTTCTCTACTGCTCCCGCGCATGTCTCTCACCGTCGAACGTGCGCGCGCGCGCGCCCCCGTGCTCCTTCCCGCAACAGACCCAGCAGCCGAGACCGCCCGTACGTCCCCGTTGTTCTTTTCGTCCGAAACGCTCTCATGCTTTTTCTCCTCACCGCATTACCGCGATCTCTTTGCGCGTATTCGTCAACTAAAAGCGCGAAGGAATATAACGATTGCGGATAAAAAAGATTTCGATAAGCCGACGGTCGGTAGAGAAGAGAAATGGAGAAAAATATATGTAATGGGGACGGGCTTCAGATTGAGATTCTCCAAATCGCCACCGTGGCTGATTGTCGCTGTTGGAAATCGCCACCGTGGCAAATTGCCCGGATTTATCTAGCCTCCAGATAAAAACAACATGCGCGCGCACGCTTTTATCTCGACCCAAAAGTCATCCTTACCGACTGAACTTGACTCGGTAGTTATATTCGTCAACAATCAGCGCGAAGGAATAGCACGATTGCGGATAAAAAAGATTACGATACACTGACGGTCGGTATAGAAGAGAAATGGAGAAAAACAATGTAATGTATTGGCAGTCGGTAAGGACGGAATTTCGACTGGGAAGGGAACGTTGGTATCGTTAGTTTGGGACGACTGCAGATTGATTCTTTGCAACTTGCCACTGTGGCAGATTGCCCGAATTTAACATTGCCCTTCCTCCGAACTGCGACTCGGATTTTGTGTTGTATTTGGATTCCCAAAAAGAAGGGCGTCATCACTCTAGCGATCGAAAATTTTTCGATACTCGTGTGAATAGTTGTTGACAAAGAGATATGTACCAATGTTGAATTCGGTCAAACTGCCAGAGTGGCTAACTGCAGAAAGTCAATCTGCAACCGTCCCCAATGGACTACATACATTTCAGTGGTCTCCTCTGGGTCAAACGATCGATTGCTGATAATTATCGACCTGGTATGGTGTAAAAACGGGTACGCGCTTCTCGAGCGAGAAATATAGGCAGTTTGTTATTCTTTTTCTAACTTTTTTTATTCTTCAAGTCGAAAAAATTGTTAAGGACTTAATTCTAATGACGCATATCCAATAATTACAATTCATCTCTGTCGTGCTGCACATTCACGTGGTTTTGTGATTTCTCGCAGGACATCGCGCTTTCCCAAAATTTCACTCTATCGGCAAAAAGATTGTCGTCCATGACGATGTTTCGAGAATTTTCAATGCGAAGATACTCCAGCTTCGGCGTTCTCACGGGCTTCCATTTGACCGGAATTATCGGCGTTATTTCCGGAGTTGGATTTCTGGAAAAAAAACAACGAATCAATTGAAATAACAAAAAAGTTGTTACAAACAGTCGCCGAATGAATAGTGTCATTTTTTATTGTGAATTGATTTGATTGTGAATTTTGATTGTGATTGAAGGACGAACCCCGATTTGGCAAAATTGACGAAGAGCGTGGTCATCAAATCGACCATTTTGTAATCCTCACTGCTAAAACCGTTTTTCGTGAGTCGATTATCGCACAATGGAAATAGATATTGCAAATCGTCGGCGTGACAAACTCCGTAATCATTTTCCGGATCACCGAACAACTCGCTGAGGGAAGAACTTCCCCTGTACGCGAAGAGATAGTAATAAACGGGCGAACCGGAAGTCTTCAGATAATCTCTGACGGCATTGTCAGCTGGAACGGTGAAGAATCGATCGCTGTACATCTGCAAATACACAATCGTGATGTCAATTTAACACAACAAATAACGACGCGTTTACATCCCCGATGAACAACGTGATTTTCTTTTTTTTTTCACACTTTCTGAAAGTCTGAAAAAGTCTGATAAAAGTCTGAAAAAGTCTGAAAGTTCCCAGACTTCTGTTAGAAGTCCAGGAACCATTATGGCATCGCATTTTGACTCCTTTTTCTTTCACTTACGTCAATGAGCTCCCATTTAGAATCATCCATTTTTTTATCTCCGAAATAAAATTCACGAATACTCTTCGTCGCGTTGTCCCTCAATTCTTTGGGACAAGTGGGCTCGTACAGCAAACTTATCGGCAAAAGTTCCATAAATTTTTCCTCGAGCATCTCGACGTAGCCTTTGTCCCTGAGGCCGAACATAGCTGTCGTCGTGGGGGGGGTGAAAAAATGGTATTACTTATAAAAATTGATTTTGACAATCAGAAAAGAGGTCTTTGGATGATTACCCGCGACTTTCATGCCACCCTCGTGGGTTGTGACACCGGTTAGCCATGGCACATCGACACCATGACCCAATTCCGACGCACGTGACGCTTCTTCCTTCATAAACGCGCCCGGATGATCGGGCTCGACGACTGGCGGGAATGGAATTAGCGGACAGTAGCCGAATACCTATTTTTTTTCATTATCATGTCATGATTATACATTTTTTTAAATGTATTGTTTTTTTATTAATCGATTGAACGTGATATTCCAAAAAAGTAACCATGAACGAATGATCCGTGGCGATTATGTCGATTGCGTTTTTCGTTCTCAAACACTCGACGAGTTTCTTGGAATCGTCGGTCGGACAATCGAGAAGTTTTGCAACCCGGTTGGCTTGATTCCTCGCTAGTCCCGGCTTCTGGCTCGCCCAGGGCTTCAACGCTGTTCCACTTAGCGATATTGCTCGATGGAAAAGACCTGTCCGACACGCCCCGTTTTCACATTCAATCGTAGTGATGGCATCAACTTGTCAACTTCGATCAACTTTGTGCAATATGACGAAAAGTCACCAATAATTACAGGTTTTGGTTTGTCCAAATTAAAACAAGCTGCAAGTTTGAACTGGCAATTTGATTACTGTGAATCGCAGGTAGTGAACGATGATTTCTCTATGAGAAAACATTTTTTAAATCATATTTTTGGCTCCAAATCCTCGTTAACTATCTACGATTCCGAGGGAGCAAATTGAAAGTTTCAACTTGCAGCTTGTTTTATATTTTAATATTCATCAGTGAGTTATCATAATTGAATTAATGAAATATTGGAATCTTGAACCGATTGTATGAATGTCAATTTTTTCCAATCAGAGTTACGCATCCCTAAAAATAAAAAATAAAAAAATAAATCTTGTTGCCTGGAAGGAAAAATGTTACCCTCAGAATCGATCGAAAAATGTTGTTCGCGTGTATTAAAAAATTCCGAATAATTGGTGAATGTTTTGTGAATCGTGAATTTTCAATGGGTAATTAGAATAGACAATTGGAAATGTCAAACTGTCTAGTTGTAAGAGTGTGTCTATGAGTTCACGAACCTTTGGAGAGAGGACTGAGCATGTGATAATGAACGCTGGCTGCTCCGGCGCTTTCACCGAAGATCGTGACGCTGTTCGGATCGCCGCCAAACGCGTCTATGTTTTCCTGAATCCATTTGAGCGCAAGAACCTGATCCTTCAGTCCCAAATTTCCCGGGCAAACCATGTCTCCCGTGCTGAGAAATCCTAGAGCACCGAGTCTGCGATTACCAGAAAAAAAATATTCCACGTGTCATCACCGTTCTCGCTTGTTGCAAAGTGTGTGGTATCGCCGACTCGATGTAATTGGTTGCGGATAACAGAATCAAGCGGGTTGCCATAATGTTCCGGAATCTAATTTTCCAAGGCCATGAGGTAATGAGAGTGCCAGCAGTTGACTTTGCAGAGTCGTTATATCTATCGTTGTCTTGGCACAAAGAAATTCAAGCAGCAACGAATATCCATCGAGTCATTTTCCACGTAAGTACTTTTGCATAAGTTAAAATAATGCAACGTTTTGAGGGGACTAGGCAGCGAGAAAATTTGAATTAAAAAAAAATCAAAAAATCGTATTCATTTTTTATTCATAGAATTCCGTCGTACAGCTTTCTCTGCGAGGAAGCAAAATTGATCGAAAAGATTGCACATTTATTATTATTCTTTGTTCTAAATAATGAAACAAAGTCAATCAAAAGTTGTAAACACTGGGCTCGAAGAGATGGCAAGTAGTTGCTCGTACTCCCTATTGAACTTTACTTCGTTTGACATTTTCATATATTCTGATTTACCAAGAATATTAAAATAATTTATAATAAATAATAAAGAAATATCTCCTAATCGATAATAATAAAATATTGTATGAAAAATAAAAAAATAAATATCTCTTAATCAATAATAAAAAAATGATTTACCGATAGTTCGGAGCCACGAGTACAATGTTGTGATCGAGCAGAAACCTCGGTCCGAAAATTCCCGAATGACCAGCGCCAGCGAAAAATCCACCACCGTGCAACCAAACCATCACCGGATATCTCGTTCGCGACTCATCGATCTCGTTCGACGCCAATTTCGGCGTGTAAACGTTGAGATACAGACAATCCTCGACACCGATAATGTCCTTCTGATGAGCGATGACATCTCGCTGGGTGCAAACGTTGCCATCTTGCTTTGCCGAACGCCGACCGACCCAAGCGTCGAACGGTTTTGGCGGCTTGTTTTTCAATTACACAATAATTATGTCAAATTAATTCAACATATACATATACAAGTGCGACATCGATCGTCGAAGTAGACGGACGTTTTCAAGCCTATCTGATATACCTTTTATACCTTTGCTACGTGAAACCACAGCCAAATAGCTTTGTAATTCAACCAACAAGATTTATTCGTAATCCCTAGTGCTTAAAATTAAAGTTCGCGTGAGTGAGTGAGATGGGGGAAAAAAGTGCCGGTAAGTCGCACACAGAGGACATAGCAATTCTCGTTAATGTTTGTCCATTGATGAGACAACCATTGATGAGAACCAGCAACACCAATTTGGCTTCTAAAATCAACACTCCACCGTCAAACAAATCAACATATACAATGTAATCACCAACGCAATAGATGAACTGTTCGGCAGCATTCTTAGACATCAAGCAGGCCTTTGACAAAAAGTCTGGCACGAAGGCTGACTCTATAAAATAAAAAAAAATAAAAAATTGGCAACAATTGTTTCCGCTAATGAAAAAAATCCTGTACGTAATAGAAAATTCTATGTGCGACAGCGGCAAAACCTCTCGCAAACGCAGACAGTAAAAGCACGTGTCCCCCCAGGAAAGTGACCTTGGCCCGATCTAATACACCACCATTACAGCAGACCTCCCAGCTAATGCCCACGCAACAGTGGCAATCTTCGCAGATGACACTGCAATCCTAGCAACACACGCAAGCGCTGTCACCGCATCATTGAAGCAACAACAGAAGTGACATTTCGACGGTATACAATGTTAGCTTGCGCAGTGGAGGATTTAAAAGAGCGAAACAAAGTCAGTACACATTACCTTCGCCACGACGAGGGGAGATTGCTCTACTGTTTAACGGAATGGTCATAATCTGACAACAGTAACTAGCGTTAAGGTAGTATCCCACAAACTGTAAGAGTCAAAGCGAGCCTAAGATATATCATCTCCCGATTGAGGTACGTAGTACTTTAATGTGACAACGTCGCATATTTCGATGTCGATTAGTAAGAGAGCGAGAAGATGGGAAACAAACTCGCAACGTTGCCATATCTACTGGATCACGACCAACTCCTCGTATAAACTGTATTTTCCCAATGTTTATTTGCTTATTGTTATGATCACAGTCTCCTGATCTCTACTGTCAAGTGCCCACAACAACCTACAGCCAACTACAACCTACTGTGAAGACACAACAACCTACAGGACAAAATACACCACTAGAATCAACAACCATGCAAATCACCTTGCCACGAACCTACTTAAAGAAGAAAACATAAGAACGAGAATGAAAAGATACAAACCAAAAGACCTAAGTGTTAGATTCTGAAACAGAACTAACGACAAATCACCAACAGCCAAGGATCCGACATCAATGGATGTCAACTTGGTTCAAAAAATTAATAAACCCATCAGAATTGCCGAATGTTTGAATAATAACAAATTGCAATTAATAAACTATTTTCAAAAAAACATATATATATATACAATTGACGAAAGGAAGAAGAACACACTGGACATTTTAAGGTTTACTTCCTCGAATGTGTTTCGTAGGAATTGAAATATAACAACAACAACAAAAAAGTAATAATAACGGTAATGATTTTAAACTAATCGATTTTGGTCGTTGTAATTGACATTCGACATTTTCATTGTTATTATTATCATTATTATCATAATATTTCATTATAATTAAAATGAATGTTATTATCATTATTTTATTATGAAGATTGTTATTGTTAATAACAATGATAATGGATAAAAACGATGCTTACCTCGAATCTGAGGCTGCCAATTGGCGGTTGAGCAAAAGGAATGCCCCGAAATGCGTAAAATGTTCTGCCACTTCTGCTTTTCATAGTGGTACCCTCCAAGGTGCCATTTTTTATGTCGACTATCGGTGACGATTCGGCAACAACGAGACTATCGTTGCACAGCCAACAGATCGACAGGATAATCGGTGCAACGATTATTACGAACCAACGGTTCGTCATTATTATTATTTTTTTCTATAACAATTTTTTCCAAAATTTGAAGTTGAATTTTCGATTCAATAAATTAAAAAATTTTCTTCCAAAATCTTATTCATGGGTGTGAATGAATTGTCAAGATGCAACAACGTGTCGGATATTGTTCAGGCGATGTCAATCGGTCGACTGACTCGGCTCGTGTGGCGCGAGCGATAAATCGGGTTCAACACTTCGGCAGAAGTCGCGAGCTCAACTGACCGAACGTAAAACAACGAATGCCGGACGAAGATAGCACTCGACGCCGAACAAAGTCTACAAACACACACAGACGGTTGTATTCATTATCGTATAATTGCCTCTACAAAAACCTTTACTCGCATTCAACCGTGCCATTATACACACACGGACACATACACACGCATTCACGTTCCTTTCACGCACGAAAATAATCTACGCACAAAGTATTTGAATTGCTATTACCGAGATAAGCACGAACCGTCCGTTTTATTCAACTTGCTTATCTCTGTTTTTTTTCTTTTTTCAATAAGAAATCAATAATCCAATTTGTTATCCGATAACTCTTCGACGTTTCCATAAATAAATTATCACACCCTTTATTCGTTGATTAAAATTGCAAGGAGAAACATTTGATGCAATGATGGGATCGCGATTTGTTTGAGTGTTCGATACTCATCGGTTGTCTTACAAAAAAAAACACGTTGCGTAACCGAGCATTGTTTGATAAATACACCTCGCTTTACCTTCGACTCGTAAAACCATCTCGATAACATTTTTTTTTTTTCAATCTTTGGACCTGGGTATCGTTGTCGTCATCAATTGCCGAAAAACAACAAATTTCTGACCGCCCAGCAGCGATGAGTCAGGAACTTTTTTGTCATAGACGTAATATGAGGGGGCTTTGTTGCGTTGCCTGCCGTACCAACAGTCGGTAGTCGCGAAAACGCCTAATTTAGCTTCCGCAAACACGCACGAAAAAGCGAGAAAAAAATCATTTCGTTGTGTGAAATAATAAATAATGATGAAACTAAAATTTCATGAATGAATATTGTAATTTTATTTTATTCACACTTATAACAGATAGAAGCAAATGATTATTATTTTAATTTTTTCATTGCGATATGAAATATCATAAATGATCGATTCAAGAGATTGAACTATCGAGGCTAAATTCAATTGAATGAAATATCGAGGAAAATGATTATTATTTTAATTTTTTTCATTGCGATATGAAATATCATAAATGATCGATTCAATTGATTGAACTATCGAGGCTCCCACGTGACGTTATATTTTCGAATTTACACCGACAGCTAATGCAGGGTCGAGCCAACGATAATTCAGAAAATTCGATAACCTCCAGCAAACAAATTGCAAAAAGTCACGAAAATTACTTTCAGAGGACATTAAGGAGGACAAAGATATTTATGAACACGCAATTTCTTATAGAGCGATTTTCTCGCTCGTCTTCTTTCCCGGAGTTCATCACTCCCAGGTACTGGCATTCCCATGAAAGAAGCGGAATAATTTCCAAGTCCTGGATTGTCGAAGACCACCCTGTTGTCGATGATCCATCGGCTGTAACGAATCTCCGACAACGATCGAAAACCCAGATCCGTTGCCAATTTCTGATCGACCCCGGACGTGAAGACGCCAGCAATGGCGGACAACCGGAGGCTGCCGGCGATTTGAACGCAAGCTTCCAACAGACCGGTCGCCAAGCCCTTGTCACGATAACTCGGATGTACGCACAAGATGTATACGCGAAATATCGCGTCGGTATTGAAAACCTCGTAGACCGAAGCTTGCTTCACCAATGTGCTTTTCAAATGCATTATCATTTCCAAAGTTTTGCCCTGAAAAATCTGTCGAAATTCGAAGAAAAATAATTTTTCGTTCAACAGATATTTCCGATATTATTAGTATCATTATAAAATGGAGTATAGAAAATGTTGCTTCGTTCATTTCTCGCGAATTAACTGGGCAATTAATTTGATTCAAATGAATGATAATAAAAATTATCCAGCCAAAAAATTACATCGGTAAGATAGGATTCTCGCTAACCAAAAATTTGGCGATTCGGATACTCGTGTTTCTGTTGAAAACAATTGTACCAAAAACCGGAATCCGCACGAGGAAAGAACCGTTCGAAACCTAGTAATTATATTATTTTTATCATTATTATTTTTACAAATTTAACCTGCACTCGTGAATAAGTATTGGTTTTCTCGTGAATGTCGTTGATTCTCGTGATGGCCGTGCCAATGACCCGACCACTGTTCGAACTGAGTGCCACTATGCTCGTCGAATCCTTCATCCACACGCGAACGAGATCCAAATATCCTTTCACAGACTCGACGTCGTCCGGTAAAAAAGACGATTTGCACATTGGTTCGTCTTTGAAGAAATGATGCTACGATGAGAATTACGGTAGTACTCTCCATAAGAGAGTTCCTCGTCAGATTTTCATGAAACTTGGCATACTTGTAGGTATTGATAAGAAAAAGGTTCAGTTAAATTTTTATGGCTTTTCGGAGCGCGAGAAAAAATATATCAACACTTTTATTTTCACACGTTTAACATGGAGCCTTATGGAAAATCACGCTCAATTTCATATAATACAAAAAGTCCTCGTCAGATTTTCATGAAAACACTTAAGCTTCAAGCTAAATATTCGGAGAACATTTTGGGCACTTGAAAGTAGAGATCAGGAGACTGTGATGATAATAATAAGCAAATAAACATCAGGAAAATACGGTTTATATCTGTTGTTGGTCATGATCCAGTAGACATGGCAACGTTGCGAACCTTTATGAGACGAACGACTTCTTCGTAATGAATCTCTTTGAGATCGATGATTTTAGCAAATTGCGGAGCTTCCCATCGTAAAGCTTCGTCGATTCTGCTTTGCATCGCTACTGCAACTCCGTCCTTATCCGCGTCGGACGACTCCATGATAATAATTTTGGCCAATTTGAAAAAATGTAATTAATTGAAATTCGACGGTGGCATTAAATTTTCGATTATTTCTTTGAAGGGAAAATGGTCGGCAATTTTTAGGTTTGGTGCAAGTTCACCGTGGTCTCTTCGTGTTGAGATGCATTTGTTCTTCACAAGTCTGCGCTCGGACTCGCCCATCGTTGAGATTGTAACTATTGTGACATCAAAATCCAAAATACGTATAACCTATGTATGCAAACCCCACTCACAAAAACCCAACCCATCTGCGTTGTTTTTAATGTATCGACTTAAATCTTGCGCCAAATTTCAATTTGAAACGTTTTCTAAATAATCTAATAGTTGTTGTCTTCTATTTAATTTTGAAGTCGTCAAAACACGATAAGACCGAAAATTCACGAAAGCTCACTTTTTTACAAAAAAAAAAAATAATAATTGTGTTTTACATTACAATTGAAAATTGTAATTTTTGCCATATGGTAAAAAAACTTACGCCGTTTTACTCTTGAGATATTATATTTTGGAAAAACAAAATAGATATATTGTGAACTTTGAAAACAGTATATTTATTTTGAAGTTTGAACTCAAGACTTTTGGTCGATGTCGAAAAATGGAAGTGGCCAGTTCAAATGGACAAAATAATGTTGAAAAATGGTATTTTCATCGCATAAATACCAAGAAGTTCGAGTGGGGTCCAGTGGACCCCGAGTGACGGTAACGGGTTAACTTTTAATTCGGGTACAAGGAAGAATGAAATAGGTTGAAATGTAAAGTGAAAATTTCAAATCGGGGAGTCATGGTTAATTTCCGAGATTTTCAGATCCGCAAGATTTTCGTTCAACAACGTGGATCTGGTTGAAACTCTCGTCCCACGTGACTGACGCTACACGATTGCCACACACGTGTGTTGACACGAGCCAGGAATTTTACCACGCAAACCCTGGTGAACCATAATCCCCGACACGCCAGTTCCGTCGAATCGAACGGAGTGAAAGTGCATTTGCCAATCAATGAAAAACTTGTAACGACCAAGCGTCTAACCGGTACTCGGAAATCAACTCGGATCAACACGACTGCGGGAGGACAAGAAACTTGTCGTCCGGTCGTTAAATGAATTTATTATTTACACCGATAAATATAAACTGCTCGATTGCGTTCGCAAAAAAAAAAAGAAAAAAAACTGGCTCGAATCGCTGCACCCAATGCAACGTGTTGCACTTCGACGAATCTAATGGTGGCGCAACGGAAACAAAAAAATGTAATCGAAAGACATGCAATGATTGCGTCGGAACGTATGCATGAAAAATATTCGTTTCGATATAACTGTGTTAATGTGAATAATTGGCATTAAATAAAAAATAAAATCACTGATTGACGATCAGCTGTACTAAAAAAATACTAAAGAAGTTTAACAGAGTTGGGTATTGACAAATGTGACGAAACGTTCACAATGTTTTTTTTTTTTTCGTGTCGTGGAATCATCGGAATTCTAACACCCAAAAAAACTAATCTCACTTGTGAAACGTTTTGTCTGATTGAATAAAAAAAATGTTGATTCACATTATTATTTGTTTTTTTTTTTTTTTTTTTGTCTTTTCTCGATCCAATTGGCGGTTTACAGACGAAATATCGATGCTCCCGTCTACAACTCGTCTCTGGAACGATGCGCATCGTCGATAACTCGAACGTTGCCACGATGGGGAATGCTTGCCCAAAATTTGACTCTGTCGGACAGCAGATTGTCGGACATTCGCAAATTTTTCGAATCTTCGATTCGAAGATACTCGAGACTCGAAGTTCTCACTGGTTTCCATTTAACGGGAATCAACGGGGTTTTCTCTGGGGTTGGATTACTGAAAATGAAAAAAAAAAAAATTGGAGAATTAAAATTTCAATCGAATGTAATTACATCGAGCTTACGCGTTGTGATAAGTTTTTTTTATGTGTATTTGAGATTTGTCGAACGAACCCGAGCTTGGCAAAATTGACCCACAGTCCGGTCATCACGTCGATTATTCGATGATCCTCGGGGCTCAAAGGCGTTTCCGCGAACAATTGTTCGCCAACGGGAAACAAGTACTGAAGTTCATCGGCGTGGGATACTCCGTAATCATTTTCGGTGTCACCGAATATCTTGCTGAACGACGAACTTCCTCTGTACGCGAAATAATAATAATAAACTGGCGAACTCAGAGCCTCCAGATGGTCTCTCACTGCATTATCGGCTGCTATGTAGAACCAAGCGTCGGTATACATCTGTTAATAAATGAATAAATGAATGAATAAATAAATAAATAAATAAATAAATAAATAAATAAATAAATAAATAAATAAATAAATAAATAAATAAATAAATAAATAAATAAATAAATAAATAAATAAATAAATAAATAAATCGTACGATGACAAATGTCTGTGTTGAATACTCACGTCAACGACATTCGATCTCGTCGAATCGTCAATTTTCTTGTCGCCCAAATAAAATTTTCGAATTTTCTCGCTGACATCTTTCTTCAATTTTTCCGGACACGTGTCGTCGTACATGAGCGTCATTGGCGCGAGTTTGAAAAAATCATCGTCGAGTTGCTCGTCGTAACGTTTGTCCTTCAATCCGTAAATACCTGAATGAAAAAATTGCAAATAGACTCATGATTTTACCACGTGAGAAATTTGCGAATGTTTTGGGATCCGTCGAGACGAAACGAAAATGTGAAAATTTGCGAATGATTTACAAACCGGCGACTTTGATTGCACCCTCGTGGGACGTGACACCCGTCATCCACGGTATGTCGGCCAATCTGCCGGACTTCAACGACAGGGCCGGTTCTTCCGTCAAAAATGCTCCCGGATGATCGGGCTCGATCACCGGCCTGAACGGAATCATCGGACAGTAGTCAAACTCCTGCGTTACCATTTGAAATTTTATTTAAATACAATTAAGACGTCACGGAAATAATTATTTTATTTATTTATTTATTTATATATTTATTTATTTATTTATTTATTTATTTATTTATTTATTTATTTATTTATGTATTTATTTATTTATTTTCCATGTTTTTTCGCTACGATAAACTTCGTGGAATTTTGTTTACGTCGTAAATTATTATTGCCACTGAATGGCAATCAAAGTTGAGCGATTGATTGGCCAACGAGATATCGGAAATATTGCGATCTAAATATGTGTACACGTTGATTTTTAATCGCGTGTCCCGGAAAAACCGGTTTATCCGCTCCCACGTTTCGGGGTCGAGAATCTCAATGTTCCACTTGCGATATCGATTACCAATAAATTCGTTCGATTTTCCTGCGTAAACATTGCAAAGTCCGGGGGGCAAAATGGGATGGCCGAGGGAAAAATTCATTTGGACAAATGTGCAATCCAATTGATTAAAACATGTAATTAAAATGTTCAACTATTAGCCATGTAGTTTCGAGCAAAATGATCGAAATCCAAACGATACACTTCTCATCGTTTCTGAATAACTCGGCACGTGGCCATTTTACCCCGTCAAGCTTATCCCCAGATTTTCCACCCACATCATTAACGCAGCTGGCAGTTTTAATGAACGCGAACAATAAATGTTATCATTATTTTCAATCATGACGGACCGTGTGTCGACGACTTTACGACACGAATCATTAATATTCGTTTGCGAATTGTTACAAACGAACGATCGAGTCGCGTTAGCGAGAAGTATTTCGTTGGCCGACGGCTGCAGCGATCAACGTTCTTTCGACACTTCATTAATGACTTGGGTTGGACTTTCGGAGATAGACACGCTACACGCTGTGCTCGTGGTATCGGCTTCGGACCGGTTAGTAACTGACGAGTGATATGACAACCCGTGAATACACGGTTATCGGGTCGGCTGACGTAAGTCCGTTGGGAATTGAACGATCCTCGCCGTTTTTTAATCGTTATATAGAAATCGACAATTTTTAATTAAAGTTTGGCAATGATAATTCGAAAATCTGCGATAGACGGTTAAATATCGACAATGGTCTGATGAAAATGGCCAATAGTTAATTGAAAATCGGCAATAGTCATTTCGAAATCGGCAATAGTCATTCGGAACAGTAAACTGAAAATCGGTAATAAGCAATTGAAAATCATCAATAGTCAATTGAAAATCGGCTATAAGCAATTTAAAACCATCAATGGTTACTTGAAAATCGGCAATAGTCATTTTAAAATCGGCAATAGTCATTTTAAAATCGGCAATAGTCAATTAAAAATCAACAACGAAACATTAAAAATCGTCGATAGTTAATTAAAAATCGGCAATAATAATTCAGAAATCGGTAATAGTAATTTGAAAATTACCGATAGTCATTCGAAAATCGGCAATAGTCAATTAAAAATTGCCAACAGTCAATTCAAATATTCGCAATAATCATTTCGAAATTGACAATTGGTTTCTAAGAATATACTATTCTCTTGAAATGCATGTGCAGTTTTATGGTGATGGTATTCGACCAGCTACCTGTTCGTTGCCACATATAATCGATCAACGTCGTGAGGTTGCACTTAGATTGCTACAATGTTATACTGTGTGATAGGAATGCGACATAATAACCAATGAGCTTCGCCACACAAGTAATATGAAATAATTCCACCTCTTATGATTTACATCCTGTCTACCATAATTGTCATGAATCTATATTTCACAGTTCTAACCGATACTGATAAGTACTGACGCCTTCCATCGCAACTCTCGCTGAAATCCATTTATCATTCTCACGTACAATCGAATTCATGAGAAGCATGGAAACAAATCCCATTATTATTATTATTATTATTATTATTATTATTATTATTATTATTATTATTATTATTATTATTATTAATTTTTTTAATTATTATTTTTATCATCACCACAATAAAGCGATTCAAGATTTTTAATGATTTTGTACCAATAACTGAACCATGTGGAAAAAAGAATATTCCACGATCACGATTTATTATGGAATTGTGATAATCGTGAGTACAGTGGCATGCAAATAATTGTTTTTCCAGTCTATCGAGATCCGTTGAATTTTCATTTCTCTTTAACTTCGTTCACAATCTGCTCGTTTGTCGCCTAACCAATTTCAAAAATCTCTTGCAGGCTCGATCGCAATGCAAACAAAATATGTGAGTGAAGAAGGCCAATCGATCGAGCGAATTGTTGAGAAAATAAAAATGTAAAAAAAAAATAAAAATGAACAAATGTAATTGTTACCTTGAAATCATGATCGGTCGCGATGATATCAACGGCATTTTTTTTTCTCAAGCAATCGACGAGCGCGGACGACGTGTCGGTTGGGCAATCGAGCAATTTTCCGAGCTTGTTGGCGTTCCTCCTGGCGATTCCCGGCCTGGTCAGTACCCACGGGCACAGAACCGTTCCACTCTGCGAGATGCCACGATGGAAAAGACCTGTGTGGACACAACCGCTCCTCGTCATTAACGGACGACGAAATTTGCATTTTCGATATCCACCAGCTTCGTAAATTTTTCCACCCAAACGGGGAGGAAAAAAAAATGCAGCAAAGAATATACGATATTCCGCGAGACGCGAAGTCAAGGTCGTCAGTCGCGTGACATAATGCTTTTTCATCGTCACATTTATCACGGCGTGTCGTGTGTCTTGGCACCCGGTTTATCGCGCAAAAGTGCATTTAGAAACCGCGAGACTCGTCTCAAAGGTGATTCAACGATTGTTATTATCATTTCCGCATTAATTCGTTTGTAATCGATCGATAAATTTTTCAAATCCCACTCCGCGGCATCTGTCACCGTGCATTCGCTTCAGTCCAATCGGTTGCAATCGATATTTCGATGTACGATTTTTCAAAGTTTTTACGCTTGAATAACATGGCGAAATATATATTTATTTTATCGAATTAACGTGAATTATCATTTGAGTGAAAAACAAAGAAAATTATCGTTCACGAAGTCATTGAAATTAATAAGATTCTTCTGTGAAAAAATGTTGCTAATTTTTTCCTCCAATAGTATTATTCAATTTTTCAATTAATAATTTTTTTTTTATCGAATTAACGTGAATTATCATTTGAGTGAAAAACAAAAAAAAAAATGATCATTCACGAAATCTTTGAAATTAAGAAAATTCTTATGTGAAAAAATGTTCCTAATTTTTTACTCCGATATTTTTATTCAATTTTTCAATTAATATTCGATTCAAGCTTGATACAACGAAATCATTTGTTATATATTTTACCAAAGCTCATTTTCATCGCACGATTCACGTTCATTCGATAATGACAATTATTGCGTCATGTTATTGTTCAAACTTTAAAAAAATCGGGGCCCCTCCTCAAAATGGTCCGACCAGACTCAGCTTTCTGCATGATTTTACGAATGCAAAATATTATGAAGTGAAAGAGGGCCGCGAAAATCGGGAGAAATTTTTTTTTTTTTCAGGACACCCCACTATATATATTCAGATATATGTGTGTGCATTTAAAAAATTACATTCCTGCTTACACGCTCCAAACACAATGACGAAGCAGTCTCGCAAGATCGGGAAAAGAAGTGAGAATAAAAAATTGCCTACGCCGGCGTCACGGAATATCCATTGATTAACATATTATTAATCATCGATTATAATTTGCATGATAAGTAAATGAGGATATTGCGCCTCAATCGCCAATATTGTGTATTCATGTCCGTGTGTCTATACATATATATATATGTTTTGGGTTTACTCCAATCGTACGTGAGACTCGATGGGATAAATTTTATATAAATTAATGATCATAAAAATAATCGCTGACGTGTACGTCGTTCCAACTGTGACGGATTAATCAAGTCACAACCAGCTGCATCTTCGCGATTATTAATGACGACGATCGTAATAACGGAGCTCTGTTCTCCCACAGATAACCGGCACACATGTTTATACGAAATATTTTAAGATGGCACCGTTGAATTAATTATTGTTACACGACGTATTTTTGTTGGTCGGAAAATAATCGACTCGAAGACTGATTGTTATGTTCGTCTGTCAATCACACGCCACATATGAAGCGAACGAAAAAAATTGAAAGTCCCACTGTTAGATACAAGCATGGGGCGTGTTGAGGTCTTACTGGATGGATCATCGGGCGAATAGTTAGTCCAAAACCGGTGAATCGTGGATTTTCAATTCTAGATTATGCTGTACATGTTTGGTCTTACAAATAGCTAGAGTGATATCAAATTAACACTCGGTGATGTTAATTTTCCAGTTCTAATGAGAATTGAAGTCAAATTCGACGATATTGACGTGTGCTTGAGTGACGTTTTGTCAGTCACTATACACCTGTTTCAACTGTTTCAACCGTAACAATTCATAAAAAGGTGATATTAATCATTACTTTAATTAATTTCTCGTCAACTGAGTGGTCGATGCGTTTTCAAACTCAGCGTAATCTAATGGCTCGAACCTAAATCTTGATGACGTAATATTTTCAGAATTTACTGACATCAAGTTCCATTCGTTTTCTAAACATTAACGTCTGCAGAATATGTTTTCCCATAAGCGACCGTGTTAAATGCCAGTAAATACATAAATTTATAACAAATAAATTATTTAGTGAAAAATTCTGAAATAATTCATGTATCATGATTCCAACAAGAACTATCATTCCCGAAATTTTCAAGAATTTCGGATATATTTCGATATCCATCCAGTAAGACTCTAAATTAAATGAATATGGATTTAAAATACTTTTTTAAACAAATATTCATTATAAATTATCACATGACAATTTTTTATATTTATTATTTGTTTAAAAATATTTTTATGATGATTATGCATATCTTGGATGAATATTCGTTTGACAAAAGATTGTAAAATTTGATAAGCGTTATTATCGACGATCATGGAGTCAGCAAAGTATTTTGAAATGCATTTTCATTGAATATATAGTCGTGATCATCGTGTGCGATGGTTGTAAAGCGGAAAAATCGTACCTTTGGAGAGGGGACTGATCATGTGATAGTGGACACTGGCACCACCGGCGCTCTCGCCGAATATCGTTACTCTGTTCGGGTCACCACCGAACGCACCGATATTCTCATTGACCCATCTTATCGACTGAGCTTGATCCTTCATTCCTTGATTTCCCGGTGACACAAGATCCTCCGTGCTCAGGAAGCCCAGGGGTCCCAGTCTACGATGAAAAAATGTGAAAACCGGTCAAGTGCGAGTTTGGCCACCCAGCGGCCATTTATCGCATCGTCCCAGTCGACCGCAAATAAAATAGAGGAGGGGGAGGGGACGCTTCGCATATTTTTCAAAGCATGCTACTTCAAATTATTTTTAGAAAATTGTTGTATTCAACATAACAAGCTTTTTCAAATGATATATCCCACATGATATGTAAAATAAAAAATAAAAATAACAATATCGACCACCTAATTTGCCCCTCATCAAATTCTTATATAAACATTTTCAAGTGTCAACTAGTGCAAAATATTTGAGCCAATGCGATGTATTATTATGTCAAATTTCAAGTTTCTCCGAGGGTTTGACTTTTTTTTTTTGAAGGTACGAAACCTTTAAGCACGATGTTTTTGTTGCCGGACAACCGATTTTCAGTGTTCGCTCATAATTTCAACCAGTTTTATTTACACTTTGGACCCTTCGGACGACAACGACGCGGTTCACCTGAAATTCACGGTCACGAGGATGACGTCATGATCGAGCAGAAATTTTGGACCGTAGAACGCGGAATGACCGGCACCGGTAACCCAACCGCCTCCGTGGAACCAAATCATAACCGGATAATTCGTTCGCGACTCGTTCATCGCGTTTGACGGTAACGCGGGCGTGTAAACGTTGAGATAAAGACAATCCTCGACCCCGACGACTTCCACCTGATGCGTGTAGATGTTGCGTTGCGTGCAAATTTCGGCGTCCTCCATCGCCGACCGAATTCCCGTCCACTTGTCGAACGGTACCGGTGGCTGTGAACATTTTGCAATGGTTCATGAAAAATTGTTGTAACAATTTGCAATGGTCCATGGAAAAATTATTGAAACACTTTACAATGGTCCATGAAAAATTATTCTAACAATTTGCAATGGTCCATGAAAAATTATTAAAACAATTTACAATGGTCCATGAAAGATTATTGTAACAATTTGCAATGGTCCCAGAAAAATTATTGAAACTATTTACAATGGTCCATGAAAAATTATTATAACAATTTGCCAAAATATTTATATGAAAGAAAGCCAAAATTGATCGACACATAGTCCCTCATAGAGAAATCTTTGGCAAATGTGTGAAATGATAAGGAATTTGAGAACAGAACAAAATTATGAGGAAGTAATGTGCAAGGTTCTTTGCACCCTTGTTTGAATACACTTTTTGTTTTGTTTTTGAAAATCTATTTTTCCCAATGCGTGTAGTTGTGTTTTTTTTCTATAAATTGAAAATGGTTTATGAAAAGTAAGAACAATGTGCATTAATTTGTTGTGCATCGTAGATCTAAATATTTATTGGAAAAGCCGAAAGCTGTGATGAGTCGAAAAATGCAATCTTCCTTCGCTCATTATCAGGATCGAAAGTCGATGATGCAGCTGCAACGGTAAAGACCCACGAAGACTTTCTATCACCAGTTGCCGTTAGCCAGTCACGGGAGAAAACTATAGATATTTCACGATGCACTTTGTCGGCTTGTGAGAAAACTTCCGAGTCATCATCTTCCAGTCGGCGTCACAGATAATTTCGAATTTACGATCACGGTTGATAAATTTGTGAAAAAATCGATTTGCACCGTAATAAGCAATAACTTTTTCCTTTATTTCTTGTGATAAGGCGTGATATAATTTCAAACCGAAAACAAACCTTCAACACAAATTTAATTCAATAATTCGTAGAACCATTTGTTCAATTTCATCGAAATATCTCATTTTTTTTTTTTATTTTTCATTCGAAATAATGAATGATAAAAAAATTCTCCCATAATCGTGATAAAAATGCTGCGTGACGGCTCACCTCGAACCGCAGTTTGCCGAGAGGTGGTTGAGCGTAAGGGATGCCCCGAAAGGCCACAAATTCCCGTCCCTTTCGGCTCTTCATGATGATGCCCTCCAGAGTGCCATTTTTAATGTCAATTATCGTAGAAACTTGGGCCCGTACGTGAACGTCGCTGCTCACAATCAGCCAAACGATCGACAGGACGATCGTTACACCGATCGTTATGGACCACCGATGCATCACGATCGACGAATCGGTCGATGAGAATTTTAATAACAATCAATTGTGACAATAAATAAGCGCTCCTCAAACGCGACGTCGAATTAAAAGTCAAAAATCACCGATCGTTTAAAAAAAAATAAAAAAAAATTAAACTGTGAAAAGACGCAATCTCGTGCTCGAGGCTATTTCTCGACTATTACATACTAGTGGACCGGGTGAAGGTAAAACGACGACTGTTTCGAAAGCGAGCTCCGTGATCCTATGATCAGTGCAACACGATGCTGCTCCGCCGATCTCAGCCCGTGGACTTTATATATATATTTCCTGGGTGGAAGGAGGAAGGAAGAGCCGATCACGAGTCACGAGGACAAATCGCGAAACACATACGTTGGTGCCAATCCCTCGCGACTTATCTCGAGCGAGACCGAGACGAATCTTCGGCCAGTCAATCCTAAGCAAAAAAAAATATTCAAAGTGGATGTATAAACTGGGACTGGGCATATATAGTTTATGTATAAATAATTTAAAGGTCATGCATGGACTATACGTAAACTATACAGTTTCTATATCGTAGATATAAACTGCATAAAAATTTTAATATTACATTTTTTATTTTTATTAAAATTTAAATATTTTGTTAAAAAAAAAAAAAAAATTACGCTACTCACCTTCCAAATGATTCTGGACCATGAAAAACGAATGTTCATTTTTTTTATGATTTTCGAATTCACCCACCCTCTGCATTGCCTGCATTCATTTCAAAGTTTTTGAAAACGGTGTCGAAGAGTAAAATCGGAAAAAAAATGTATATTGTGAAAAACACTATTTCGAGGAAAACAAAATATATTTCTTCCTTGCGCTTGCACTCGCATAATTCACCCGAGCACGCACCGATGAGGATCGAAACAACTGATTATGTTATCACGTTAACGTACCGGAAAAACAGGTTTGCTGATCGTCTCCCGTCACACGTGGGTGACACACGGTCTGCCGTACAGTACAATTAAGAACTCGATTTGTGGAGTACAAGACGGTTCTAACAGCCAATTCACTATCAAGTTCTTTGGCTCAATAATATTAATAATAATGACAATAATAATAATAATAATAATAATAATAATAATAATAATAATAATAATAATAATAATAACAATAATAATAATAACAATTTTTCTTACGATAAGGAATCGCAGTTAATAAATATTAATTAATATAATCAATACTAATAATAAAGTGGAATCACAATTGATTAATATCTATCATCATTATTCAACATTATTATTATTATTAACAATTTCCTTGGATTATTAATATTAATAATAATGATAAGAACAATATTATCACATATATTATATTATACATTATATTATTATATTAATATTAATAATAATATGTTCAGTAATAATAATCATAATAACAAAACAGACACCAACAACAACAACAATGATAATAAACAATTTGCGAAGTCTAGATAATCCAACTGTAAAAATTGCTGGAGTTGTGCAAAAAACTATGATTTGAAGATCAGTGCGAGGTGTGTCACGCAACCGATCGAAACTATCATGATCGGTCACAGTTCGACATGTCACGTAAGCTCATAAGTCGAAAATGGTCACGTTATGTCGCTCGTTGATTTAACATTCCTCGTGGTTACAGTCGTTCCGGATACTTGTCAGTCAGGCTAATCTCGTGCCTCGCACACAGGCACGCACCGAAAGTTTGTCAAGAGTATACGCGTGGTTAAATTCGTGTAACGCCAATTTTTTCGATTCTATCATCGGGCACACCTTTTGGCCAAGCGTGTGAGCTGGGTCTTTGGAAAATCCCATTGCCGGACGAAACGTTTCGATATAATCTTTTTGACACGTCGTTCTATATATCTATTCGATTTTTCAAGCGCCAATAAACAATCAATTCATAAATATTGATCATTCGTTGGAAAATATCCACGGATTTTGATTTTTTTTAACGATGCTCGATGTGCAATCAGCTGCTGCGAAACGAATAGGCTCGACGAGCCTTCGGTCATATGCAAAACTCTCGATAAACCAGTTTTGCATCTTGTATTTCCATTCGCGATCACGCTCGTACGTATTTTTTGCAATCTCATTGCGATATTTTGCGAGCTGTGGGATTAAGGAGGATAAGATTTTCCGATGTGTGGGTTTCATTTTTTTTTTGTCGACTTTCGTGCAATAACGAAAATAAAGTAAAAAGAGAATTACATCAACAGACACATCCATATTTCACTGAAAATTTGTGATTTAACTCTCTTTTGCTTTCTCATAAAGGAAGCTATATGTGACGGTGGGAGATCCCGAGGTTGGTTGGTGTAGGATTTGGGACAAATTCATCAATACGTTTTGATTTTATGATATTTTGAATTTTTCCAAAGATCAAATTTGTTGCTATAAGTTTCGTTCACTTTGACCAATCGAGCTCCAACTTCACGAAAGTATAGAACATCATTCAGCCGTGATGTATATCAAATTTTACGGAGATCGGTTGAATGGTTCGGATTTGACAGGAATTCAAGTTTTTCGATTATAAGCCTCTGCCGATTCAGAAAGCTGCAAGTTGAAACTTACAGTTTGCTTCCTGTGTTTACACATCTGAACACTTTTTTAGTTCCTAAACCATTTTTTCAGTTTGAATGATATTCGAATATTAAATACTATATGATTGATTAGAAATGAAAAAAGCTGCAAAATGAAACTTGCAAATCGCTTCCCCATAATTCAAGGCAAGCTGCAAGTTGAATCTTGCAATTTGGTTCCTCTGAATTGTAAGTAGTGAACGAAGATTCTTTATGAGGAAGCCAAAAGATAAATGCTCCCTCATAGTTCCCTCATTATTGCTTCCTCACAAGGGAATCTTCGTTCACTACTTACAATTCAGAGGAAGCAAATTGCGAGATTCAACTTGCAGCTTGTTCTACTTTTACTTCGATAAAGCTACGATTTAGTCAAACTCGGTAAAATTAACTCCGGCAACTTCGAATTAGAGTGAAAAAAAATTACAATCAACAAAATGATATTGGACAAATTTGTATCATACTTCAAACCTTTTTCTCCAAGTACACATTTTTTTAGTGACCAAAATGTAATTTTGAATAGGTTAAAAAAACACATTTTAAAAGAAAGAATTGAGAAAAAGAAACCGACGATTTTTCACCAAAATTGCGATAGCTTTTTGAAGTCCTAAGGTCCTACTCAATTTAAGTTAACGTGATGTATTTTAGGTTGAAAAGCCGCTGGGAAAAAATTTACCCAGTTTGATAAAAAAGAATCAATCGGAATCTCGCATTTTTGTATAATTTTTTCGGAAATTACATTAATTTCGAAAAACAAAATCGGAAAGGCAGTCGATAAGACAGAATTACGCTTACCGACGGCGCAGAAAGTTTTCTGCAGCCGTGTGGAAAACCCGTCGATCGAGCAGCGCCTTCGACACAACGAAGCCACGTGAGGTAAGGCGATTCGCTGACTCGATGGTTGACTGGGATTCACACAGATGTCGCTGGTGTCCGCGTCGAGCGACTTACCATTGAAAACATTCGTAACCTTCCAGAAGTTTTTCCGGGAAAAACTTCGGGGCGTTCGGGGTTTTTCCGTCATTGCCGAGAGACGCTGTGACAAGGGCGAGCGTCCCTCGGGAAGGGTGTATTCTCCCGAGCTCGACCACCCCTCGAATCGCGTTACCCACGATATTCCATCCGCATCGGAGAACTGCGACGGCCATTTTGTTATTCGGTCGAACGGAAAGACCGCGGATTCACGATGTTCCATCGCTAAAAATACTCAATTTACTCAACTTGATACGCAATTCTTTAAATTTCGTCGTTATAATTGTCATTAATTTTTTTTTCATTCGTCATTTGAATGAAAAATTATATCAATGACAGATGAAACGGATTTTATGTGTTTTATGAATTAATAAAATTCAATCGACTGATCGTAACACGATTCAAACATTTAAAATGTATTTTTCTCGTATAAAGTGAACATGAATCATCGAAATCGCTTGTTTATAATTTGCATTCAATGATAGTGATCGTAGAAGAGGACCGTAAAATGGAGGCTGCTGTTCACTGTTTTCCTTCAATTCCGACGAGTTTATCGGAATGATCGTTCGAACAAGGTGATCATTTTCTTGTTGAATAAATTCGATAATTCGACTCGCATGAAAATATCACGATATTGGTTATGTTGGATTGCAATGATTGTCAGAGACTAAAAAATTCTGCAAAAATGCCAACAAAATAAATATATACGAACGAGTGTAATTCGCTGTCATTATATTTATCTAGCCGGAGTAGATAAGTTATGAATGTTATTTGAAACTGGAAGCAGATATGATTGTGTACGTTTAAATTCGACATCGATTACACTTTGACAAATGCATTACTGGGAATTGTGAAAAAAAAAATTGATATTTTCCAACATAGACAGATAGAGAGAGTCTGATGAGGACCGAAGTTCATCATGGCGGTGTCAATGAAAAATGATCGTAAATTTGAGGAGGATGCGTACCAATAACATCGACCCTCGTGATTATTATACATACGCTATTACAAAATCCTTAATTTACTGCATAATCATCCGACGAATAACATAAGTCAATTCGAAACTAACAACCCAGTTAAAAAGACAAAAATTCATCCTAAAATTCGTGATAAAATGCTTATTTATTCGTTAGGAAAAATTTTTTTTTCATTGATTTAAATCGACGATAATACTTAGAAACGTCGTGATTGAAAAACCAAGACCGAATATTCACGCTTCGACTCGCACCGATCCAACTTGTGGCGCCTCCGACAACTCGGCGGTTTCACGAGTCACGACCGCCATTTTGTATTTCGTTTTCTTCAGGCAGCGCGATCCACGTTTTCGCACGAGTTTGGGCCGGGCTGCTTGCAATTTGACACTTCAAAAAAAATATATCATAGCAAAATGATAAATCGACCAACAACATAAATTAACAATTTAATATTACCATACAATTTAAAAAAAATCATATTTATTTTTATACAAACTACGATTTTTGCGAAACATTAAAACTAATCGAGAATTAAAACGTTTACGTTCGTTTGTATCATTTCGAAACTATAAGAATTATTTTTCTTTTTTTTTCGTGTATTTTATCATCAAACAACGATATGGCAGATAAGATCATTCGATTCGATGATGAGAGATATTGATTTTGAAATTTAAAAAAAAATATATATATTTTTCAATGAAGATTGAATGGACGATAGTCTCGTTCGTAGAGATACGATTGACCGAACTTTTGTGAAAATTCGACTTGGCACCGTGGCGCCTAGTCGCTCAGAAAAGCCCTCCTCGAAGATACGCAGCAAATTCCTGAGAGCGCAGAGAGCGACACTCAAGAAGGGTCTCCCACAATTTTATCGGTTGCCAGAGGCAACGCCTCGAGTAGCTTATTTGACATTCTCCGCGGGGGAGGACGAAGCATCGCCGCGCGTATCTCTTGTTCGTGCAGCCCCCCCCCCCCAGCCCCCTCGCCCCATCCCGGAAAACCCAAGACAGACGAATGCTTCATCGAAGAAAACGCTTCTTCATTTTTATTTCAACCGGTCCAGCTAATCGTGACGGGAAAAAAAAATTATATCTTCTCACCGAGCGCAATATAGCCTTTGACGCCAGGTAAGAAAATCGAAGAAATTAGCAATGGAGTTTGTCGAAGATAGTATCGCGTTTCAAATCCCCCATTTTTGACGAAACTATATTTTATCTTTGATTGACTGAATTTTATCCTAAATTCAGTTGAATTCAATGGACAAAGACAACTTTGATGATTCGTTGCAATCGTTCTCGTTTGGGGACTGTGAAAATTCAGTATTTTTGGAATTTTTAAATTTAAACTCAATGACTAGAGATATTAATTTGATTACTTGTAATTTTATTTCGAAACACTTTAATTGAATAGCATAGGAATAAAATGAAATAGAAATTAAATAATTATACTTAGAAATTTTTTTGTTCTTTTCTTTTTCATATTATACACATTTTGAAAAGATGGCGCTGGCTATTTGAACGTTATTGACCGCATTTTTCGTTAGTTTTTGATAAATAAAACTGGAACAATTTTTTTTTTTTTTCAAAAAAGCTTTCCTCACCCTCAAGAGAATGCTTTTTAACAGAAGCCCTCCAAATTGTGGCAAAATCGGTTCAGTGAACCTCAACATATCTTGACTACCGATTTGAAAATTTCATTTCGAGATAAACGCGTTCGAAGTTTCGACAAAGTTTTCGCTCTCGAGACCATCGAGAAACACGCCATGTGGATAATATCAGTTGTAGACTACAATTTCGAACCGATTTCAACTTTTCTTTTTTCAAATGAAAACTCACAATACTTCGCACACAAGTAATACTACAGGTTTCACAAAAAAGTGGCTAAATTTTGTTCATTCATCAACAAAAGTAGAAATCACATAGAATTAGCTATAACCCAGCCAATTTTCGGAATTCCCTAATGAGATTTTCCGAAAATACTTTTCAATCTAGTTCTCCTTCCAAAAATGCAAAAAAAAAAAGAAAAAAAAATCGATTTTTCCCCACATACATCCCCTCAAATTCACCCTGCCACTGCCAATGAATCCCCCAACCCCAACCGATTCCCAAAACAATTAGACCAGCTCGCAAAAAAATTTTTCCGATCGAGTAAAATTTTTTCGTTAGCGAAAAAAAAACGAAAAAAAAAAAAAATATTCGTTCTTCATTCTTTATCCCCAACGAAAAGAAAAGAAGATAATCCATAGATGGCGGCCAACAAAAATGTTCCCAATGGACCGAGGCCATTCATATCGGCCCAAGAGAACCCGGTGACCCGAATACGAGAGGGCTAACGACCCCGAAAAAAAGGGAATCCACGACACACGGCGTGCGGGCGCGATCTCGTGCGCTGCTGCGCGCCTCCTGCGAACCCCTTCGGCGCCGTTTGTTCCTAGGATCGGTTGTGTTGATTTTTTTTTTTTTTTCATCTTTTCTTTCTTCTTTCTTTCAATTTTTTTTCTTTTTTTTTTTCATTCTCAACTCTTTTTCTTCGATCTTTCCCTCTCTCTCTCTCTCTCGCACTCTTCTCCATCAGTCTCTCTCTCGCTTTCTCCGTCTATGCGAATGGCGGGGCCCTCTCTTTGAATCTCGTCGACCCTATGTTTAGAAACTAGGCCGTTTTACCTGTGTTGGTAAATAGGACCCGTTGCGAGTTTTTCTGGCCGCTCGAACGACGAGTTGTGTTTTGCTATCGATGTGGTTGCCCAGTTTTACTACACTCACACACCTATATATATATATATATATATCCGACCATCCTTCGTTGCGTGGAGACCTTCGAATTACCCATACCAAAGATTCGTAATCGTGTGTGTGTGTGTGTGTGTGTGTGTGTGTGTGTGTGTATATTCATCAACGTTCGTAGCCTCTCGTTCGCACAACGAAACGGATCGCGGATTACACGTGTGGGGAACGCGGCGGTGCGGCCATCGCGATGACGACCAGTTCACACGGGAAGATGTGCACCGCGTTTCATTGGAACACGAGAACACACCCGCTTCAAACGTGTTATGAACCCAACGATCAACGTGTTTTTGCAACCGGGTTTACATGAATAAAAAAATTAAAAAAAAAAAAAAACAACTGAATTTTCACCGTTTTTACCGACCGAGGGTTTTTTTTTTTTTACATTTTTTTTTCACGTCAATAACGATGTGAAATTATAAACAGGCTTATTAGTCAAAAATCTATGAATGAAAATGCATTTGAAATGATTTCATAAGTCAATAATCATCGACAATAACGTCTATTCAATGGTAAAATTCATCGTGGAATATCAATCAACGTAAATTCATCATAATTATTTCATCAATGTGACAATGTTTAATTTTCGTAATGATAATTCTACATAGTGCCTGATGTATGTGTAAAAGTTATTTCGAATATATATTATTTTCCATTGAATCAACGTCCATCACTGGATGTAAGATTTTTCAGAGTTTACGTTTGTGCAGTGTGTGCAGTTTGTTTTTTTTTAATTTTTTCTTTTTATTCAAATTACAGTTTATTGAAATTGCAAATTTATCGAGTTGAAATTTTGTCGATATATTTTGTGATTTAGTGAGTCGGATAAATTTGTAGATGAAACATATTGTTAATAGACGAGAGAGTTGAGAAACTCTGCCTGGTTCGGTGCAAAGGGGTTGATGCGTGAATGCGCCATCAGCGTTATAATCCTCGGTTCTATGTACACGTATGTACATATAAATATATATATATACGTGTTCCTCACACGTGCAACGTATATATTGTACGCGAGGAGAAAATGAGAGAGAGAGTGTGTGTGCATTGGTCTCGTCAGTCATTCACAGTGTGTGTGTGTGTGTGTGTGTGTGTGTGTGTGCCTACAGGCGGCCATTCAACCCCTTCTCCGCCCCTCTTCTTCTTCTGCCTTTTTTGCGATGCCTCTACGAACTACCCTAGCTCTGCTCCTCGCTTGAAGATCCCTCGTTCCCGCTCGCGAACCAACTTCCGGGACAATTGGATGAAGTTGTCAGTTCAAGGTTCGTTCCGTAAATCCATTGACCTCCACCAAATCCTCGTCAAAGTCTTACGCTTCCATCATGCGATTCTTTTCTTTCTTTTATTTTTTTCAACCTCGAAATCCCATTAAATCCTGTTTGCGCTAGTTATTTGGACCAACGCCTCAATTTTTCTTTTCCGTTTTTTTTGTTTAAATCTCAAATAAACCGAAGGGCTATCTCTTTTTTTTTTTTGTCAATGGATTTTGTGGTTTGAAGAAGGACAAAACGAACACGTCAAATATTTTCGAATATTTTTCGGTGAACAAGTCAATGAATTTTTCGTCGTCAAATTATTCTGCCTTTATCCTGATTACTTTTTTTTTTTCAACATGGAAATCCCATTGAATTCCGTTCGTGCTAGTAATTTGGACGAACACGTCTTAATTTTTCTTTTTAATCTCAAATAATTTGGACCAACTTCTTAATTTTTCTTATTAATCTCAAATAATTTGGACCAACGTCTCAATTTTTCATTTCCTATTTTTCAATCTCAAATGAACCAAGATGCCATCACATTTTTTCGTCGATGAATTTTGTAAGTTCAATGGGAAACAATAATGAGGAATCGATATTTTTTTGGACATTTTTGGTGAACGAGAAAGACACAATGAATTTTCCAATCCAGAAGACACAAAAAAAAAATTGAAGAATTTGCAGCAATTTTTTCATGAATCTTTGGAACATGGAATTCAAGAATTCGAATAAGCTCAAAGTTCAGTTTGCACGTGGTACTCGATCGGTATCGCTCGAGCGCAAAAATGACAAAGAATCTGTGTCGTGTGTCTGAATAATCCAATCCGACCGAATAATCCAATCCGAACGAGACGAGAGTGAGAGTTCGGAAAAATGTTTTGAACCCACGAAAGGCCGAGGGTAGTACCGGGCATTGGCGTTTTCGAGGCTACACCCCGAATTACCGCGTTGTCGGGTCGGCAACGAAACTTGCGCTCAACGAGAACCCCAAACGACCTCGCTTCTAGGAATCCAATGGCGTAGGATCGCTTCTATTCTCTAGCAACGACACGCATCGAAGCCCCGAAGGAAAATAAAAAAAAACCTCAAACGCGTGGATCGATCGCCATTAAACTCCTCATCCCAAGCAAATTGTATTTATCCCAAAAATCATTCAACTTAATTATCAACTAATCACTAAATTGCGACAATTTTTTTAACTTTTTCATTTTAGATAATTTTTTTCCGGCAACTCTTTCTTTTCTCGTTGAACCACCGTCATCGGGATTTTCATCGAATTAACAGCACAGCAAGATTTTTGAAAAATCGAACTTTTCGAAAAAAAAAATCGACGAAATTATTTTGAGAATAAAAATTTACCATCGTTCACGAATTTCGATCAATATTGTACTGCAGTAATGTTCATCCCGAACGAATTGTACAAAAATCATTCAACTTAATTATCAACTGATCACTAAAGTGCGACTAATTTTTTTAAATAATTTTAGGTTCTTCTTTTCCGGCAACTCTTTCTTTTCTCGTTGAACCATATCGTTTTTGTCGAGTTAACAGCAAGATTTTTTATTTCAAAACCAAGATTTTTGAGAAATCGAACTTTCTGAAAAAAAATTCGACGAAATTATTTTTGAGAATCAAAGTTTTCCATCGTTTACGAATCGCGTTGAATAATTGCACTACAGTGATATTTTTGGTTTGTTTTTTTTTTTTTATTTCAAATGAGCCGTTCCAGAGGTAGGTATCATGCTTACCGCAAAAATCTTTTTAAAAAAAGGGTTTTGGGAAAAGGCATGGAACAATGTTCATCTAAAATTGAACATTGTTCCATAAATTAATACCTCAATATATGTTTCAATCGATGCTGTATAGTGTCTTTTCTAATAAAATCATGTCAGAATGGCTGACAAAAATGGTGTCATGATGCTCGACTTTTTGTCTAATCACTACATTTTTTTACATCCATCACTTATCAGCGGGAAAATCGAAATCTCGTCACTTCCCGGCAATTAACAACAAATAACACCTCAAGGTTTCGATATTTCGCGACAAAATAATGCCAGCATCATCCAACAGTATCCATAAACATATAATCACCCAAATTCATCGCAATAAACCCAACAAAGAAAAAAAATTCTCCAAAATAAATTCCTAAAAAAATCGACGAAAAAAATATGCCCCAATAACAGACCCACAAATAACCCCAAACAACCCACCCACGCCCCCCCCCCCCCCGAAACCCACAAAACTTTTCGAAAGATAAATATATAGCAAATATTTGTTCGACGCTCGAAAAAAATTCTCAAAATGTCCCGAATGAGGGGGATTCGAAGATTCGGATCGAAACTCTCGAATTTTCCGAGGGCATTATACGATGCTGAGAACTCGTGATCTGGTTGGAAGAAGAAGAAGTGTTCCCGGAAAGGCCGGAAGCCTCTTCTCTCGCCATTTCGCTGGCTCGCACGTGCTCTCGCCCCGAGAATACCGGTAGCGTGACACCGAGTGACGCGCGAGGGGGATGGTCGACCGGCCGGGGGGTGCGAGAGGGGTGACGGAGGGATGAGAGGGGTTCATCGTTGGGACGGTATCAAGAGTGAGATGAAAAAGACCGAGATAAAAAGAGATGGATGGAGTCGGCGTTGTGCTCGAGCAAAAGAGGAAGCTCGAGGGGTGCGGGGTGGGGGGGGGGGATAGGGGACGTGAGACAAAGAACACACGCGGTAGCGAGGGAACGTGGCAGGTATAGAAGGCAGGGTGGGGGGGGGGGGATGAAGAATTTTCCCAATGTGAAAAAAAATAAAGACATATATACATATATATATATATATATATATCTGTATGTATATATATATGTGTGTGTACAATGCGGGGCCCTTGTCGTAGTCACGTTTCACGCAAGGGGGGTGTTTGGGAATATACGAAGAAAGGTTCGCGCGCTTTCCGGCGCAACCCTCCGTACGACCGTGTAATTGGTCGCCGCATTGGCAGCCATCTTTCGATTGGGCGTGGTTTCGGAGTCGGTTAATGCAAGCGGGGTGAGTCACCCCTGCTTGCCCTGCCGAAAAAGACTGTGCCCCGGCCACCGACGCTCCGACCCATGTACCACTCGGTGAATACATATGTACTGGATATGTATTCGTTATATATATATATATATATATATATATATATATATATATCCATATAGATATGTGTGTGTGTGTGTGTGTGTGTGTATTATAAATATACATGTGCTACGACTCCCTTCCTCGCTCTGTCTCTCTTTATCTGTCTCTCTCGCGGCACCGTTCTCACTCGGTTCACTCGGTCGTCCGGTTTTACCGATTCTTCAGCGGCTTTTCTCGCTTCTCGATACCCACGAATATATAACGTCCGAACCCGTCACGTCATTATTCATCGCGGAATCCACGATCTTTATCGTTATCATAATGCAACAAAAAATATATTTCAATTGTTTATTTTATTTTATTTTCAATTTTTTTTTTTTTGGGTAAGCGTTGTTGGTGTATTTTTTTTTGTTCGACGAAACTTATGATGTATATATATTATATATATACATACAATATTTTTTTATTCATATTTTGAGGGTTGACGTTTTTCGCAGCCCTCGTTTATCGTATTCTCACGTGGAATTTTTTTTATTTCAATGACAGAAAGAAAAAAACCTAAAAAAAAAGCGATAAACATTAATATTTAACGTATCGACAATGAAATATTTTTTACCGGTTATTTATTTTTATACCAAGTTTACAAATTTCAACGACTTTGTTTGGGACATTGAGGGATAAGCGTTTTATGGTACCGTAAATGATATTTATTTCACCGATTTTCATTTAACGTTTGTTTATTGGTTATCAATTTTCCATTCGCGATCAACGTTGATTTTGGATCTGTCGTCTTTGGGGATTTTTCAAATCTTCCTCTCTTCAGCTCTTTTTCACTCGGACGTTACGTCCACTTTGTGGTTGTTGTTATTATTATCATTATTATTTTTTTTTTTTGAATAACGTATTCGACATCACAATGGTACGGTAAAACCTTGTCTATCGCACCTGCCGGATATTCGTATGTCCCAAACGCCGCGAGTTCACCATCGCTTCTCTCCATTTCGTACGATCCTCATGTACGACTCTCCTTCGTTCATTTTTCATTGCCACCAGATCCTCCAACACACCTCTCCCGCATAAATTCCAATCGTTTAAACCCGCTCCAATTCGACCGACGACCCTGATGCTTTTGAACCCCATCATCACTTTCGTTTTTTTTTTTTTTTTTTTTTTTTTTTTTTTTTTTTTTTCAAACTTAACCCTTCGATCTGCCGTCCCTCTCCTTCTTCTCGAGACACTCGTGGACCCTTCGTTTTCCGCGATGAACTCACGAGTGGGAATTCATAAAAGGAAAAATGTATTACAAATATTTTTTCCAACGGATATAATCAATTAACGAACAAAAAATCAATTTTTTTACTGTTTCAAAATTAAAAAAAAAAAAAAACTTTTTTCTTCCAAGTTAAAAAAGAAATCTCATTAAAAATGAATGAATACCGTTGACATCGAATTTTCTGATAATTTTAAATGAGAAAAAATTGAAATTTTTAAAAAATCAAAACTAGACATGTCAAGATCAAAAATGTTTTCAGCCTCATCTCAATACGACAATTTTTCATGAAATCACAAATATCATCTAAATTCTTCGAAATATCGCCTAAAAATGTAGATAAATGTTCTGCTCCTTCAATTTATTTCTTACCGAGTGTAATTCATTTCCTGTAATAATATAATGTTTCACAATGCATTTCAATATCCAATAATAAAATCCAGAATAATTTCGTCCGATGAGTATTTCAATTACGATTAACCCTTTACAAATGCCCATCCCCGAATTAACCGTGTACCAAAAATCTCATTAGAATTTTCATAACGATCTGAGGAGGGTTCGTGGCGATGGGCCAGATAAAAGTGGGTGAAAAGATTTTTTTCGTTGTTTTTTGTTTTCGCATTTTTTCCGTCAAACGGAATTTCCGGTTGGGTTCTGTCTTTTTGGTCGTTCTTCGGAACGTTGGTCGAGCGGGCGCGCGCGGGGTCGATACTCGCTGGAAAAAAGCTTTTCCTGCGCCGGCATGTATATATATATATATATATATATACAAGTGAAAGCGCCCTTGGCCATTCCCCCCATTTATCGGAACGACGAAGATGGAGATATAGACTGCTTGTGCCGCTGCCGGCTCACTGCCGCAGGGTCGATCGTCAGCCCACCTCCCCTCCCACCCCCTCAACCCCTCCGGTTCTGTATAAGCCTGTTTGCTTCCACCCTCGCCCCAAAAGCACGACCAGTTTCCGACAGCATCCAAAGACCTTTCCTTCTCAATCTTACGACGCAAACTCTCGTCACAGTTGCGAAAGCTCCGGTTAAAAGGAAAGTAAAAGCATTTCCTACTACGTCGGAAGCCAAGTAATACGGAAAGTTTGGAATGTATATGTATAGATATGTATATATATATATAGATATATATGTATATGTATGTATGTAGTTTTTTTTTTTTTGCAACGAATGACACACATACAAACGTCGAATATTGGATTACATTGCTTAAACAATGAACCTTCGATTACTATACATGTGACATTTTATTATTTAATTTTTCGATACGAAATTTTATTTGGAAAAAATTACATTCACCTTACGTGGTAAAACAGATTTAGGTCTGTGTATGAGTTGCCTGTTCTACCATTCATTTTTATTTGATGTTTCAAATTTTTAATTTTTTCGTGATGTTTAATGTTGAGAATATCAACTTCAAATTATTTTCCAAGTGCAAAAAATTAGAAATAAACTGTATATGGGATTGGGCATACATAGATTATATATAGACTATATAGAGACTACGTATAATATATATATGTGGTCTATATATAATCTACGTATAAACTATACATGCCCTATCCGATATAGAGCTTATATATACAGATTATATATATATATATTTTTTTTAATTGGGGTTGCAACAATTTTCCGTTATTTCCGTTTATGTTTGAATTTTCTATGAAAAAAAAATTGATGAAAAATGCCATGACGATCGATCGTTGAGAAAATCCCCATAGGATAGTCGTAGATTCGCCATCTGTCGTTTGGACGAAAGTTCTTCGGGGACCCTCGGGTTTTCCACCGCAGCTGTCGAGGTCCCGAACGTCGAAGAAAAATTATCGTTCGGCGTTTTGCTCGAACGCACCGCGGTTGGTCCCAAAAACGTTTGTTTATCGTTCTAACGGTATATGTATACGATAACTACGGGCTCATAGGCTTCGAAGACGCTGCATCGAAAATGAAATACATGTACGAGTGGTGATGTATAGATATAGGTGTGTGCGCGCGTGCCAATAGCACATCTCGTGGTATTTTCGAACGAGCTATACGTTGGGCAGGGTCATTTTCACGATGCGAACGGCGGTCGATGGTCGAAGTTAAGGTAGTACCCTCCATAATAGAGTTTCTCGTCAGATTTTCATGAAACTTGGCATACTTATAGATATTGATAAGAAAAAGGTTCGGTTGAATTTTTATGGCTTTCCGGAGCGCGAGAAAAAAATATATCAACACTTTTATTCTCACACGTTTAACATGGAGCCTTATGGAGAATCACGCTCAATTTCATATAATACAAAAAGTCCTCGTCAGATTTTAATGAAAACACTTGAGCTGCAAGTTGAATATTCGGAAAACATTTTGGGCACTTGACAGTAGAGATCAGGAGACTGTGATGATAATAATAAGCAAATGAACATGGGGAAATGCAGTTTATATCAGGAGTTGGTCGTGATCCAGTAGACATGGGAACGTTGCGCGTTTGTTTCCCATCTTCTCTCTCTCTCACTAATCGACATCATAACACGCGACGTTGTCACATCAAAGTACTACGTACCTCAATCAGGAGATGGCATATCTTAGGCTTGCTTTGACTCTTACAGTTTGTGGGATACTACCTTAATTTCCCTCGACCCCTCGAGCTGATCCAACCACGACCAACACCAACCTCTGTACCTGAGCTATAATATGATGATTATAACCTATTATACCGAATTCGTGAATGCGGAAACGTCGTTGAGCTGGAAGAATGAGAACCAACGAAGAGTATTATTATAAGTACCTTTCAGCTTTGGTGAAACTTTCAAAAACGCCCCCCGTCGAAATTTTCCCGTTTAATACAAATTATTTCATGATCATGACTTTTAGGGCGAAGGAGGTTGAAACGCACATAACGCTGTATGCAATTGTTATGTGCGTTTCAACCTCATTCTACCCTAAAAATTTGCTGTTATTTCCCATTTTTCGGGTTTGAAAGGTGAAACGAAAGTGAGATAACGAATGAAAAAAATTCACCTCCACTCGCAAGGTGAAACGAAGGTAAAAACAATGTTGTCACCACATTGAGGTTGAAAGGAAGGTAAAAAAATATGTCATCCTTACTTTAACTTTAACCAGTCGGACGTGTAAGGTGACTTAAGGGGTCTGAGTCACCCGAAGAATTGGAAAACAAATACATTTTTCTTCGTGACATGATCAATGTAAATTTTGAATCTATTTCATCCTTGTGAAATACCTATACTTAGCTATAATTTCATAGTCGAAATATATTAAATTTCGACTATCCCTAACTTAATTTCCTTAAACAATTCAATCCTCACCTCCGAACCTAAAAAAGACAGGAAAAATAACAACAATTACGCTATCCACGTTTTTTTCATATTAATTGATTCTATAGTAGATCTACCGATAGGTGCGTTCATTCGATGAAAATGCATGTTAAATACTTTTATGACCGAATGATCGTCAGTTCAAAAATCTATATCCCATTCAAAAATTCATAAATATTGAAAACATAAATCAATCCCGAGTATTTTTGATTATCGCAAAAATTTGTCAAATTTCATCGTCCCATGACGATTCATCGGCAATTATTTATTGGAAAAAATGGTCTCAAATGCATTACCATCGAACGAATTCCCAATTCCCAGCTAAGTCACCGAGTGAAAAACTATTTATCAAAATTCACATCAACAAACAGTTGAAAAAGCTCACGTAAAGGATTTATCAATTTTTGTTGTTGTTATCAATGATTTGTAACAACATTTGATAATGTGTACTTTATTAAAAAGCATGGAGATCCGCGGACTTTGTTGGATCGCTAATACAGAGCGTACAAATGTCCGCCGGAATATTGAGTTATATGCACGCGTCGGGACGTAGCAGGAGGGGCAAAGAGGGCGAGGGGGGGTCGCGAAGAGAGAAGAAGAGAACGAGGGAGCGAGCGATGAACGAGTCGTATGTATAGCTGCATCGCCCGAGTAAAGTGCATTACCCCCCACCACGTGGATCGGGTTCTCGGATTCGCGCGTGTGTAATCCATACCCACTGGTACGTTTTATCCAGTACCGATGCACCGAACCAAGTTTCTCCCTCTCCGAAGCTCCAGCCGTGGCCACTGGCTTCGCCAATCGTGCGACGACGTATTCGAATTGCGCGCGGGCGATGCATCGGGCGTTCGGTTGGGTGCGAGCGAGCGAGAGAGAGAGAGAGAGAAAGAGAGAGAGAGTGCGAGCTGCACATGGCTTGCATCGCACATTCGTCGGAGCTGAAGAGAGCGCCCACAAGCGTGTCCCTGTCACTATATATGTATATATATATATATATATATATATATATATATATATTTATGCCCAATGCCGTATTAAGCCAGCGCGAGGCCCGTATAGCAAGTGTTTTCAATGCTCAACTAAAACATTATATATAATCTATATACTAACCACATATGGGACTGGGCATATAGAGGCTGTATATAGCTTATATGTTTATGTATCCTATATACAAGCTATATCAGCTTAATCCCATACGAAGTTTACTTAACTTCGTATGGGACTTACTACTTAAAAAATATATTTATTTCAATAATATTTATCACAAGAACTAAACACCATAGAACCATGGATAAAAATTGTCGGAGTAAATATTTTTTTTTTTTGGTTTGTTATTTCGTCGTATGAGTTGTACTTAAGTGTTTGTCATATTTTGAGTCCCAAAATCTCATCCGATGACCCCAGCAAAGTGAAAACGCAATTTTTATCGTAATTTTGACTGATTTCCAATTTTCAAGCCGCCATATTAGTTCAGCTATTTTGTTTTTGGTGTTGAAATTTTTTTTTTTTTAAGTACGCATCTTTCTGATAAAGAATGCATATTGGGCAAAATTGTCTTTTGTTGATGTTCTAGTTATAATAAATTAATCCGATGAGCATTGCATGGTATTACACGACAAAAAATATAAATTTACTTAGGGTTGGGTTAATATTGAGATGAGGAGGAGGCCCTTGGAGAATACATTTTTTTAATTATTTGGAAACTATGTGGGGGGGGCGTTTCTATTTTTATTAAGAAATTCACCCTTGTTAAGAACCAGTCCAATATATAGTCTAAAAATGAACTATATATGACACTCGGCATATAGAGTCTGTATAGTGACTATACTCCAACTATGTAGAGTCTACACTCTACACAGTTTATGTAAAGTCTATACAGTTTATGTAAAGTCTATACACAATCTAATCATCAACTACATATTCCCAGTCCCATACATAGTTTATATAATTGTTTCGCTCGGAATAACATGGTAAGTGTCGAAAATCTGCGATTGGTCAGTGGCTCCCCGGGGAAATATTCGAATATTCGCGGAAAACCGCGGGATATCGAGATTTCGATTTTCATTCTGTCTGATCGTGGGGCCCCCGTGGCATTTGCCACTTATGCTATATAGGTATGATCCGGCACTGTAACTATATATATATATATATACATGACCCGTCTCCCTCACGGTTCATGTCGGATCGTCGGAGCTCTCGGTGAATCCGCCCGCTTCGTGGTAGGGGAAAGCGCAGCTTCGCGACGACCCACCGAACATGCAACTCGTGTCTCTCCGGTCCCCCCCCCCCCGGCGCCCCGCGGCTTGCGTCCGTGTACACACCCGAAACCCGTGAGAGGGGCAAGTTATGGGTTGCACATTGCGGTCCGATGGGAAAATGCTGATAGGACGATGTTTTAACTGCAGTGGGGGCAAATTATCTCACCGGCCGACCAATCACGAGGACTCATCGTTCACGTCCCGTGACTCATTTTATTCCATTTTTTAATCCACACACACACACACACACACACACTTATGTGTATAAATATATATCGTGTTTCATGTGTGTATGCGTATTTCATTATTTCTATGTGTAACACAAACGGTGGGGATGCGCCAATGGTGCGTGTGTGTGCATCGAACTTTTTTTTTTTTTTTTTTTTTTTTTTTTTTTTTTTTTTTTTTTTCATTGGTCGTGGCGTAAATGGGGATGGGACCGTGTGTTGGATTACTAACGCGTGTCCTCTCTTCGACCATTGTTGCCAATTGTGCGTGTGTGTGTGTGTGTGTGCGTGTGTGTGTGTGTGTTTTTCGTCGGTTCTTCGGGCACTTTGTTGCGAGTGCATAGAGGGCGCCTCTCGGTGACTCGTTTTCCACCGTGGAACCCCGGTTGCGGTTGTCACGGATTTTGCCGTCAGACGCAACGCCATTGGGTCGGGGTCTGCGAACCTTATGGCCTCCCGGTGAAAGCAGAAAAGCTCAACGGCTCGCAGCTAGGATTGGGGGAATGTAATTTGCTATTCGATGCTGCTGTTGCTGCTGCTTCTGCTGCTGCTGCTGCTGCCGCTGACGGTTTTCCGTTTTCTTTGATGCTTAATGTTCGAACCGTTGATTTGTGGGAAAATATGCGGTCGTGGGAATGCACGATGCGAACATTTTTTTTTTTTTTTTTTTTTTTTTAGAAATTGGCTGATTTGTTTGGAAAAATTTGAAAATGAAAAATAAAATTATTCATATCCTATACCCAGATGATGAAATTAGGTATAGACTACATATATACAAATAAGATAGAGTTTTTATGTAGTATTGCTGATGTATCTTGTATGTGCAAACTGTATATAATTCGTAAACAATCCGTACGAAAAACGAACGTTATTTATATTTAATTTTCATGTACAATATGTACTATATTGACGATATTGGAAACATTGAAAAATAGTATGTAAAATGTGTAGAGACCGCATATAGTTCATAAGATCGATTTTTCATAAGAAAATTGAACGTTAGTTATATTTATTTTTCATGGACAATTTATATATATGCATAAACTATATATGCAGTCTGTACGCAATTAAAAAAATGATATGTAAATTGTATCTGAATTATCTAAAGTTTGCACATAAAATATATAAGACCAATGCTACATATACGTAGAAACTGTATCTCATATAGTTTATATATCTATTTTTATATTATATATAATTGGTATACTTAAAAAATGTGGCCAAATAGTACTCAAAAGTTGTATATATTTTATACGTAGTTTTTTTTCCCAATTGGCTATCCTCCTTCATTCTCACTCTATTACATCTCATTGTCAAAATCAGACTGGCTACTCCATCAAGAGTTTTTACACGTACATGATGAATCGATTATTCGCATGGCATAAATTTATTTACGAAATTTTACAATCATCATCGTCGAAATTTTTTCGATTAAATTATTATTATCGATGAAACACGTGAATTATAAATGACATCTTCCACAAATATTGTTCGAGTCTTCAACGAAGATATAACATGAGTCATATCGAACATAAATTTTGCAGTTTTGGATTTGAAAGTTGTTGTGTTCTCTACTTTTCAATGTTCAGCGAGTAACGAGTCGTTGGTCGGATTCGTGTTACGGACGAACGGATTTTTCGTGGAGTGCAGATTTTCGAGAGCCGCCATTGGTACGGGGTGTATTATGCGTTCGTGCCAGAGCCGAGAATAGCGCGCGTGTGTGTTTGCGACCCCCTGCTGACCCTTCGTGCACCCTAAAGCGCATGCAATTTAATAACAACCAGATATTATTGTACTGCCGTTTTTTTTTTATTCTTAACTGACAGATTTTATCGTTAAAGTACAAAATAATATCTCGTTCTTGTTAAATTTAATTCGATTATTCTCAAAAATCATTGAAAAAAACTCACAGAGAGAGAAATATACGATATGTTTCATTTTGATTCGATACTGGTAAGAGAAGACGGAACCCACTGGCAATCGCAAAACCTTAAACTTTTAGTTTTTAATCGCATTGAAATCGGAAATATTGCATCATTTTTTTTTTTCAATTTCGTTTAAGGTGAGGAGCGAGACTCTTTTTAAATAAAATCGGTAAAATTACGCATTACCGATTACCGATCCCAAGATATGAAAAATATCAAACATTCTTTTTTCGTATTCAGAATTTGGGGAAATTTTGAAAACTGAAATAAAAAGTGCATTTTTCGAGAAAAAAAAGATTTTTTGCATATTTTGCCCTGAATCGGACGTTCAACTTGCTCAATAAAATCTGAGAGTAATTTTTTTTCTGTAAGGCCATAAACAGACGCACATTTTCGTTTTTTACAAATGTAAATACGTCAAATCCTGACAAAGATACAGCCATTTGAATGGAAAAATAAAAAAAAAACGTTAATAAACGATAAAACCGTCAGAAAAATTTGAAATGAATTTTCGCACTCGGTGAATATATTGCGATAAAATAACTGAATTTTTTCAAATTATTTGTAAAATTTTTCCTTTTTCAGTGACTGAAGTCACGTGGAATCGCTCATATGTACATACGCACATATATATGTTATTTGTTTTTTTACGGACAAAAATAATTATAAATAATATACAACTCCATTCTTTTCAATTTTTTTTCCTCGTGGTGCATTAAAACGCCGTCATTCAAAAGCGTAAAACGTATACGAAACGGCTGCAAACAAATATCAACACCGTTTCAAGTAACTCATTAATTGAAGTCAAGCTTGAAACAAAAAAAATTGCACAAGAACGTCCATCGGTACAACAACGATTCACACATTTCAACACAATACGAATAATAAAAATTTAAAAAAACTCATTCTCAAATCTTTCGTCGACGTTACCAACCGTACAATATTTTTTTGCAACTTAAACGTCGAATATTTTTTTTTTTGTCTCAACAAAACGTTGGCGTCCCATTAAAACGCTCGATTGTGTCGGAGTACCGTTCGGAGGGATCGCAAAGTTTCATCGTCGAGTCTCCCGGAACGATAACCGAAACAATAACGGACGATCATCATGCATGAGAAACGAAAAAAAAAAAATTAAAACAGAAAAGAAAACGAAAAAATGAAACAAAAAACAAAACAAAACGATAAAATAATGAGAAAGGTAAGGAACATAAATATATCACATGTCGCATGCGCATTTAACGGTGCAATAAAATACCAATAAAACTTTGAACGCTTTTGAAAAAAAAAAATGAAAAAAAAAAGTTTGGAACGTTGCGCTTTGTTTCTCATACGTGTGTGTGTGTGTGTGTGTGTGTGTGTGGGTAGTTGTGTTACGTGGCTTCGTGGATCGTACCTCGGTCGGTTTGCCGGTGGCTTCCTGGTCGGGATGGAGCGCACCCTCGAGCGAGAAGAGGTCCGTATAATCCGTAAACAGGGCGAGTGTGGGTATAGGTATTAGTCGAAAGAAATAACACATAGATATACATACATACATATATATATATATATATATATATATATATATATATATAACGATAAATGAAAAATAAAAAGAAAAAATATATATTATATATTCATATACATGTATATATGTGTATATGTATGAAAATTAAAAAAAAAAAATTCACGAGCAAGCCTTAATATTGAGATAGAGAGATCTAATTTGGGAAACTTGTCCTCTTTGAGATCAGCTTAAGATTGTTCCACTTGAAGAAAAGAAAAAAAAAAGTTGCAAAAAATTAATAACAAACATTCTAGAGGCACACCTTAGCATTATGCTATAAGGGGCTCAAATTTCGAGAACTTTAGTTTCACGAGGTAAACTTTCGATTTTGGGCCAAAGATCGAAAATCGAGTTTTTAACGACCAATATATATATACTATATATATATATATATAAAATTCTTAAGAAAAGAGGAAAGAAGAATCGCGTACTCTAGCTACGGTTCTCAGTTTTGAAAAGCTTTTGGTAAGATCGTGTGCGCAACTTCCCAGCCCCTGAATTTTGTCATCCTCGGGATCCTCCGTGAGATCCGTTTCTTTTGTACCACCGTCGTCGTGTTTTTTTTTTTTTTTTTTTTTTTTTCCGTCTTTTTTGCTTCTTTTTTTTCTTCGCTTCATCTTCTTCCTACCACTTCGACGATCATTCCCTCCTCCAGATTTTACAGTGGGCATAATGGGGGGATTCCGTGATCCTTTGGATGCGCTCGTTATCCTCGCATTCGTAACGGTTGCAGCTGTCGCAACGCGAGAAAACGACGAATAATGAAAATGAGAAGGTTGGAGGTGCACGAAAAAAAAAACAACAAATGGCGAAAGATCGGTGAAGCGGGAATAAAGAGCGGCAGCGCGGCGGTGGGGGGAGGAGGGGGGGGGATCGGCGATGAAGAATTCGCTCGATAACAACGGGACATATCGTGGAGATAATGTCGATTATGCGCAAGGTTTTTTCCGGACGACCTTCGCAAACAAGTTTAGTCCCGTGCGATCATTTTTCTTTGTTTTTTTTTTTTTTTTTTTTTTTTCAATTTTGGTTCTAAATAAATCGCGCGGAATTTTTTTTCGTGTTTCTTCGTGAATTATCGGTAAATGTGAATAACAGTGAGAACCTGTCGATAGTGGACCTCGGAATAGTGGAGAATGTGGCGCCCTCTGGCGGAATATAATGTGATTGAGTGCAGTGATTCTCAAATTGATGATGTATTTAAAAAAAAACGGACGAATTAAAAAATTCCATATCGGCAATATTGGTTTCTTTCCAAATTTTGAGCAGTTTCAAAAAATTTATCGAATAAAATTATCAACTTTATCATTGTACAATTGCAAAAATAAAATAAAGAAAAAAAACTGCAATGATTATTACCAGTTATTACGTAACTGTGAAAATAAAAAAACAATTTTTTTCAACAAAGGCAACAAAAAATTGACGAATAAAGTAAACGTCCTAGAAAACAAAAAAAAGTGTATGGACGAATAAAACTATCAACTTAATCATTGTCCTATTGCGAAAATAGAAAAAAAAAAAAACGTCGAAAAGACTACAATGATTATTTTTAGTTACGTAACTGAAAAAAAAAAACAACAATTTTTCAATAAAGGCAACAAAAAATTCACGAATAAAGTAAACGTCTTAAGAAACAAAAAAGTGTATGGACGAATGAAATTGTCAGATTTATCATTGTACAATTCTGGAAATTTAGAAAATGAAAAAGAAAAAGAAAAAAACATTGAAACCATCGCCAATAATTATTTGTCGTTAAATGGATGTAAAAAAAAATGTTGTTTTAAATACCAAAATGAAAATAACGACAACGAAAAATTTAACGAATTAAATAACAAAACAATGTTGTACAGGAGAATTCGTTGCGAGTGCGACGATGAGGCGTGATCATAGTGCATTGAGGGACACACAGGACGATGATGAATATATATTTTTCTAGGGAACGCAGTAACGTCAGCTAGACCAGAGCCTATGAGAGCACGTCGAAATAGCCAGCGGGGTTAGAAATCGTTGGAAGCGGGGAAGGGCGTTCAGGCACCGCGAAGCCAGCTGCGCTACCGTCGTCCGTATAACAAGCCTAAACGCCAGGCACCTACCTACAACCAATAGGAACCAACTGTTCATTAGTCTGTTGGTACAGGCTGTTCCAAATTATCGTTTGCCTCGGGTTCTCGGTTGGTTTCTGTGTGCGCGCCTCGTGGCTCGTGCTCCGAGTATGAAAAATCGTCCAGAACAAAAAAAAAAAAGAACATCAACGTTTCAACGAAATAACTTTCGTTGCAATCAGCAACATTTCGATCATTCGTATATTTTACAATTTTCATTACCTCATTTATTTATCGTGCCTGACATCAAGTCTTCATCCATTTCGATTAGAAAAATGATATACAGATCGGTCTGTAGTGAAGAAAAAAAAATTGCAACATCGTTGCAGTTTTTTTTTCTTTATTTATTGATATTGTTGCAGTTCCGGGATTTTTATTCGTATTATTATCTGATAATATTCAAAATAAATTATTACATTCGAAACGCCTTTGTTCCATTTTTTCAAAAAATTCCAGTCAAGAAAAAAAATGATTAACGTTTCAACGAACTCAATTTTGTTGCAGTCAGCAACATTTTAATTATTCGTTTGTTTTACAATTTTATTACCATTTATTTTGAGTCCCTGACAACAAGGCTCGATCCATTTTAAAAGCAAAAATAATATACGAATCTGTCTGTAAAGAAAAACAAATTGCAACATTGTTGCAGTTCGTGGATTTTGATTTGTATTATTATCTGATAATATTCAAAATAAATTGTTACGTTCAAAACGTCTTTATACATTTTTTTAAATTAAATATTAGCAGTTGGTAACAATTAAATTGTTACCAGGGCAAAGGAAAATATCATATAAAAGTCGTTTTGAAAATTGTCATTGTCAGCCGCATCGCTCGGATTTTTGACGATAAAATGCATATAGGCACGTGGCGGTTATTAATATTCGGCTTCGAACTGTTTATCAGACAAGATTGATAACCCAGGGAGAAAACAAAAAGAAACAAAAAAAAAAAAAGAAAAGGTAAGCGATAGACATTCACCGACAGATGCCAAACGAAATTTCGAACCTTTCTATTCCACCGTTGAGCAGCAGCTGCTGTGCGGGCAACGAAGAACTCTCCTAAATCGGGTATTACCGACTGTGTGTGTAAACAGAGAGAGGGAGAGAGAGAGAGGGCATCTTCACAGTTTCTACGATCGATATTACCGTTTTCATAATTTTTCAAGCGACAATGAATTATTTCCAATCGCAATTACACGATCAATAATTATCGATAATGATATTTCATATTAATTTTTTAAAAAATATTTATCAATAATAAAATAACTTTCACGCGATAACATGAAAATTTTTCAAACCGTTAAATTGTGAGTTACATCTTGCTTAAACGAATGACGGATTGTCGGTACAAAATGGCGCATTCCAGTCGATCCGCATGTCGATGCAAAATAAATAAAAAATTGACTCACATGGAAAATGCTTGAATCAAAAATAATAAATTGCATAATCATGAAAAGAAAATAGGGGCGGGGAAAGACGAGGGGGGAAGGATCTCGCACCCGGCAGTTGGAAGCGGAGTACGAGAAGGGAGATTAAATTTTTCAAGAGTTAGCTCGAGGGACATGGAGAACCCGCTTAGAATGATAATGCGCGAGCGAGCGGAGTAACAGCAGCAGCAAAAGCAGCAGCAGCAGCAGCAACAGCAGCGCCAGGATCAACGCAGCTGCACAAGACTCCCGGGTTTCCATGGGGCCATTTTCATTTTCCTTTTACGGGGGTGTGCGTCGCACGCACCCCTCGGGCTGTGCCGCCCTCGTATCTCGCGGCTAAGACGGCCACGTGCGAGCTATCGATGGCACCGGGCAGATACAAAAAAAAAAGAAAAAGAAAAAGAAAAGAAAAGGAGAAAAAAAAACGTCCACACGCGAATAACAAAAAAAAAAGTTTGAGAATGTATGACACATGTGTCAGAGTATCAAGAAAATTCTGAAATTTTTACAGTCGGCAGCTTTTATGATTTCGAAACAACGTGCAAAATTTCGAAACGATCGTCCGTCCCGTTCGGAAGTTATAGCTGTATGAAATTTAACATGTGTTCTTATGGGAAATGAGGCCGTTGAAGCTATTATTGACGATAAACGCGTGGAACTGGCATCAAAAAAATTTTGAAAAAATTTCACTGTGTAGAATAAAGTTCGATGAATGTTCACAAAAAAATTCAGATCGATCGTCCGTCTGGTCATCGAGTAATGCACGCAAAAGTATGAAAAATTAGCCGACTTTTAAGTTTCTCGGATACAAGATGTAATGATATATGTTCGGATTGGCGTACTTTTGGCTGGGATTGTATGTGCCACATTTTTTTCTCTTCTCCCGCATCGCCCGCGCCACGCACGGCCATCTACCGGGCGTTTGTCGCATCGCCGCAGTCGACCGCAAATAAAATGACAAGTTTGTCAAAATTGATTTTCAGAAATCTGTAAGTCCTAGGACTTTTTTCATAATTTTCCGGTGGGCTTCAAGCAAGGCGTTATGTTTCCTGATTTTTTTCTAAATTTTCGGTACGGCAGTTTAGGAAATAAGGGTGGAAGGGGAAGTGTCTCGATTTTCACACAATTTTCAGATTATCTTTGAAAATATGCTTTTCAAAATTATTTCAACAAACATACATATTTTTTTGTTTTACAAAACAAGCCCAGTTTTAATATCTCGTGTGATATATAAAGTTTGAAAAAAAAATTCAGAGTACCCAATTTGTCGCCTGTTCAATTCTTACCTGATTATTTTTAACTCCCAACTGAAAATACGGAAGTTATTGAGTGTCAAGTCAGTTCAAGATATTTGGCGTAGACAACATTTATTATTATGTCAAATTTCAATTTTCTACGTCTCACGGATTTTGAGAAAATCATCTGTGACTTCCCCCCCCCTCCCTTTTTTTCTTTGGAGGACCGGAACTCTCAAAACGAGCAGCACAAACGTAATCCAAGAACCAATATACGACCATGGAAAGGTGAACAAAGTTACAGTCGAGAAAAATTGGTGGACCAACGTTTTCATTCGAGAACATACATTCACGTGTACCATCCGTGAAAAAATATATCGAACGAAAAACGAAATATCCCACGAATCAACGCATCTGTCGTGTTCGAATGTTCGAACGTTGAATCGAGTCCCTCGCGTGGGTCGGAGTTTCCATTATGTTCCCCGCATCGAGGGAAAATCGTCGGGAGACCGCCAGGAGGCAGAACGTACTGCGTGCACATCAAGCCCAACGAACGATCGTTTGCGAAAATCCAGATGGATTTTCCTCGGATACACGTAAACCGTAGAATGGTCCCTCATTGTGTATCACGGTTGAATAAAGCCCCTATTATTACTATATATACCCACCCTGTACCAACTTGAAGATCCGTTGTGGGCAACTCCGATGAAAATTCTTGCGGTCACGGAGGTCAGAATAATATCGTCGAATCAACGTTCGTTCACGAAAATAAATGTGAGAAATTTTTGATGAAAATTACCCTCATTGCAGCTTGACAATGGAAATGAGACACGATCAAATTCATTCATTTTAATTAACGTTGATGTCAAAATAATTTCATATACTTGGTTTTTTTTTTTCATTTACGTCTCCTTGATACATTTTTTTCATTTGTATCTTTATTTTTTCGAGGTTGATTGTGGATTGAGGAGGATAGCTGGAGGGATCCTCCAGCAGCATGATCAACCTTCGAATCGTGACCAATATTTTACTGATCACCCATAGATATGGCTTGCATTTTTTTTTCTTTTCATTTACGTCTCTTTTATATATATTTTTTATTCGTGTGTCTATATTATTTTTCTTACATAGGTTGATTGTGTGTTGTGAGGTAGAGAGCTTGTCGCACGATCATCGACCTTCGAATCTTAACAAATATCCAACTGGTCCACCCATCAACGTGACAATGTATTTATTTTTCTTCTTGCCAATAAAAAAAAAAAACATTCTACTCTCAATGACAATTCAGCATTAACTACTAAAATCTGCTGTACTATTTTTTTTCCGTCGATGTAAAATTAAAAAAGTCGAAATTTCTTAACTCCAGTGGGGTAACGATTTACCCCGATTCATAACTCCACGGTTAATCGTTACAATTCGATAAGCCTGATCGCTTGTTCGAGCTTACATTGTGTCGAAGCGTTTGTGTTCGAGAGTGTCTTGACGGTTCAAGTTGCGAAGTTGGATATCATGGGCAACCGGGGGAGGGGGGGGGGGGCAAAGTCTATGGAGCCGGATGATAAATCGACTTCCGGGATTTGTTCTCGTGCGGCCAGCGAAACCCACACCAACGCAGATATATCCTCTTCGTGGATCACGGGGCCAAAGCGTTCACCGAGGGGCTTCCCGTGCGAAGAAGGGGAGAAAGTGGCGCGGTACCCGCGCGTGGCCTTGAGATATTCGAGCGAGAGAGAGAGAGAGAGAGAGAGAGAGAGAGAGAAAGAGAGAGAGAGAGAGAGAGAGAGAGAGGGAGTGATTCGTTGGTTGTGTTTCCGAGGATGGGAATGGGGGTGGTTATCCCCGCGCGATCCGACAGTAGACTGGCCTTGCGCAAAACCAACCTCGAAGGATTCCTCAAGGCTCCCACACGTTCGCGCCAAATCGTTAACCTATTTCACGTTGCTGCAAATAATAATCGTCGTCGATTATTTAATTTTTTTTTTCTTCTTCTTCTTCCTTCTTTTTTGTTCTTCGTTATCGATGGATCACAAATGGTCGAGAGCCTTCGACGACTGTTCTTTTCGATAGAGATAATGATATCAAATTTTTCCGCAGGCGTTTCAATGGTTTGTGAACCATAAAAAACAAAAATTCGCAGGGAATCAAATGTTTATTCGATACGATTTTGCAAATAATGATTTTTTTGTTTATTTTGAGAAAAAAAAAATCTTTTTCACGGCGGTGGCTCAGGAATGATCGAGAGCTTTCGGGGTGCGTTTGGTTTGATTGGATGCTACCATAGAATTTTGTTTAGATCGTTCATTGTGGTTTGTACGATATATTGAAGAAATTCGAATGTAAATAAAAATATAAAATATAAAGTATTTATTTGAAATTATTTTTGGTATATTTTTGTGAATAATAGCGGTCTCGGATTTGCTGCTTCGTTATTTTTCGATTTTATATTCATGCTACCATCGAATATTTCGAAGCGTTTCGATGTGTTGCCATAAAATTGAACAAATTTGACGAAAATGAAATTATTCATCTGATACAATTTTTCAAATAAAAATGATATTATTTATATTCACCAAATAGTTACAAATTATTCCAGTATATTGACATTCACGTAGACTACTCGTACGAATATATAAAAAAACGGTTTTCATCGATCTCAATATTTATCCGACCTAAAAAAAATATATAAAAATTCAAACGGCTGTTGATTAAATATCATCCATTATTTCTTACTATTTACTTTACATGCATATGTACATATGTGTACAATAAGACAAATTTTCATCATCGAACTATCAATCAGTGTCACCATGTTTACCTGTCATGAAAAAAAAACAAAAATCATTGTAAAAATGTCAAACGGGTATGAAAATCGAATTGTCGAAATATGAAGATTTTTAAATATCGCCAAACTTCGATCCTACGTTGATCGACATTAATCGTTGTAAAAATATATATATATATATTTTTTTTTTAATGCGAATCTTCATCGACGTTATGAGAATAGCTCGAGTGGCACAAAGTTCGGTACAATAGGTGAGACACGTGTGAGTAATTCAGAAGCTGCAAGTGAAGAGAGAGAGAGAGAGAGAGAGAGAGAGAGAGAGAGAGAGAGAGAGAGAGAGAGAGAGAGAGAGAGAGACAGAAGGCTCAGCACGAGATCGAAGGTTATGCGCAAAAATGAGAAGAGAAAGACGCGCGCGGTCCACGGTTAGGGGGAGAGGTCGGTCTCTCTGTGTGTTTGTTTGTGTGTGTGTGTGTGTGTGTGTGAGCTAGCTAGCTCGCATGAGAAGACCGGGAAAACCGGAAGCCAGTGAGTCTAGAGTTGAATTAGAACTAGACGGTATCTCGAATCGATGGAGGCTCGATCTCGAGACCCCGAAGCCTCTCGCACGGGTCTCAAGGTTTTCCATTGAACACCGAGAAATCTTTGGGCCACGCAAACCGACCGGGGATGCGAAGCCACCCTTGAAGTTGCAAAACTATTCGAGGCGAGGGGGGGGGGGGGGGAGGGTTACCTGTGAACGATTCAGTTTTAATCGCAACACCACGTAGATGCTGCAACTGTGCGAAGTGCGGAGGCTACAACTTCACTGAGAACGAGATCCGACAGCGGCATCAAAAGCAGCAGCAGCAGCAGCAGCAGCAGCAGCAGCAGCGAGCTTTCTTCATAGAAAGACGAACAATGGCGATACTGAAAAACAAATGGCTGTACCCACAATGCTCGTTTATTTATTCATGCTTACAAATTTACAAAAAAAAATTGCGGAAATTTTTTATTTCAAGATTTTTCGTAGCAAGTATAATGAGTTAGAAAAAAAAATATATTTCAAAGATCAAAACCGTCGTAGCAATTATTTGTTGCAACATTCGGGAGTTGCAATGAAGCTGGATACAATTATTATTATTATTATTATTATTATTATTGTTATTATTATTATTATTGTTGTTATTATTATTATTATTATTATTATTATTATTAATTATTACAAATAAATGAGCTTTTTTTTAATTGGTTCAGATATAAAATCGATTTCTGGTTGAATGACTTGGCTTGAAACAAAAAAAAAAAAAAAAATAGCAAATGGTAGCAGACACAACTAAAATGGTCGTAAATAGTGATAGTACGTTAATTCACGTCTTGTATTCTTCGACGGGTCTATCGTATGCGCCATCAATTTATCAAGTCGACGAACAAATATTTTCAATTATGTATCATCCGTCGATAATTAAATAATGAAAAAAATGCATTTGTGGACGAAATAAAGACATATCGAATTATTTTTCGGGGCAATTGCAATTCAACGAACATCAATGAGAATACGATCGAATTTCAATCCGAAACGAACCAATGTCGAATTTGCATTCGCCATCCAAACGGTTATACGAGCGAATGTCCCAGTGCGATGGGGGAAGAGGGGAATAAACACGTGTGCGCATATATATACTAATCAGTTTCTGTATCTCTCTCGAGTACCGTTATTATTGAAGTGGTTCCTCATTCTTTCGTCTGCCTCGGTCTCTCGACGATCCGTGGGACATTCGAATCGCGAATGCCAACTACTCGAGATACCGGGATTCAACGTAGTTGCGTCTCAATGCGTGCACAATCGACATGAGAAGAAAAAAAATGGTTCACCAACTATCTACGTCATACTTCATTGAAATTCATCATTTCATTGAAGATCATCCAACCATATTTGCATCAACAGAGCCAAAAATGAAGGGTCTGTGTGATCCATCATTTGAGACATCCGCTTTTGTCAACTATTTGACGGCAAATTATTATTATTATTATTATTTTCTTTTTTCATTTTTTTTTTTGTTAATTTGCAAAATATTTGTGAGAAACAAACTGCTTTGCCATTGTTTCGATTTGGAAACAAAAATGAGAAACCAACGTTACATGTGCAATTAGTTCGAATTTGTAGGAAAATTTTTATTTGCGTGAAAAGTTCGAATTCATTTTCAAACACAAGCAATTTTGAAAGAAAAAAAAATCAGATTGAACAATTGAATAAATAAAAATTCACAAGCACCCCTCAATATTAATATGGAAATCTGTCATTTGGAGGATCTATTTTTTTTTTTAGTCAACTTCAGATTGTTCAACGTGAAAAAAAATATTTTAAAAAAAAGTTTATAAAAAAGTGAAAAATAAATCACAGGAACGCATTAATTTGAGATAGAGAGCTGAAATTTGCAAATCTTGTTTAAGATCAACTTCAGATTGTTCAATTGGGTGTTTTGTTTTGCCAAATCTGAAAAAAAATACAAAAAAAAAAATTTGTCAATGAATAGAAATAAAAAATTCTGTATAGGAACACCCTAATCACCTAGCGGTATGAAATATCCTTGAAAGTCTAGGCTCATGCAAAAATATGCTAAGCACCTGCGAAAAGTACAAAAGAAAATTTCATGAAAATCGGTCGAGCCGTTTCGGAGGAGTGCGACCGGGACACGAGATTTATATATATATCAACAAAAAAAAAATTTAATCCAACAATTTTTACCTATGGTTCTATGGTGTTTAGTTCCTGTGTCAAGAATTGTTGGAGTAAATATTTTTTTTTCGGTTTGTTACTTCGTCGTATGAGTTGCACTTAAGTGTTTGTCATATTTTGAGTCCCAAATTCCCATCCGATGATCCCAGAAAAGTGAAAACGCAATTTTCATCGTAATTTGAATGATTTCCAATTTTCAAGCCGCCATATTAGTTCAGCGATTTTGTTTTTGGTGATGAACAATTTTTTTAAAAAAGTATTCATCTTGCCGATAAAGAAAGCATATCGGGAAAATTTGTATTCTGTTCATATTTGAGCTATAATAAATTAATCCGATAAGCATTGCGTGTTATTAAATGACAAAAAATATAAAATTACTCAGGGTTGGGTTAATATTGAGATAGGGAGGAGGCCCTTCGCGAGTGTTTTTTTAAAATTATTTGGAAACTATGTGGGGGGCGTTTCTATTTTTATTAAAAAATGAACCTTGCTAAGAACCAGTCTGATAGATAAATATATACAAATAATTATTACACTTGGGATTGTCACCATCATCGGGGCTCGCTGAGACCGCGTGTGCCTCGTAGTGTGTAAAATGGTTGAGAATATTGCGAGCCGGTGTTCTCGAGCGTCGACAAAGTCGTCCTCGTCTTTGGTTATGCGTGAGCCTGGGTGAGGCAGTATATAGATGCAACAGCCTCGTTCCCGCCGAAAACACCCGGTAGATTTTGCAAGAACGGCGTGCAAGCAAAACCCGGGGCCCAGCGGTAACAGCAGCAGCAGCAGCAGCAGCATTAGCAACAGCAGCAGCGGCAGTAGAAAAGGTGCGCGAAACCGGCATGCGAAATATTTCCGCCAATGAGGGATTGCGTAGAGGAGGGGAGCGCGCCCACGTGGTCCCACGTTCTCTGCCAATGGGTGACTCGCGAATTTGCGAATTTCGAGCAGCGGGGCCCCGCTGCTCGTGGACGTCGTCGTCGCCCATGCCCCCGTGCCGCGAGGCCTCGAAACCGATGAAGAAGACGACCACGACGACCGACGACGACGAAGACGAAGAAGAAGAGAACAAAAAAAAAAAAGAAAAATAAAGAACAGAGAGAAAAAAAAAACGAGTTTGCATCGCATAGCGCGTCCTCCGGGGCCCCAGAGGAGAGCTAGCGGACGCGGGGCAGCCGTGCTCGAGTGCCAGAAGTGCTGGAAGTAGAGTCCAGGCTACTGCTGCTGCTGCAACACACGCTCGCGCGTCTTTTTTTGCAACTTACTATATTCTGTCGTCGATAACGTTCGAGGAACAATTTTTGTTGGTTTTTGTTTTTTTTTATACATCAAACGAACTCGAAAAATATCAAACGATAACACCGAGGAAAAAAAACAACAACAACCGTGTCGTTAACATCATTATTTATTTATTTATTCGTTTCTTTTTTTTTGTTTGTTGTTGTTTCGTTTATTTTTTTTTTTCGTTTCGGTTTTTTTTTGTTTGTTCATTGGTTTTGCAAATCCGGTTTGCCAACGAATTTTCGATCACGCCGGTGAGACTGATAAGACAGAATTTTTATATTTGCGAAAGACGAAAAAAAAAATAAAATACAACAACGACGAGAACGAAAAAGAAGATTAAGAGAGGAGAAAGAAAGGAAGAACGAAAGAAAAAACATTCGAGTGATCCAAGTGGTGAACGAAAATTGAAAAAAATAAATAAATAAATAAAATAATTGTTATTGTAATAATAAAGGGGAAGAAAAAACAGAGGCGAGGAGTCTTTGGTGAGTAAAAGCAACGGAAGAGGAGAAAAAAATCGTGGAGTCGGTGAATTCAGAGAGAGAAAGAAAAAAAAAGAGGGCAGCTAGAGAAAGCTGAAAGGAGAGATAGAAAGAGCGAGAGAGAGACAGAGAAAGAGCGAGAGAGAGAGAAAGAGGGGGGAGCGAAACAGCGTGTGGGGACCTCAAGAGAGAGAGAGAAAGAGAGAGACAGTTACCGGAAGAAAATTCGTCGATCTCCACCGTGGCCCGCAGCTTCCGCACCATAAAAAAAAATTGAAAAAAAAAAAAAAAAAAAACCCCTCACGAGTCATAGAAGATAGCGCGCCGAAGCTCAGAAAACCGGCGGAACTGCGATAATAACCCGCGTGAAAAAAAAAAAAATTATAACAATCGAGCATCGACGTGAGAAAGACGAGGCGAAAAAAAAAAAAAAATAAATAACAAAAAGAAGACGCGCGAAGCAACCGAACATATCGGCAACGTCACTGTGATACACGTCGGCATTTACAAACGTTCATCGTCGTTGAAAAAATCGGGCAAACAGTGAATTAACCAATAATCCATCGGCAAAAAAAAAAACTCTCGATTCACCATAATTACATCTCGGAATATATCATTCGCGATATAATACAATAAAGAAAGAGAAAGATACAAATACGAACGAACAAACGAACCAACCGAAAGAGAGAAGGAAAAAAAATATAATCAGTCAAATATCCGACGTACCGATCGTCGTTATCGCTCGGAGAGACCGACCCCCGTCGCGATCGCGACGCACAACACACACACGCATAAACACACCGATACGATAACTATTTAACCAACAAAAAAAAAGAAAATAATAATAACATTAATAATTATCGTCAAACTGTCCATCATCCGCGTCTCCGAATAATCCGACAAACACGCTTTAAAAATCGTGTCGAAGATTTGCTTGAAAAAAAAAAAATAAATAAATACAAAAAAGCCCCAAAAACAAAAAAAATTTATCCAAAGAAAAGACAACGAAACGAAACAACAATCGTTGCTAATAAGTACATAGGGCGAGAAGTGTGCGAGAAAAAGGGATCCAGTGAAGGGGGCTCGATCGACAATCGCGATCGTCGGTGGTGAAGAAAATCCCGAGAAACAAAGAAAACAAAAAATATTGAACGAATAATAAAATAAAAAACTAAATAAAATAAAAATAATGAAATAAAAATTCGCGTTAAATCGGCATAATCGTGATAAGTAATCGAGGTGGGGAGGTTCGCGACGAGGTGGGGAAGGAACGAGCGAGGGGGAAGAAAGCGTAGGCGTTGAAACGAGCGAGAAGCCAGCGGGCGACGACGAAAAAAAAAAAAAAAAAAAAAAAAACAAAAAGAAAGAGAAAAAAAAACGTCGGTGGCGGCAAACGCGGAGAGGCGGTGGTAGCGACAACTATAACGTAAATCGAGAGAGCCACACGATAGCACGAGGAGCAGCAGCAGCAGCAGCAGCGGTATATATCGTCAGCGACTTAACGACGCGTTACGACCAAACGAGGAACCATCTCACACACACACACACACAAAACGATCTCTCGTAAACGTTTTTTTTTTTCCCCTCGTTTTTTTCGTCTTCTTTTTCTCATCGATAAGAAACCGCGTGTGTGTTGTCCGATACGAAGATCCGAAAAAGCCGGGCATCCGTAGATTCCATCGGTCGGAATATACAACGAGGGGGGGCGGGGGCGGGCAATACGAGAACGCCCGACGTCAGTGGCAGCACCGTCGCGATCGTCGACGACCCCATCATCGTGTAACGTCAACGAAACCCCCCAAACGATTTCGTCGATTATTCACGTTTACCAAACGATCGATCGTCATCCGATTGTCCGACACATTTTTTTTTTTTCCGCGACGATAACACACAGCGGTCGTAAAATGTCAAAATTGTACGTTGGTAATTTGCCGTCGGATTGCAACGAGGCGTCGTTGAGACAATTGTTTCAAGTACAAAATTTATCGTGCACGACGATACTCGTTAAACGCGGGGGTTATGCTTTCGTCGATTGCACGGATCAGTCTACCGCCGATCGGGCCATCGACAAACTCAATGGTGAGTGTACCTTTCTCATCGTTTGTTTTTTTTTTTTTTTTTTATTTGTTTATTTTTTCGTTTGTTTGTTTTTTTTTCGCTTCATAATTTTTTTTAATCGTTTATTTTTTCTTTGCGCTCTGAAATTTGATCGGAACCTTTTTTTTTTTACTTTTTTGCTTTGCAATTTTTTGAATATATATTATTTCTTCGATTTTTTCGCGTTTTATAATATTTTTCACAAACTTGTTATTATTTTTTGTTGTGTTTTTTTTTCTCATCGAGTAGATATATATCTATGTACATATACATATATATCACAGAACGTTGCACATAGTGTAATGTTAATATCGATGATAATTTCATGAAATTCTAATCACAGCTTTGACCACGCTTCTTCTCTTTTTATTTGAAAAACGAAAAAAATAAAATAAAAATAAGTTTCTACATCTGGCTTTTATGTATCATTACCTGCTTTCAGAGATCACGCTTTTGATCGCCACCAACGAGGGACAGACGTTCTATGCTCATCGATAAGCTTCGCAAATACACATGCTTTATGCTTATGCTTGTGCTTATGCTTATTACCCATTCCCCCTCCCGTCCCGCCGTTATTCTTTTTTTTTCTCTCCAGCTTTTGCATTTTGCAGATTTCGATTTAGCCGGAATTTCACGTGCGGAAACCGGTGGCGGTGGCGGCGACGCGATCGAAGGCGGTTGAGAACCACTGGCGTGCCTTTGGCATATATTTTTTTGTTTCATTTTTTTTCTTTTTTTTCTTTTTTTTTTTTTTTTCGTCGTTGCTGTAACTTTCTATCCGAAGATTCGGCGCGCCTTGTGCCGTCTCGCTCGCTCCATCTCTCGTCGGATTCCGTTACCGTTTTTCGGCTGGACCGTTCGAAGATATTCTCCATCCTCCATTCACGGTTATTGCCGCTGCCACACACCAATCGCTATTCGTTATATCGAGAGAGAGTTTCGCCACGCTCGTCGTTCGTGTATTTTCATTCATTTCAACCGCCAGTCACGACTCGACCGGTACGATACGCATGCGCGCATGCGCTCTCCCGCACATCATTGACTTATCGTCGAATATCGCGTGCGTTAATATTTTCCGAAGGTGATCGTTTTCTCGCGTGTCACACTCTAGATCACCGAGCTGTGAATCCACGTTTGAATAGTTATCAATGTGATCGAGCGCCATCTGCCGGTCGTTTCGAAAATTTGTGATCGAAAAATGTCGAACCGCGATTCAACGGCCATTGAATTTGTTTCGGGCGATCATGATGGATCACGGATCGATCATGGATCGATCCGTTTGATCGATAAAATTTTTCATCAATTTCAATTGATGAAATCTTTTTTTCCCCCAACACATCCTTAAATTTGGTATTTTCACAATGTTTTTTTTTACGTTTGACAATCCAGATAAAACGAATGAGACGAAAAAACAACTAATCAACATTTTTCGCGACGTTCGAATATTTTTTTTTGTATTCAAAAAAAAAATTATTTTTTTAACGTAGTGAAAAAATGTCATTACAGTTATTTTTTTTTGTTTTTTCGTCTTGTTTTGTTTCGTTCCCAATTGTCGGACGTACGTTTTCGGGAGATTCGGGTGTTTCCATTGAAAGTTCCAAAAATAATCAATGTTACGGAGATTATACCAAACGCGCAATTAAACCGAGCCTTTGTTGACCCCCGCTTGAATCTGCCATTCGAATATACAAAACGATCTACCACGAGAAAATTTCGTCGAGTCGCAATTGTGCACCCATATCACAATGGGTACCCGGAATATCGTATTTTTGTCGATCCCCATTAACCGAGAACGTCGCATTTCCGGGGCGCTTGTTCTGTTTGGCCCACGTCACCCGCACGTAGGGAGGGCGTTAATGTCTCTCTCCTCGACTCTCGCGTGTCATTGACGTGCAAATTGTAGAAACACACTGAGAAGACTACCGATAATACCGAAATTCCTCGTAATAATGGAATAATTGGCGAAAAAATTCACGTGTCACTCGGTTGACTCCGAACGAAAGAAAAAGAAAGGGGAAAAGAAGACGAAAAAGTGGAACCTTGCACATTGCTTCCTCATAATTTTGTACCGTTTCAAAATTTTTAAGATGAAAAGTAGAATCTTGCTCATGGCTTTTTTTTATCATTTTACACATTTGCCAAAGATTCCTCATCGAAATTCAGACAGTCAAAATTCATCGACACATAGTTCGATCCTCATAGAGGAACATAGAGGAAACTTTAGCAAATGTGTAAAATGATGAGAAAGCCATGAGCAAGGTTACTTTACTCCTTAATAATTCTCAAAACAGTACAAAATTATGAGAAAGCAATGTGCAAGAGGTTCCACTTTGCATCCTTGTTTTCGTATAAAATTTGTTCGTGAATTCAACGAGTCCGGTATGAATATACAGGGAATTTCATGTAAAATCTGAAAAATTGAAAATCGTATCAAATATTAACGTCCGGATGGATTCAGCTCAAACTCGATACCAAACATTTTTCAATAGAAGTGCAACTTTGTGCCAAATTCTAGCCCGGAATCTCGTAAATTGTGAAAGCTCGAGCACTTAAGATGATTTTGTGAAAAATTTTTAAACACCATGAAATATCAATGGCTCGATGGATTTTGACCATCTTTCGATGATAATGCAGCTTCGTTCTAAATTCTAGTCCGATATCTGGAAAATTGTGTCAGCTAGAGAGTGCACACCGAATTTTTTACACCTTTCAAAATTTCTTGAAACAAAAACGCTCCATCGATTTCCTTCAAAATTCAGTAAGGAACATCTCCTCATAGTCGTTCAACATTCTACCGAATTTGAGCTCGATACCTCTGAAATTGTGAAAGCTCGAGACCGAAGATAAATTTTTCAATTCTTCAAAAATCGCTTAAGAACAAAAGAACTTCATAGATTTTTTGAAAAAATCAATCATTCTATGCGACGTGAACCCTTTTCACACGTGTGACAAATTTCAGCTTGATATCTCGAGTCGTTCTCAAGTTGTGAACGTTCAACCAACATTACACACATACATCCGGACATCGATTTTCCAAATGTAATTTTTACATATTTTGGAACATTCCGAACAAGTTTTCGTTAACATCTCGATAAAAAAAAAACAATTTCACCAGAACAAAGCTTGCTCTATGAGGAAGCAAGAGGGAAAAAAGGGGAAAAAACTGGGAAAAAGGGGGGAAAAGGGGAAAAAAACGTAACGGAACGTTCGAAATATCGTGCTTCCCGCGCAACACGTGTATATACGTGTGCACCACGTGTGGGTACGTGGGGGAGGGGGGGGGGGGGCTCTCGTAACGTGGTATTACTCGTACGCAGTCGTCGGAACAAACGAAACGTCGAACACGCGCGACCACGAGCTGTGGGCCGCGGGGTTCTATATCGTGCTCGAAAACATCTGCATATAACGCTTTGAGCGCCGCGCGGTTCCCGGGTTAAACCATTCGTCTCTGTGCACGACGAGCTAACCGAGCTAGGCTTGGCTGGCCCAGCTTATAGCTCACGCAACTCCATCGAAAAACGATTGAGAACCACTGGGCCGCGACCTCGGCAACGTTTCCGCCGAAAAAAAGCCGATTCTCTTGCTCCCTCTGGCGCGCTTCTTTGCCGAGACATCTCTTTCCATCCCACACATCGCGTTCCTCATAGACTCGCACGTCCTCCCCCCCCCCACCGCCACCCCTTCACCGTTCCTACCTCCCGCGCCTCGTCTCTCACACATTTCCCTCTTGGGACCGCGGTTAGGCACATTATCTTTGCTCGAGCTCCAAAGCTTCGAATGTCCACAAAAAAAAAGAAAACTAAATCGTTCGAAATATTTTTACATTTTCGAAAATTATTGGAAATTGTTTGATTCGATTATTTTTTTTTTTTTCCTTTTTTCAAACGTTTTGTTGTTATTTTTTTATTTTTCATGGCGAATCAATTTGTATCATTGAAAATGAAATTATTATTTAGACAATTCTCTTGTCTCTGTGACAAGAAATATGCCGAAAAATAAGTTATGAACAATAATTGTCTTCAAACATATTCGATGACAGATTGTGATCTTATTAACAATAATTGGAGAAATCTTTGTGTCGTTGAAGTTCAAGTAAAAAAATGGATGATTCAAGTTCGTTTATTTATTCAAAAGCCTAAAAATTATTCTATTTTATTTATTGGCAAGCTGTAAAATTGTTATTTCAAATTTTTTTGTCGTTCGATGGTAATTACGATGGTAATTATTTCACAATGATCAATCATAATTGTTTGTGTGAAAAAGTATTTTTGATGAATTTATAATCGATTGAATGCTGAATGATAGACGGTTGAACGAAGAAGGGAGAAAAAAAATGGAAGAAAATCTCGAATTAAGAAAATTGCGTTGTCGTTTTTGAGCCGGTGAGGCTCGACGCGTGAAAAACTTCGTGGGCCACGTGGTGAGCGGGACCACGCATGGCCGTCTTGGCGTCGGCGTTTGCCGGTCGTTTTCGTGATTCCCACTACATCGCCGTGGTCGCTCCGAAGCCTTGAGAGCCACGAGTTGGCCCCCGAAAGTACACACACGCGGGCTTGCTCTGATCGTCGTATCAGCGATGAGTTTCCAGATGAGTTTCCAGACTCCATGAAATTCAACATTGTTTCGTTATACTTGTCAAACTACTTTTTTTTTTTCGTTTCAAATCCAACAATTTTGTACTTCGTGTAGATTTGCTTTCTTTCCATTTTACTCATAATTATTTGTTGATTTTCATCAATTGTTCTCGATCGATGAAATTGTTAAAATTGTGGATTCTCGAGTTCCCGAAGTTTTCAAAGTTTGTTCCGTTGACTAATAAAGAAGATATTGATGTACATGAGCGATTCCACGTGACTTCAGCCACTAAAAAAATGAAAAAAAAAAAATCAAACTGAAAAAAATCTTTTTTTCGGGAAGTCCATAAAAAGACGCCAGTTTCGTTTTTTTACAAACGTAAATACGTCAAATCCTGCCAAAGATACAGCCATTTGTATGGAAAAATGAATAAGAACGTTAATTAACGATAAAACCGTCAGAATGTTTTTTTTTTTTAATCTTCACTCGGTGAATATATTGCAATAAGATAATTTAATTTTTTAAAATTATTTGTGAAAATTTTTTTGTTGAGTGGCTGAAGTCACGTGAAATCGCTCATACATACAATTCTCCTTTCACAAACATAACTTCTGAATTTATCTCACCATTTCACATATGTATTCAAAAATTTCATTAACGTTCCCGATCAACCGAATTTCAAATTAATTATTTTCCGATAACATTCGATTATTACAAAATTTATTTTTCTCGTCAAGAATAAAGAAAACTTCGTTGCACATAATTTCGTGCATTCATAACGTCTTGTCATATAGCTAACCGAATCGTGACACGATTTTCCATCGTCAGACGCATCGCTGCATCATATTTTTTTTTAAATACATTATTCCGAATGGTTGACGTCAGAGGACGAAGAAGGGAGGGGAGGGGTCGGGGGGAGGAGGCTCTTCAAGCTCGCAGCTATTTTTGCCGGAACGTTACTCACGAGAGAGAACGAATGTTCCGGAGGAGAATCGAGCGGGCGGGATAGCACACGGTCAAGGTCGCGTGCGGCGGAAGACGCGAGTGCGCACGCGCGCGCGCCTTGCCAGTTAATTCCGAGTCGAAATTCGCGTGAGTCGATCTCGGGAGCAGGCCCGAAATCGTTGAGGCGAACGAGATGATGATGGCGATGGTGTGGTTTGATGCTTGTGGGCCCGTGGGGAGGGCGAGAAGGAAGGGAGGAAGGGGCGGGGGGGGGGGGGGAGCGGTCGCATTTTCGTGCCGAGCAAGCCATTGCGATGCGTAATCGCTTCGTCACACTCGTCGTCGTTTCTGTGGTCCAGAAGCCGCATCAAAGCTGCATTGGCTCCTCGAGAGTGGCACTATATAGGTGGCAATGAACATCGTAAATTCCACACGGTGGGGAGACCGTCGGTTTTGTCGTAACTTCGATGGTTCTAGTTCGAGTCAGCAAGCACCTAGCACACGGGGTCGACGAGAGGGCAGAGCAGGCGTGATTCGGCATCTCGTACTTCGGTGATTCCGTTTCCAAATTGAAAAAAAAAAAAAATTATATGCAGTATTTGTATATGGGACTGAGCATATATATTTATATTGTGTCTGTATATGATATATAGATACTCTACATGAATTATATAGTCTTTATAGAATCTATAGATAGACTAAATAGACTCTAGACAGATTGGACCAGATAGACAATAATCTATCTATAGATTTCTTATACGTATATACTATACATGCCCAGTTTGATATATAGTTTATATATGGACTATGTGTCCCTAGTCTCATATATAGTTTTTATATTATTTTTTCTAACTTGGAACGCTAATACGTAATTGCAATATGCATCTGCATTTATTTTTTTTTTTCACTCATGTCAGTCAGAGCAACAATAATTTATAGTCATAACAAAGTTTCGAACGGAACCTTGTTTTTATTGACTTACTTTCGCTTTTTTTGTTTGTTTGTTTGTTTGTTTTTTTTTTTTCAGGTCGTCAAACCGATCGTGCGCGATGATGTGGGCATTCGGATCAACCGATTGATCAACAATGACACGATTCACATTGCATATAATGATTTTCCGCTATATCGCTGTTTCGCTTGAGTGCAATAAAGCTTTGGATTTTTTTTTTTTTTTATTGATAAACGCTTTTATTTTTTTTTTTTCTATATGCTAGTTTTAATTATCCTTTGGCTTTCCTGTAGTTTCCAATAATTGATTTTTCACACCCGGCTTTGACGCTTGCAATAGAAATGTTAAAACTGTGCCAGTGTATTATTTAGATGTGTCGTAATATATGTAATCGGTTCTTATAATTATTATCGATCAATAATTATCATAATTGTTTGAATCAATGATTATTATGATAATTAATTATCCCATAAATATTATAATTATTATCGATCGATGATTGTTATAATCATTTAAATTATCGATTATCGATTTATAATTTCGTGTAATCATTAATCCGTTGTAACAATGTGTCATCCAATGACTGGACTCGACGTCTCACTGATCTGCCGGACAGGTAAACCTAGCAACAATGAGAACCCTTTTCCGAAAATTCGATCCAATAACGTATATAGGATAGATAAAAAAAATTTCAATTAAATATTTTTTGTTAATCATTTTTTTAAATATCAAGTCAATGAGAATAAACTGTCACTGCAACCCCGAGTTTAGGTTGTATATATATATATATATATATACGTTCTTTATCGCGGGTCATGAACGTTATACGAAAAGAGGCGGGACGAAGAATCGACCGACAAGGTTTTTTTCGTTACAATGGCATCCGTCACTCTCTGTTTCGAACGTTGGCGCGTTTGAAGGTCAGAAGTAGTTTGGTGGGGTTTAGACAGGCTTTGAACTAACTGAGAAAGCCTGAGAGAGAGAGAGAGAGAGGAAGACAGAAAGAAAAAGAGTGAGAGTGAGTGAGAAGACGCGAATCGCGGTCTCTATACAGCTTAGAGGCTCACGATTGGCGGTGTACAAAACGTACCGAGTCACAACTGACGATGTCGTGGCATCGTTGTGGATTATCTTCGACCCACTTCGACCGTTGTGATTCTCGTGGAAGTCGACGTGAGAATTTGCGCGAGATCGTTTGTCAGGTCACGTGTGCATTTCGTCTAGCCATGCGAGTCCAGCGAGAAAATGGCGTCATCCCAAGTTAAAAAATAAATTACATCACATATTACACACATTATAATTACATATAGACTATGTAGATTCAAAACGAGCCATTTAAAAAAATACCTGTCTATTGCACACACTTCAAAGTATTTTCTAAAATTGTTTGAAATTAATTGAAACTGACATACCGACCAAAAAAAAATTACTTTCCCATATTTTTTTACGATAATTGTCATTTTCAAATTCGTAAAATTCAAAAAAAAAAAAAGAAACATTTTTTTTTTCACAAAGGTCATGTAAATCTGCAACTTTTTTGTCCGAAACATTTTTCTGATTGATCGTATGCTTTTGAAGATACAACGGTATATCTACTTGAAAAGTTTTGAAATTTTCTAAAAAATTCGAAAAAAATGCTATCGAAAAATTTAGAAAAATGCACACTACTCTTTTCTATGTAATTAAATAACTTGATAAAATTTCAATTTTTTTTTTTGGAATAAACAACTTTTTGATCCGGTTCGAAACCGAATGGAATGTCTCACGATGGACACATGTAATTTTTTTACTTGCCTAGTTTACGTATAATTTTATTCTATATCTATACTTGGGATGCATCAATGAGGTTGTAACCGTGGTACACACGTGTCACTGTAACAGTGAATGGTGACCATTTCACAAGTTTTTATGTCGCGTAACCGGGTTATTCACACATCTTCGCCAGCGGGTTGGCCGGGAGGGGGGAGGGGGGGGGGGGGGGAGAGGGCGAATACGCGCGTCGATGAATGATAACTCCGTGTGTTAGTGTCGCATACAAACGATTTTTCGTCGGTCACTGCCGTTCATGAGGGTTCCTGCTGCACATTCAGACACGCAAATGTTTTTTTTTTATTTTTTCTTCATTTTTTTTATTATCTTTTTCTCCCGGGCGCCGCCGCAGGAAACTGCCGCATACTTCCAACGTTTCTTCATACCGTCCCGTCTGCTCTTCTCTTCCGCGGCCTTCACGAACCCGCACCACACGGCTCGCTTTCTTCGTGTGGTCCGTGTTGTATCACGGGCGACACACTGCGTCATCGATATCGGAGCAAACGCTCGTGGCACCGAGCCCGCCGACCTCTCGAAAATTATTTTCCATCATATCCATCGTTTTTGCAGCTTGGATTTGGATTGAAAACAAATTTATGATTATCTCAAAAATAAATTGAAAACGAAAAGAAGTAAAAAAAAATTTGTAGCAAAAAAATTACTCGAGACATGATGAAATTATTTTTTATTAAAAAAAATATGTGAGCTGAAACGTCAATTATCGGCGTGATTTTTTTCTAACAACGAAAGTATGTGAAAAAAGTTATTGAACTTTTTTTTTTCGATACCACAATTGACAACTGCCAAAATAATAAACCGAAAAATCTGGAAAAAAATGCAGAAACTTGTTTTTCAACATGCTCACTTCGGGCTGGGAAAATATCACAAAGATCCCCAGACAACAAATGTATTCGACATCGAGAATCAATGAAAATCAATTTTTATCATCACTCGATCATTTTAGATAATTTTTTCTTTGTCAATGATGGTGTGAATTATTTTCTACGTAACGTGTGTTAATAGCGATTGCGGGTTACGAAATCGTTATAACGCACGATGATAACGTGAAAAAATACCGATAACAATTTATGGTGAAAATTCATCGATATAGCTGCGGGACGAGTTGGATGTAACGTAAGAATCGCAATTCAAACCCATACACCGAGCGTTTGCTTTTGAAATTTGCTTTTATTTTTGATTTTTGATAATTTTTTGCTTGTTGTCAATAATCGACGACGTAGGCTGCAACAGTTGAATGGCCGCGTGTGTGTGTGTGTGTGTGTGTGTGTGTGCGAGTTGAAATGCGTGTGGTTCGAGGAGTCGATTTGTCGCGTGCAACATCGAGACCACACCTGCCCGTCGAAAAAGTAATTCCTCTGATGTGCCCGAACACCGTGGAAGGCACATCGAGTGTCCACATGGAAACGATCACCAACCATCATTCGTCCCCAACCCAAGATTCACAAATTTTTCTCAACTCGACCGACATCCGAGTCTCTCAGCTCGACCCACAAATCACAGGTCAAACGATAAATAATCCAACTTTCAAATATCGTTCGAAATAGAAAAGAAAAAAATAAAAACTAAACGGAAAATTCGTTACAAAAGGTCGTTAAATACGGTTAAAGCGGATATCAAAGAATGACAGAAATTCTGGAAAATTCGTAACAGATGTTTTTTGTTGGAATAATAAAACATGAATTATTTCAGATTTTTTCAACGAATAATTAAGTAGTTATAAATTGATGAATTCACTGGAATTTGATTGAAAAACTTTTGATGGTTAAAATAGAAACATTTGATAGTTAAGTAGTCCTCTGAATTCATCGGACTCGATGGAAAAAATATTGGAAGACGGTAAAAAAACCACAAACCAAATAAAAAAAAAACCTAAAGGTCAATGGCGAAAATCTGAGAACCCCTGTGAAAGAGCTAGATCAAACCGTTATCTCGACGACGTGCTCGTTGAGGGCCTGCGGTATTTGGGTTCACGACACTTCCACACATCTGTCATATCTATACACACACACATATACGCGGGTGAACGAAAAATCGTCGGTTCGTTCCATTGGTCGGACGGGAAGTCGTGGACTTCGATCCTCCGTTTCGATGGCCGAGCGGTTGAGCGTCACCGGACGAAACCGAGGCCGATTATAGTACACATACACGTGGTACGAGTGTGGTATTCGTTCGTATATTGGACCGAGTCCTCCTCTCGGGACTTGAATGAAAGTATAGATATCGGGGTGTCACGAGCCAAACTCTCGTCCGCGGATATTATATTTTCGAACGCCGCCACATCTCGCCAAATTCCTCGAATCGGTCGGGAGTGAATAATATCCCAAACGACATTCGGCTTGGAGCCGAAAAATCTCTTTGAAAGCTCAACAAAATTTGCATCGTTTGGGCATTTTTTTAGACGGCATAAAATAATCAAATCATTTTCATATTTTGACATAAGTTTATTATAACTTTCACGTTAAAAACATTTTTTTTTTTTCACTTGAATTTCAATGAAACTATTCAAAATCGGATGAGCACGTTGATTCGCGAACTGGCTCTACGATCGGAAAATTAAGAAAAATAATAATAATAATAAACGGGCGTGAAAAAAAGTTTGTAAAACTTGTCCGGGATCCCTAATTATCGGGGAGTCCAAGTTGAGAACCACGGATGTCAAGAAAGAAGCTGCGCATGAGTAGGGCGGAGTTGGATATAGCACTGTGCAACAAGCATGAATGTAAAATACACGCGAAGTGAGGGAGACGTGGAAGAGAGAGAGAGAGAGAGAGAGAGAGAGAGAGAGAGAGACCAACGACGCTATACGAATATAGTGTGGCACAAAAAGTCTTAACTCGTGCGCCCGCGCAACGATGAAGGAAGTGCCGCGCGGCCTATGTTTAGAAACGGCGAGACTGAAACCGAAAAGAACCTTGCGCTCACCATACATTCTCATCCGTCTGGGTCTCATCGGTAAACTTCTCAGTCTCCTCCTCTTTTTCCTCAATCGCTTGTCTCACTCGAACTCTGCGATAGTATAATTTCCGCGTGATTCTTCATCGTGTAACGTGAGCCCAGCAGAATCGGATAAATTACCTGAATTTCAGAATTCGACAATGAATTGTCCGAACTGAGCAATCATCATCATAATTTTCAAACTCACTCATCGACAAATTTTCAAGATACTTTATCGCTTGAAAAACAAATTATTTCCTTACGTTCTTCGAATTTCCATTTATAATCTGAAGTAGCAATGCGATGGTTTTGGTAACGACGAAGTTTTCCCACGTGGAGAGCTTTCGTTATTTTTTCCGGATTATTAACCACGTGGCTTATGCTTTCCCACGCGTGTAAAGACCCTACTCGTACAACCACAGGCATTCTTACGTTACGATAACTCACCCAAAGTTACGGCACCGAATCTTCTAGGTTGAGGGGACTGAGTCACCTAAGAAATTGGATTTTTCTTTTCTTTTTTTTTTTCGTGATCAATTCAAATTAAAAAACCAATTTTACTCTTATAAAATGCCTATGCTCAGCTATTTCTCAGCAAATGACAACATATAGATTTGAATGCTTTTGCGAGAAACGTAGGTTTGCCAGAAGGCCCGACGAATACTTGCCACATGAACTATTCTTGTCATGACTGCAACAGAACAATGTAACCAACGAATTAACTTTTGCGGCGATAGCCCAGGCATTTTTTTCACTTGTCAGTTCCCACGTTTGGACCTTTTTTCGTTGGACGCTCTTCATTCACACTTCCCTAAAATCACGGTTCAATCACACGGGGTAAAATGTTACCCCAGCAACTTTGAATTGCAATTTTAAAAAATGTCCAATCGATAAAATGATTTTAAAAAAAAAGTTCTGAGCATATTTCAAATCTTTTTCGACAGGCACACATTTTTATCATAGCCGAAATGTAACTTTTAATATTATTTTTTAAAATCGTTAAAAAATTTTGATTGAAAAAAACGACGTTTTCTTTACACGAATTGCTATAGCGTTTCAAGTCCTAAGGTCCTAGTCTTTTTGAGTCAATTCATCGTGACTAAAAAGGGTGAGGTATGAATTTCATACATAATTCTTTGTGTAAACCGAACCTGGACAATAACCCAAGCCCGCGAAGTCCCTCTCGTGTTGGTCTCGGTCGGATATCAGGCTATTGACTCACCGGGGAGCTGATACCACGAGCCAAGCTCGCTGTCGACATTTTCCGGTGTCTGTCAAACGGACACGAGCAGCGAGCCCACACGCTCCCATTGACAACTTGTGGAATTTCAACTCTTCGACGATCCAAATCCATCGAGCCATCAAAATTCAATCAACCTCGCCCCAAAACACATAACCACCCCCACCCTCCCCCTCTAAACTCGACATTTCCTACACAATTTTTTCTAACGAATAAATAATAATGTCAAAGTTTTTATTTCGTTACCAGAAAAAAAAAAAAGTGAAAAAATTATGGTGATGTCGGGTTCAAATATTTTTATGAATGAAATTTCAAAAATTTCTTTACATAGCAATTGACGAGTTTGGAGTGTCTTGTCGTTGGTTGTCGTCCTAGTGGTTGGCCAAACGGAGAAATGGGATTGCCGCAATGAAACAACCAAAAAATCTGCAAAAAAAAAAAATAACAAAATGAGCTTAGCCGCGGATCGGTGTGGACACACGAGCGTACGTAAAAATCCGAGCGATTCGACAGGTGTCAACGAACGCTCTGGCAACTGCGCGCCTCTCGCGATCGTTACTAGCCGCTCGTTCGCCAAACCGAAGCTTTAACCACCTGCCCCTACGGGTATCGCTCGAAACTATATGTAGATACGTGTAGATATGGCTGTCCATGTATTTGTGTATACACACACACACACACAGATATATATATATATATATATATATACCGTAGGCTGGAGATTCCACATTTTTTCGTCGGTCCTGCGGCGTTTCGCGCACAACGGAATAATAAATATGCGATGAAAAATCTGCCGGTCGTTCGATTTCCATAATTAACCTTTTAATGATCACCGAAGCGCAATCCTCAACCTCGATTCTATAATCACCAATTATCATTTTCACTTCCGGGATCGAGGGACCGTTCACAGCGAAATTGGTTCGAAAAAAAAAATAAAATAAAACAAATTGAGAAATTAAAAAAAAAAAAGGTTGAAAAAAAAAAGAAAATTAAACACTTCCGGACGAATGTGGTGGATGCTCGTTAAATTTGTAATAATTGCAACCCACTTTTATAACGACGATCGTGATAAAATTGTTCCCGCAACGAAGCTCATTTGCCGTAATAAATAAAACGTTATCGACTTAAAAATAATAATAATAATAATAATATTAATAATAAAACTAAAATTGGAATTCAATAAGAATTGAAATTAAATTTGTTTTTTTTTTCCTTTCTTAATTTGGACATTTTTTTATTTTTCGATTTACCGAAACGAATGGGTAGGTTTTTTTTGTTGTCGTATTTTTTCAACGGTTTGGCTGCTCGGAGGTTTAGCGAGTTGGGAAAACGTTCGGGACAGTCCATGGATTCGTATGGACGAGAGTTATTCAATTGTCGTCGTTTATTCGAAGCATAACGCTCGAATTAATCAAGCCCAACGATCGCGAGTCAATGTGTGCAAAAAATATTTCACCGACGCCACTGAGGCTTCGGATGCCCTTAATGCACCCTAAATACGACTCCACGAGCACTACCCTTCGTTCGAAAAATTGCCCACACCGATACGAACGATTGGGGCGTGAGAGGAAGCTGTGGAGCATCGAAAAAAACGAAAAAAACAAATAATTCCTTCTGTTGTGGAATTAACTCGGGCGTGTCGCTGACTGCAGTTACAAAATTGCATTGCTTCATCCTGCAACCCTTCGGTGGCTTCGGGATCCACGAACATTCCTTCCAAAGAAGAAAAAAAAAACAAGAAAACAAAATAACAACAATAAAAAAAACACGTTGTAACCGATATACACAAAAATTAATTCTTCAAAGAGTGAATATTATTTTAATTCTTCAGGCGCCATTCTTCTCGCTCTCTTTCACTCTTTCTCTCTCTGTCTCTCTCTCTCTCTCTCTCTCTCTGCGTCTTGTCTGACTCACATACCAATCGAGAGTCCCTTCCGAGAACGCGGCACTACCCCTTTGTTCGATCGGTGATTCGAATTATGCCCCCGAGGAAAGAATTACCAACAGAAGTTTACCGAACGATTTAATCTGTGAATTTTTGTTTTTCTTTTTGTTTTTGTTTTAATTTATTTTTTTCTTCGCATTGGCGTCGCGAAAAATTAAATTGAACGTGAACGACGGGATTGACGGGAAAATCCGTCGAACCGAGCGAAAGGCACGGAGCCTCGGAACTCGGTTATATATTCAACCGTCGTTGTTTTTGTGAAAAAGTGGTTTCAACTTTCAACATTGTAAATCGTGTCCTCGTCTTCTCGGAGCAGATTAAGGGGACGTACCCATTGGAAAATCGATTATTTTTTTTTTTTTTTTTGCATTTTCGGAGAGATGAACTTTATTCAAAAGTATTTCGTGGAAATCCGAACCGATTCCCTTCGAATTTGGAGGGCTTCTGTAAAAAAGCATTCTCTTGAAAATAAAAAAAGCTTTGTTCTTTTTTATTCGTTATCGTTTTATTTATAAAAATTCAACGAAAATTGGGGTCGAAAACGTAGAAAAAAAAAAAAAACGTTCGAATATTTGCCATTCACCAAAAAAAGATAAGAAAAAAAATCCTTTCCTCACTCTCAATATCGACTCTTCTGAAACGATATGCAATCACTCGTCTCAATTTCAGACCCTTATTTTCGAAAATATCGTGACTACCGCGAAAAGTTTTATTGCTTGAAAATTTCATTCAAGCTTTCCTAATGAATGCACTAAACATAAGAAAAATAAATCGTTCATATCTCTATCCGTTGAGTCAAAAAGAATTATCGAATTCAACTGGGCACATCTTCTTAAAAAATAAATATTAAAGAAAACCGTTCGCGGACGATGAAGATGACGAAGGTAGCGAATAAAACAAAAAGTTTTTAAATAAAAAAATTAAATAAATCGAGTCATCGACTTTTACGTTTCTTCTGGTACTTTATGCGGATTATTATGTACACAGTATATAATATATACACTCTGGCATACGATGTATGTGTATGTATGTATATATATGTGTGTGTGTGTGTGGATACAAGAGAGTCAGGACCTATCTTAACGTGCGTGGGTTCGGGGGGGGGGGGGCAGACCACCGATCCGGCATCGCTTGTGCTCTTCCTTCGACAAACTAACCTACCCGTCCGAGTAATCCATTGTGCTTGTCTCTCCGTGCTCTCTTTGTCCCGGGGTCGATCTCTCACACGCCGAGAGGGCGGCTCGACGAGGCCGCGGCTCTCGCGCAAAACGAAATATATTCGAGCGAGTGGAAAACGAAATACGGAAATAAGTATGCCACAAGGCCACCGGTATATAACGCATCGAAAGCGATTATCAATTTGCCCCCCGCTTCATGATCTCGTTTCGGATAAAAACAAATTTCGCAACAACAACAAAAAAAATTCAATTAATCATCAAATTCAAATTTTCATATCATTCGTTGTTTTTTTGTTCTTTCTAGATTTTTCACGTTTTATTCGCGCGACTAGTTTTCAAAACTCGCTCCTGCGCCTTCAAAATTACTTTAAGGTGCTCGAAAAACATTTTGAAAAATTCATGAAATTTCATCAACTATCCTAGCGTGAGGATCAATCGCTATATTGCCGAAGGAATCATCAGTTAACAATATAATGATAAAAAAACAGATGCAAATGTGGGAGGGAGAAGTTTTCGGCGGGGTCACCCGTGAGGGTTGAAAAATTGAAAAAAAAAAGAAAAAAAAAAGCAAAAATAGACAACTTCACTCTGAAACCATGTTTCCGCATTGCCATAAATCGGTTTGGCCATTTGACCGCTCGATAGAGTGACCATCGGGCACTTCCGACGATATTGCAGTGTCGCGCGAGGTATATAATCGCATTCGAGCAACAAACTCTCGGGGTCCGGATGAACGCACAATTCGCGGCGCGTGCGTGTGCGGCTTGCGTGTGTCCACGCGGTCCATTCGGCATATATCTGGGTTCGGAATGCGCAACGGGGGAACCTGTTCTCGTCCTCATTCCCAATTCTGGCGCGCAACCAAAATATTTTCCCTCCGACGAAACGAGTGCGAGAGAGAGAGAGAAAGAGAGAGAGGGAGAGAGAGAGAGAGAGAGAGAGAGAGAGAGAGAGAGAGAGAGAGAGAGATGGGAGCGAATGGATAATCGAAGGAACATCGCATAACTCGCTCACGATGTTTCGGATAAAAGCCGTGGGAGCCGGTGCTTCCGAACAGTTATACGTTCAGCGTGTTCGCGTCCCTCCCACATCGGGGACAAAGATTCACGAGGAAAATGGCCTTGATGAGATAGGATACATGACACACGTGTCAAACTATCGAGAAAATTCAAGAATTTTTACAGTCATTAGCTCTTAGAATTTTCGAAACAACATGAAAAATTTCAAAACGATCGTCTGCGTCTCCTTCGGAAGTTATAGCTGTATGAAATTTCCCAAGTAAGAAAATTATATATAATTTATATATAAACTATATATGGGATTGGGCATATATAGTTCATATATAGTTTATATATAGTCTATGTCTAATCTATATATAAACTATATATGCCTAATCCCATATATAGTTTATGTATAATTTTTTTTACTTGGGTTAACATGTGTTCTTATGGGAAATGAGGCTATTGAGGTTATTATTGGCGATAAATGCATGGAACTAGCATCAAAAAAATTTCGAATAAACGTCAATGTGCGGAATAAAGATTGATGCACGTCGACAAAAAAAAAAAATTCACACCAATCGCCCGTTTGGTTCTCGAGAAATGCACGCAAAATTATCGAAAATCAGCCCACTTTAGAGTTTTTCGGATACGATATGGACCAAGAACCATATGACACAAGATGCAATAAGCCCCATCATTTTTCCCCGAATCATCCCCCAATTAATGTTCGACCCCCAAACAAATCCCCAGCCCCACCGCCAATCGTTTCCAACCTCTCGAAAAAAAAAAAAAAACGAAACGAATCATTTTGCACGTGCAATTTTCCGATTCCCAAACGATCGCAAAAATGGAGTTTGCGTAACCGGCCGATCACGTGGAACGTAGAAGCCCGGTAAAAAAAAAAACCAGAAAGAACGAAAAAAAAATGAACTCCCGTATCGATGTGAAGGGAATCGGAGATTGCGATGGTATTGGGGGAATCAAGAGAGCAAGGCGATGCGGCGGGGGGGGGGGGGGAGAGGAGGTTAAGGTAAGGGTTAGAAGGAAGAAGAGAATGAATATATATTAGGCGGGTTACGTTTGCCGGGTCTCATACGTGGCCCTAAGCTCACTCACTCGACTCACCTCGACTAACCTCGGCCTCACCTCAGCCTATATGGCTCACACACACACACACACGTGCGAACACCACGCATCGCGCATCGGTAGTTTCGGATGGTTTTTTTGTTTTGTTTTTTTTTCGGCCGGGAAAGATGGAAGGGAACCGGAGGACCATTCTCGCCCAAGACCTTGAGAAGCTTCGGGCTGTGTCGGTCGTTCGGCCGGGTGATATGGTGTGGCGGGCCCGGGCCACGAACTAGTACTCTGACCCACTATATAAAAGGCACTTGCCGTCCTTATCCTACCCCCGGACAATTCCGTATTGCCTTCTTCATCGGGGAGCCTGCTAACCTACTCTCCGGGAACTCTCTTTTGCCCACATCCATCGACTCGATTCTCTACTATACATATAAAACCCGCCCGAAAACTCGCTCAAGAGCTGCTGCTGCTACACCCCTCTCCTTTCACCCTTCCCCACCCCGTTCGCAGCCCTCTAGCTGCTACGCTATTCTACCTTCTCTCTCTCTCTCTCTCTCTCTCTCTCTCTCTCTGTGTCCCTTTCTCGCTTCGGAACAACCTTTTTTTTTTCGCGAGGGCCTCCGTCTCGCTCGGGCCAACGTTAACCAACTCGCATACCCACACACACCTACGAGACCCCCCTCCACCCCTTCTGTCACTCTCTTCTGTACTTTTCGCCCTTCGTCCGACTCTCTCAGTTTTTTTTTCCTTTTCTTTTGCTTTTTTTTTATTTTCCTTTTTTTTCTTCGGGTTTGTTTAGACGTGTGGGTCTCGCGTTTTTGAACACGTGTGTACACCGCGTGTATACACGATTCCAATACCGATGCAACGCTGTGCACCGATGTGCCAAAGGTGCGGCCGGGAGGGGGAGGCGGATGTGTATGTGTGTGTTGGTGTGTGAGTGCCCCGAAAAATATTTGGGGACCATGCTGCTTAGGATATTGGGAACGTATGGTTAATACCAGCGTGTGTGTGTGTGTGTGTGTGTGTGGAGTAGATTGCGTTCGTGTGGTTGTGTGAATGAATGTGTGTTAGAATGAATATTCCCAACTAGCATAGCAACTGCTGTTTCTGCATTTCTTATAGCGGGTCGTGAGCCCGCGACCGTGTGCGAGAGCCCCATCTCGCCTATACATTCTTGCGGTGGATGTATATATATATATGTGTAATCTTCGTTGTGTATAACGGGTGTGTCCGAAATAGCCGAAACAATTTATTTAATCGCGACGGCACGTGGGACATCGACTAGCGACACACACGCACACACACACACACACACACACACACACAAACAGACATACACACACACACAGACACGCCTGTGGGAATTATTGTTGTTAATTTTCTATCTCGGATTTTAAATAATTTGATTTTTTTTTTTGTCGGGAGTCAACGTTCGACGGTGAATAAAACAAAAATATGTGTGTATCGATAATGTATGGCCTATTCGTAGTTGCTATGTGGAATTTTACATTCGTATATATAGTGTATAGACTATATATAGTTTTTATATGGGATTTGCCATATTTATTCTGTATATAGGCTGTATATGATTTATAGAAAATTCAAACATTTGTGATGATTATATACAGACGATATACAATTTTTGAATAATGTATATTGTATATTAATATAAATTTCATAACACACAAATAATAGCTTGTACATAAAATGTATGTATTTGAATTTTCTATGAATTTTATACAGTTCACATACAACTCAGATATATATTTTTTTTTCCACTTGGGTAATCATCCATAAGCCCCGAATTTGTAGTAACAGTTTCGACGTTTTATTTATTTTATTTTTTTTATTTTTTTGAAATTTGAAAATTTCGGTATCCATCGAATAACAATTTTTATTTTTCGTCGGTACGAAGCATTTGACGACAAATAATTCTGTAAAAAATTGAATGAACGAGATTGAAATTTTTATTCGTAAAAATGTGTTTAGATCCACGACTCGAGGGCATTTTGAAAAATGGGCAAAAAATTCAAATTTGGGAATTGTGAATTGTCTCCGCGTGCTCCTGTTACGTCGTTTTGTGTGATGTACGGTGCCCGCTCATAGACGCTCATATCGCGGTTGCGCGCTTACTTTTTTTTTTTTTTTTTTTTTTTTTTTTTTTTTTTTTTCGTTCAAACGTTCGCGAAGCGAAGAAAACCTGTTTCGTACGGATTGTGCGTGCGTGCACGTTCGATCTAACGTGTGTCAGAGACGATGTAGATATACACTTTGCGAATGTTATATCATGAAGAGTCGGTGCTGGTGGACACGTGAGAGGGACGATTTGACACGGTCACTTTTCGAGTGGTCACCTACGGTGCGACTACAACTGCCGCATTCGTTGTTTTTTTTTTTAATTTTTATTTTTTTTATTTTCACTTACTTACCGACGACGACCCCTCCCCCCTCCTTTTCCCCACCCATCCTCGATGGTCGGTTCCCACCTCGATTTGGAATTTCGTAGTTAACATTTGTTACACGTACAATCATATTCATTCGTATTCCCGAGCAATCGTGGACTCGGTTAATAAATCCTGCAAATACAACGAACATGCGTTGCACAATCGCTCCGAGCAATTTAATCGGCCGGTTTTCGTTAATGACAAGATTTTTTTTCTTTTATCACAGAACGTTTGAAAGATCGTAAAAATAAAATTAACGAAAAAAAAATAATAATAATAATGAATCTCGCTTAACGACGTTTCGAATGTGCTTACCAATCAAAAACAAATTAAACGAAAAGAAAATAAAATTGTTGTCGACTGAAAATTGGGGAAAAAAAATTTTTTAAAAATAAATTAAATTACACAACTTTGAGTCGAGTATGTTAATCAGATTTTACAGTTCAATCAACGATCATAAACAATATTTCCACACGAGTTACCATGTAAAAGTTAACATTTCCGCAAAACGACAGTCTTATAGAACACACACACACACACACACACACACACACACACACACACACCCACACACACACACATGCACACACACACACACAGACACACAAATAAAAATTCCATCAATATTAAACCATCATTTTATTCAGTTCAAATACAAGATAAATCCGCCTTATACCAAGATAAATTCGTCTTACGCAACCTACATGGATGACCTCGCGGTTGCGGAAGACGAAATACCAAAGAAAAAGAAAAAAAAAATAAACTATCGAAACTCTTTGATTCGAGGGTAACTACGAGGTCGTGCGAGAAGCCTCGAAAAAAAAAACTGGTTCTCGAAAAAAAATTGGTTATACGCGAACGAACGATAGAACGAACGCGAGAGAAAGAGAGAGAGAGAGAGAGAGAGAGAGAGGGAGAGAGAGAAAGAGAGAGAGAGAGAGAGAGAGAGAGAGTATATTAGGGTAGACGAGAGAGGACTAGGGTACACATCGAGCGCGCATAACACACCAACACACATACATATACATACACATAATCTCCACACACACACACACACACACACACACACACACACACACACACACACACACACACACACACACACACACACGCACATAGTTAGGCCGGGGGTTTCGAGACACCTGGCGCGGGTCCGGGTTATAAGGTAAACGGAAAGGAAATACCGCGCGGATAACTAGTCGCTCCTTCGCGTTGTTGCGCTATTCGCAATCCTCCCTTGCTCCCGCCATTGGCCCCCTTTATTCTTCTTCCTCATCCTTCGTCTTTCATTTCGCGTACCTAACGCAACGACTCAACGTTTGGCCGTTTTGCTCGTCCACACGCACACACACACGTCTATATATATAAAAAAAAATATATATATATATATGCATATATATGTATATATACAAGAGTATATACACGCGTGCCACTAGGAGTAGCCCTTGGGTAAGCTCGCAGCAGGATCAGGATCAGCAAGCAAGCAAGCAAGCAACATCAATCCAACTTATAAGAAGCAAAGAAACACACACGCGAGACCCGGTCTTTCGATACTTTCTCATAACCTCTTGATCCTGATTAGAATATGACTAGGGACAAAACGAGGCCGAAACTAGAACCGTCACCGGGTTTCGGTGCGGGGTCCTCTCGTTCTCTGCGTCGAGTCGACGACCGAGAAGCGGTTCGAACGACATTCGTTGCCATATTCATCGGTCGAAGGGTTGGCGGAGGGTGAGGGGCAGAGGGGGGGGAGGGGCACCACCCCGACTAGTCCATCGTCCGGGTTTTTCAGTGTGCTTGCTGCTACATGGTCATGCACGTGCGATGACCAACAGCCACTCGGCGACAACCCGGAAGCCGAGAGGTGCTTTTTCCGGTTTACCGCGTTCTCACACAGACACACACACATCACGCGCGTAGTTATTATGATGATGCGCATGAAAAACCGGCCTTAACATCCTCAGCCTCTGGTATTATGTTCCAACTAGCACGATCGCAACGCCCCTACATTGCTCGTTGCTTTTTTTTTTGTTTCCATGGGAAAAACTTTATTCTTTGTTTTTTTTTTTTTTCGTTTTTTTTTCTTTTTTCTTTTTCTCGTTACACGCACGACGGGTGAGCAGCGCGAGGTGAAGCCACGCGGGGTTCGTTGACCATTCGACACGGATTGCATTTTGATTTAAAAAAGAATGAAAAATGTTGCATTTAATTTTTTTCCAATTTTTTTTTTTTGCTTTTTTTTTTGTCTCAAAATGATTCTTAACCGTTGTTCGAATTAATTTATCTATTTTTTTTTATTTTTTGACCTTTTTGATTTGGAAACAAAATGTTTATTTTTTTTCGTTTTGTTTTTTCGTTGTCAGGATACAACTATCTTGGATCGTCGCTCGTGGTCGAGCCGTCGGTAGCCAGCGGCACGAAGAAACGGTGAGTCAAATTATTTCATTCAATTGTTTTATCAACAAGTTCGACGAATTAACGTTTTTTATTATTTTATTTTTCCATTTTTGATTATTCGATCTGTCGAATTGTTGACCGTACGTTTGGCATAAAGAGCGTTTTTTTTTTTTTTTTTTTGTGAAATTTATTTTTGCTTCAGCGACGATTATATTTGTTTCGTTGAATTGCATTTTTATGGGATTATTCGATCCATCGAATCGTCGACCGTGCGCGGTTGGCGTAAATACAGTGTGGGCCCGAGCGTGAATGGCGGGGGCCAATCACTGTGCCCGATTTCGAGCGAAATTTGTGCTCGCCCGAAACTTTCGCCGAACGATTGCGATGCTCTCGTGGAAAACGAATGAGTTGTAATTGAGTGGATTCGAGTGTGAGATAGCGCGAATGGCCGTTTCTTCTGACGTAACAATCAACACTTTTGGAGGTTATATCGAGCGGGATCGCGTGTAATGGCGAGATAATTAGGAGGATTATACCGACGCGTGCTCGCGAACGAGCCACAGACCCATGCGCGGCCCACAATCGCCAATCCCAACGCTAAAAGAAACTTTTATATATATATATACATATATATATACATATTTTTTTTTCAAACACAAACCGGCTTCTCGCTCCAAGTGTTGCAATAAAAATTTGTAAAAAAAATTAATTCGTTGGATCACCTCAGTGGAACTCATTTTGCTTTTCAGTTTTTCTCTTCGAGCTTTGTCTGCAAAAAAATTCGGGGGGGGGGGTGGGGGGTGGCTTCTGCAATTGATTTTGTCGTGATAAAACGTTTTATCGTGTATTTTCGGCGAAATAAAAATTAATTGGCACCATTAGACCGCTTTTATCGTCCGAAATACCCCACTTTTGCCTCTGGAATATCGAACAAACTTTCGTCTACTAAATTTTGTGAAAAAAAAGACATTTATCAAAAAATTAGTTGCTATTTCTGAGCAATGAAAAAAAAAACAGTGTATCGTGCTTTTATAAATAATAAGTGTCTTCAATCGTCGACGAATATTTCACGTTGACTTTTCAAAGATCAACGAAAATCTCGTCCACTGAATTATCTCACAATGACAGTTTATCATAACTTAAGTTACTACTTTCGAGCAATTTTTTTTTTTTTCTAATGTGGTTTTGATGCAATTTTATCTTATATTGCGATTTGAATTTTTGATGACAATGAATCTCCGATATTTCAGAAATGCTTGTGAAACATCGACCAAAATTTCGTCATTTAAATTTTCTCACAATTAAATATTCGTCAAAACCTGAGATACAATTTTTTAGCGAAATTTGTATTCAATTGCACATCGCGTTTTTTTTTTTCAAAAATAATAAATCAAAGGATATGAAAAATATGCTTCGAATCGATATTCCAGAATCATACATTGATTTTACGTACGATTATCAGTACCCGAGTTACGAGTCATCATCAAAGTCAAAAGTGTATTCTTAGCTTCAACAGCTTGTAACTCAACAACGAATCATCGTACAGAGAGCTCAAACCACTCAAATTGAAGAGAAAGAACAATCCTCAAAGTGCATTGACACAGATTCCCTAAAAAAAAAATCACTCAAGCCCTAGGTCCTTTCGAAAAAAAGAGCAAAAATGTACAATATTTTTTTTTACCTCGAACTGTTCATGACTTCTGGAAAACGGCCGATGTCAAAAATATTTCAACACGAGATCTCAGAACTGAAAACACGAAGCTCCAACTTGCTTTCTCCGTCATTGCTCTACGACTATTTTTCGCCGAGTTACAGCCTTTTGAAAAAAAAAATCATATCTTGTTCTACGAAAGTACGATGTTTTTTTTTTTTCGTATCGTTCAACTTTTGTGCCTAGCATATTTGAAAACTATGCAATGCGTAACATAGACGGTTGGAGCTTCGTGTGCATTCAGGTCTGTACGATTATTCGATTTGGGTATCGAAAGAAAGGTCCGAGAAATTATTTGGGAGCCGCTGGGAGTCGTGGCGTCTATAGCGATGAACGATCAGCCGGTCTCTTCTTGGTTTCGCCGAGAGGACGAAGCGAAAACCCTCCCCGAAAAAGCGTGCCACCTGCCTATCCTCTTCGTTCGCACACACGTACACGTATATTTTGTATAGCACAGCGCCAGCAAGCTCATCGGCCCGCGCCATCGCGTCCGGCAACGCGCATAACTCTGCCAGCCCCGGACCCAAACGTTTCCTCGACGCCACGAGTTTTTCGAACTCGTGCCCCGCTCGCGATTCCTCGATCCCTCGCGTTCCTCGACTCCTCCACCATCCACTCCGACGCATCCCCATCCAATGCATCCCCCCCCCCCCCCCAGCCACCTCGCAAAATATCCGTCCTCCAAGTTTCGAATCTTCGATGTTTCGAATATCGCCATAAGTTCGAAATCTTATGTTCATTCGAATTGTAATTCGTCCGAAGATCCAAACCACCCCCCGAATTTTCTTTATTCCGACTGGTAATAATGCGACAGAATTTGAAAATGACCCGAACGCTCGAATGTCCGACAGTTTGATAAATCGAATCGAAGAGTTACGAGAACAAATGTTTTCACTCGGCAATGTTCCGACCGTTCAATATATTTCGTAAACGTATATACAGGGTGTCCCAGCTTTTTTTTTTTTTTCGGCCAAACTTTGCCAGCGTATGCCACACGCAAAAGTGAGAAAACAAAATGTTATACCAACAAATAGTGTTAAATGTTTTATAAAGGAGTTACAACTGTTAATACAAAATGATAACGAACTGGCACTTAGTCGACACAACGTACGAACGTATATCATCGAGTGTTACAAAAATTCGCATATAATCTAAAATATGTCACGTTAACTCGAAGAAAATACAACGTTAAGATAAGTCACAGCATATGGATATAGTTTTTAAAGATTTTATAATCATATTAAAAATCACTATTATAGAAACTATTATAAAAATATTATTTTAGATATTACAAGAATGTCTACACGTAAAAAAAGGTTTAAAATATCTTTAGATTTTTTTTTCTAATCATTTTGCTGATTGTGCATTTTTTTTATTGCAATTCAAAGTCGCTAAGGTAAATTTTATTCCGTTTGACCGAACCGTAATTTCACTGAAGTGTGACTAAAGAGAATTACAAAATTTAGAAGAAAAATTATAATCTGGTCATCTATTTCGCTCGTAAGAGCGTTTTTTTTTTTCGATATACAATCAGTTCGCATCTGCAATATAGTTAAGAGTTTTTCCGGGGTTCCAGGTCGACGACTGATACAACGATGGACGATCGAGTGGATCGTAGTTGTATGAAAAAAATACATAAATCGATAAATAAAAAATTAACCCAAAAAAAAAAAATCTAAATTGAACTGCAAAAAAACAAAAACAAAATAATAATAAACATGAGTAGCAAGATTGTATCGATGTTCATCTCGAGTATCTCGTCCGGGTCTTTGGGGCTGTTACTCACGGTTGACGATTCAAGTTGTCTTCAGTAGTGGCGAATAAACGAGATCTCGGTGCTTTTTTATAGCTACATATATACATATATATATATAGATATGTATATACGTGCGGTTGCAACATTAATTTCCATACAACCCGATATGTTTCAAATGTAAAGTACGACGCACGAGGCTCGAGCGGCTCTCATGTGGGCAACGACGAGGTGGACAATGTGCACGAGAGGCGAGAGAGGACGAACGAAACCGGGAACCGAGGGGCAAATGCACCCTCTGTATAAGGGACAGAAGATAACAAAAAGAATAAGAATAAGACGAGGAAAAAAAATATATATGTATAATGATAATAATAAGGGCTAACTGGTATGCGCGGAAACTAGTTTTTTTTTCTTCAGCTTGGGGTGTGGAACCCTGTCTATTGCTCTCTCTCTCTCTCTCTTTTTCTCTTTTGCTCTTCTTCTCTATCTCTCTCTCCGACTCTATGCTCGATTACAATGTGGGATTGGCATTCGGCGAGCATCATAAAAGTTTGCTTGATTTTCCAGTGAACGTTGCGCGGTGCGAGTCTCCATTCGCACCAGTGCTGCGCATGTATATAGCTTCGAAGTTTCTCATTCGCGATTCGTTTATCTGCCGTGTCAGCCAACTCTTCGTTATATGTGTCCCATCGCCATTGTAACGTTGTTCCTGTCTAACTCGACAGAGTTCTCACACTCGTTTCTCGGCGCTTAGCTATTTCAACGGCGTAAAAAAATAAATTAAGAAAAAACAAAAATAATTTAAACTGAGCCAACAACGATTTTCTTCATCTAATTTTCATTTTCAACAAACAAATCCCAACAGCTTAAAATTAAACCGGTTAATTTAATAAAATGCTACATTTTCATTCTTGTCAATATATTGGAAAATATTGCCATTCCATTGTTGCAAATATGTTGGAAAATATTTGTCAACATATTTTCTTCTTTATAATTTTTCCATCGTAGATCAAAATTATTTTCATCGATTATTCTGCAACGCAATTGATTCCATCGCGTTTATCGTTAGTTCGTCGATAAGCTGATTAGATTTTCGTAACCCCGAATATTGACATTTTTTCCTTGTTCTCAAAAAATGTAGCTTGGAAAATAATTGAATCAATGAAGCAAAATCGTTGACATTTTTTTTTTTTCTAATAATCGTTTGACAGACGTTTGATCATAATTTATTGTATATATATATATATATATATATATATATATATATATATATATATGAAACACGTCTCAACGGCGTAGGCGTGTACGACGCGCGAACACGCACGCGTGCCCCATATGTCCGACGCGCGACCGCAGAAGCCTCGGGCGTCCCTCGCTGTACCGCCGAGGAAGCCCTCTATGCACTTTATGCACTTTGCGGCACGGCGCGGACCGACGACCCGCCGCACAATGCATCGCTTTGCAGGCACGTGCACAACATCGCCATTATTATATTCTCCCTTGCACAAATACACGAGTATGCACACGCTGCACCATCCGACTTGTATGCACCCGCGAGATTCGGAGATGCAACGCGAGTCGACCGGTCCCGCAGCCACAATCCGAATTTAAATCGCGACTGCTCGGTAGCGATAGATGCTTCATCAGCTTCTCTTCTTATTTGTTTGTTTGTTTTTTTTTTAAATTTTTTTTTTACTTCTCCAAAGTGTTATCGTCGTATTGCAATTCTCATCAATTGATCAAAATTAAAAATGTAATATTCGATTTCAAATAATTATTTGAAATCGAAAATTGAATTTTCCGATCCACAGTTTTTCCTTTATCATTGGTCTTTCCCCTCCCCCCCTGCCCAACGAACAAAATGTGAAACTGAAGCAAGTATTGATAATTATCAATTCCCATCGATACAAAAATAGCGAGAAAAAAAAACGCGGACGTGGCTCGTGCATATTTCGCTGCATTGTGTGACTCATGCGATCGATGGACTCTGAACCATCTGCTGACCAAAACACAGCCAATAGGTCCTTCCATTGAAAAACACTCGTATATTGCCTTTGAAACGTTACAAATGTCTAGCTTTGAGCAACGAAAAAAGAAAAAATCCGTTTTGTCAGTTGAGGAAATAAAGTCTCGATATCTCCGGCCTTTGGAACTTATTGTGAAAAAAAAATATACGAATTACCCATAGAACTCGAAAAATATTGTGACACCACACGACCACTTTAAGGGGGGAGTAAGGTTAATTAGATACAAGAATCAAATATTTTCGATAATTTTCTTGACGACACAATTGATATATATTTATTTTTATAATTGCTACATGATGAACACTTAAATAATATTCTATATAAAATTTTCATTAAATTCCATGAAAAAATGAGCCATTGACGCGTCATAATTCATCACTGGATCATCTGAAATAAAAAATACCAACATTATTTCATTAGTTGATAAGTTTCTGCACCTAACAACCTCAATTTTTTATCAAATTGATTTTTCAATTGTTCAATGTACACTTGGAAGTCAAAATAATCATTATTCATCAATTTTGTTTCCCACTATTTTGACTTCCAAGTGCTATAAAAAATTAGAAAAAATCAATAAGAAAAAAAAACTCGACGTTGTCGACCTGCAGAAACTCATCAAGAAACTTTATACTTCGTTCGTGGCAACATTGTTGCAGCTTGTTTTTTTTTCCTTCCTTCTTTCCCGAGTTTCGTAATGGTGCATTAACCCTTTCGAATAAACAAACTGGAATTTCTCGTAACCACATATATATATATATATCTGTCGAACACTGGTTCGTGAGTTGTTCGAACGATAATGGTGCATCGACCCCGGGACCCGGGCAAGTTCGGTGCACATATCCTCAACGTCAACCCCTCGATGCACTGTTACATGTGCAACAAGGGGTTGCACGTGGTTAGTTGTGTTTTTTTTTCTTTCTCTTTTTCTTTACACCATTTGCATAACAAGGCCGCACTGCATAAAGTGCTTACGCGTACGTGTGTACCGTTCAAATAGCTTTGGACTAGTACTCATCGCACACCGGATGCATGAATGCAGTTGCACCTTGTTACGTCTCGTTGCAATTGAGTCGTGATGCGTTAACAGGTAGCCCGTAGTACGACGTTGTTTCGTTTCCCCTCGCCCTCTTGTACGTTCGTTCGGACCCTCGCCGGATCTTCTTGCCCCCGAACCCACCCTCCCCCCCCCCCCCTCCCTTCCCCCCCGCCCCTTGTGAATCGGTACACATATCGGGTACGCTTTTCATGCGCAACAACAAGTACCGGTGTGATTCCTGTACAACGAGTACATTCACCTCGTGGTTCGTAAACCGTCCGAACCAACACTGGCTTCATCCCCTTGATTCATCCAATTAGCATTTGTGAAACATTTGTGGTAACGTAAAAAAATCGTCGGCTACTCGTTTTTTTTTTTTTTTTTTTCCATCCGCCATCAAGTGCATTGCGTTTAATTGGATTCTTTCGAAAACAGGAGCGAAAAATTGTGCAATTAATAAGAGAAAATAATAATCATTGATGTGAACATTTTATTTGATATTCTACGAATATTTTATAATTACGATTATATTATTGTTTGATTCTCGATTGAAGCATATAAATCGATATTTCAATTTTTTTTTATATATATAACATCGATTTTTTACATTATTTTCCATCATTTAAAAAATTATTTTTTAATGAAAGAAAAAAATTGTATGGTGTATCGAAATTTTGGAAAAACTCGATTCTTTCCAAAATTGAAGGATGAATAAATAAATATATATACATATATAAGGGACATGATACCCACTCTGGGAAAAAAACGTCATCCAATTAGAAACGTTCGAGATAGCAGTTAAATCTTTAAAAAAATGAGTGATATCGTAGGATCCAAAAGTTACGAAAAAAAAAAATCGTCGATCACATCGTACGATAGAAGGGTGTCAATGCGGTGATTTGGGACGTCCAGCACCCCCCATATATATGTATATATATATATATTTTGTTACTTTCGGATTTTCGTGATAAATTTGAAGCTGTTTGAAATATGTTGCGGATGGCATTGGCAATGGGGAGGTCGATACGATTTATTTATGCATTGAAGGAGGGTGGTTCGCGGCACGATGGTCGTAACGTGCTTTCGAATTTGCATAACAAGACTCGGTGGACTTTGTTGCGGTATTTCTTCGAGTGTCGGTCGAGTATTATTACGCGAGTACGAGAGGGCGAGGAGCGGAGGGGGGGGGGGGCAATTGAGACGAGCGGTGAGGAATACGTAGGTTAGGTAACGTGGGGATGAAAGTACGTGAAGGTACGTTTTTGGCGTTGCTTATGGAGGGTGGTGAAGCCAATTGGCAAGTGTATCTAACGTCCACCTGTGACTCATCTCGCGTGAACTTACCTCAGGGTTGACCCTTTCCCTCCCTCTTTCTCTCTCTCTCTCTTTCTCTAATAGTTAATTATTAATGTTTAATTCTTAATTAATTTTTCGAATTGTATTTCGTAATCGCGATACAGGTTAAGTCGTAGAGTTAATGCAGCTATAGAAATTTTTCTAGAAACTATAAAATTTTTTTCAGAACTATAGAAATTCAAAAAGAATTTGAATGTTGGTTAACAAGTGATTGAATATTTCGTGGAATAATATTTCGTTCTATGTTGCTTACTGAATATATAATAAAACAAGTAGTTGAGATATGACATTTGACCTAGCGTTTGATTGGTGGTCAGTAATAAAAATTTCAATCATTCGTAATCAAGTGCACATTAATCGCATATAAAAAAATTCCGACAAAATCATAACGAAAAGAGTGCGACAAAACCAGAATCCCAACTTCGCGAAGCTGCAACGTTGTCGTTCAATCACCCCCACGAAATCATCATTGAGACACATAAATTTCCAACGACCAGTCCGCGATATAAACTTGTCCGAAAAAAATAACCAAAAAAAAAAAAAAAAAAACAACAAATATTTTCAAAAACTCTTTTTCTTTTCCGACGATCACGCGACGTAGTCGACCGTCCCCGAGTATACCGAAGAATCCCGCTTCGCGATCTCAAAACGCATTTCGAAAAAAAATGCAATATTCAATTATTCGGCCGAAGGCTACGCTTACATGTTAATCGTTGAAAAATTTTTTGGGCAATGTGTAATTTCGTCGAAAATTGTGGACACACACACCGAACCGAACAAATTGCCGCAAGTCCGCGTCTGGCTTGTTTCATGCGATAAGCGTGAACGCGTTGCATCGCCAAGTTTCTTCGTCGTTTTTTTTTTTTTTTTTTTTCAATTTTTTTTTCTTTTTTTCGCGTGAGGCTGCAGTCCCGGCTGCCGCGTATTTTTCTTATTTTTGCTTTTTTTTTCATTCTCCCTCGCTGTGTTGCGCGTGCGCGGTGGTTCGCTCTCGCTTGGTTGCCCCTTCCCCGGGGCCCGATGGGAATCGTTGCAAGCGGCGCGTGCCAACCTCGTGCTTCGGCTCCTCCCCAACCCTTTTGCTGCGTCCCCCCCCCCCCACCTCCCCCCACCCCGCGTCGGAAACCGACGTGCGGTGCAACTCGAACCCCCTTCCGACTCTTCGTAATCGTCGTCGTCGTCGTTTTCGCCGTTGTCCACTTCGTCTTCATCGTCTTCGTCTTATTCTTCGTCTTGTTCTTCAGTCGCCACTGCTTCTGCCGCTGCTGCTGCTGCTGCTGATGCAACGAACACGACTCTCGCCGGCGTTTACATTTTCTCCATTCTCCTCTTCTCTCCTCTTTCTCTCTCTCTCTCTCTCTCTTTCTAACTTCACCCGGCGCCTGCTCGCTATACTTGCCCACCCCTCAACTACCATGTCCCGTGTGCACCGAGCAGCACGCGACCCATGTGCACGCACGACGCGGACGCACTTGTTGCACCCGAACCGCGCGCACGCTCCTCTCTCGTCACTCCATTGGCCCGCGCACCCCGCGCGCACGTCGCATCGTCACATCCTCCTTCCACGCCCGATATGCACTTATGTTCGCGCGTATCATCCGCGCCAAACTACATCCACCGGCCCGTCATCGACCGCTTTGTCCGTTCTCACACGTCACACGTTCGAATTAAATGCAATTCTGGCATTGAGCTATTGCAAATTGCAAATTGTTTGTTCAAAATCAGCGAATCGTCGATTCACCGACTTGGACCATATCATGTCGTACATGTTTTTTAGCCTTGCAAATTATTTAGGCATAACCAATGATCAATTAACACTGTGTTAATGTTAATTTTCCACTTCTCATGATATAATTCAACAACCCCGAAACAAAAACCCTTTCTCGGGATATTTTTTTACCTTTATAGTAGTACCCTCCGTAAGAGAGTTCCTCGTCAGATTTTCATAAAACTCACAGGCATTCTTATAGGTATTGATGAGATAAAGGTTCGGTTTAATTTTTATGGCTTTCCGGAGCGCGAGAAAAAAAATATATCAACACTTTTATTTTCACACGTTTAACATTGAGCCTCATGGAGAATCACCCTTAATTCGATATAATACAAAAAGTCCTCGTCAGATTTTAATGAAAACACTTGAGCTGCAAGTTGAATATTCGAAAAACATTTTGGTCACTTGCCAGTAGAGATCGGGAGACTGTGATGATAATAATAAGCAAATAAACATCGGGAAAATACAGTTCATATGAGAAGTTGGTCGTGACCCAGTAGGCATGGCAACGTTGCGCGTTCGTTTCCCATCTTCTCTCTCTCTCTCTCATTAATCGACATCATAACACGCGACGTTGTCACATCAAAGTTCTACGCACCTCAATCAGGATATGGTATATCTTAGACTTGCTTTGACTCTTAGAGTTTGTGGGATACTACCTTAAACGGGTTCTATGAATATGGGAAAGATATTTTTTTTTTCCTTATGTCAATATTTCGAGAAGTTGCGATAAATATTTTTATTGGAAAATAATGATAATTAAGGGGGATACGGTGGCGTCTGCGAGGAGAGTCGATAAAAAAAAAGTGTTTTGCTTGTCAGGATGGACGAAGGGTTAATGAGAGTTTCGATTTTTCACAAAATGGCGGATGCTCCAAGTCAAAATTTCGTTTTTCGGCCAAAATTTCACTCATATTTTCGGTTGTAAATCAAAAAAACTATTCACCTAAGATGAAAATCTTTCCTTTCTATTTCCTATACTATTATTATTACATTATTGCATTGTATTTTTACTATTATATAGTTTAATAATATTATTATATTATTAAACTATATATATATATATATATATATATATATATATATGTGTGTGTGTGTGTACCTGAGAAATGTTGTTTGCATCGAGCTCGTTCGAATCCGAGTTAAAAAGAATAACGTAAAACTAGTCTGCGGACACGCGTCGACAGTTCGATGTTGTTTGACGTCGTCATGCATGAGCGAAAACTACACAAGTTCGTCGAGAGCTCAATCGAAACGCAAATTCTCGTTCTCACTAACGTGTTCCCCCCCCTCATTCCTAAACATTTCCCCACGATCGTGGTCCTCATGCATATGATGCCAAAGAAACGTTGAAAAAATTTGAATGTCTAAAGAGTACTTGTGACTTTTTAGTAGGATTAAAACTCGAACAAATATTTATTCTCACTTATTTTTATTCATTCAGTTTTGTCTTATTATCCGTGTGGTGTCGTCCGCCTCGCACGTCACGATTCCCAGTGAGTTGACGCGTAAGATCGAAGAAAGACGAAAGGGGCCCCGAGGACACGGGGCGAAGGGGTGATATGGTTTAGATATCGCGATACCGGTGAATCCGCACGAGAACCGGGAAATCCGTTTGACAAATATAGAAAGACGTCGTGGACACGCCCATATATATGTGGTTCTTATGGGCCCACGGACAATTTTTTTTTTTTTTCAATACACAATTTCGTTCTCACGTGTAACAGTTACCATTGTAAACCAGTCGAAAACAAAACCAGAGCTGACCGGTCACCGGCCTCGTTCGGATACGTACTCGTCACGTGTGTGTGTGTGTGTGTGTGTGTATGTGTGTGTGTGTGTGTGTGTGTCGTATCACGATATCCGAATATTATATGAATATATTCATCCAATCTCGCGAAGTTTGTTCGATGAATATATATATTTTTTTGAGCACCACGTGTCCAATCTTCGTTGTTTTTTCATTTGTTCAAAAAAGAAAACAAAAAATCTTTTCTTTTTTTTTTATTTGATACTCTGGCAAGTGTTACCCCGGCTCGTGATTGAGAACGGAATTTCGAGAAATTCATGTAAGAGATTTATGCCCCAAATTTCGATCGAGCCAATTGACCCAGATATGTTGATTATCAAATTAATGAAAACAAGAAAAAAAAGGAACAAAAATAATTAACGAAAATCGATATTTCCATACAAGCCGCATTGAATCAAAGTCAGATTCTTATTTTGAAATGAAAAATGAATTTTCACAACAATCACAATGGCGTACCTTCGTTTTTCGGTTTCCGTGTTTTTTTTTTTTTTATTTCAATTCGGTGTCTTGAAACGTTTAACCGGCTCGTAATTGAGATCGAAGTGTTGGAGAAGTTCATCCGTGTCCGAAAACAATTTCACTGAGTCACTAATAACGAACCTACAATAATTTCGTTGATTAGTTCACAAATTTCGTTCAAACCGATTGACCCAATTAATTCAATTATAAAATTAATGAAAAAAAAAGTTAAGAAGAACGAAAGAATCAACGGAAATCGATATTTCCATGTAAACCGCGTTTCATCGAAGTCAGATCCTCATTCTTACATAATAATAAATCGTCGTAATAATAATTAATAATGCCAAATTGCCATGCACAATATTTACATAAATATATATTTTTCATGTTTGTTTTGTCACACATCGGTTTCAAATTATACGGACGAAAACGGAAATCTGTAAAACGCTTGTGTAATATCCGCGGGTAAGATTTTTTTGCAAACACTTTTTCGTGTGCCACCCTTCCCCCCCTCCCCCTCCCCACCGTTTATAATCTCCGTAACGTTGCGAAACACGGATGCCGCGCGCGCAGTAGTTCGAACGTAATAACAGGGGTCTTCCAATCCGAATCGACGATCGGGAGCTCCGGGCCGTCTGCGGCAACGGAATGCAATTTGCGCACTTGGATAATGCGCGGCGGCGGCGGCGCGCGACGAGCAACGACGAGAACGATTGGCGGGGGGCGGGGGGTGGGGGGTTAATAAAATCCGATTATATCGGTCGCCAAGGCTGATCAGCCCCCAACCCCCCACCCACCCCCAACCGCTCAACGTGCTTCTTCGCCTCGCCCGCCAAACGTTCGACGCTGTAAACAAATAAATAAGTTAATAAATAATAATAATAATAATAATAATAATAATAATAATAATAATAATAATAATAATAATAATAATAATAATAATGATAGTAATCGTATGAAATGAAATAAACAATATGTAGTATAGTATGATTTTATCTAGGGTCTCTAAAATTTTACCGTCAAAACCATTTAATGAGAAATGAATTAAATAATAATAATAATAATAATAATGCTTTTTTGATATACTTTCGACCACTGTACTGACAAATTTTTTCGAACATCCGGATAAAATTTACACATGAAAATTCATTCTTCTAACTCTAAACTCTAAGAAAGTTCATAAAAAAATCGAATATACGAAATTTTCGATCTCGTTGACCTGCTCTCGTATTTCGTTTAATCATAAAAACCCAACCAATGACCATAAACGGGCTTCCGATATTTCTTACAATAACGACAATCACACGCAGATCACGAAAAAAAAAAATCCCACCGTCGCATAGCTTCCTCTATGAGTCAGAAGAAATACCGAAAAAGTTGTCAATCTTGTAAAATTGTGCAAACAGATGTTCCTCTATGCCATTTTCAATTTTTACATATTTTTCTATTTTCGTTTTTTTTCTGGAGTACATAAAACGAAACCGCAGTCGATATGGAATATATATATATATAAAAAAAAGGGGTGATCCCGACAGTGGCCCCGGCCCCAAAGAGCCGAAAAATTTCGCGCAAGCTTTTAATGCGCCGAGACGAGAGACGAGGGAATTACACGGGACGCAGCGAAGGAGCAAGAAAAACGTTGAAGAAACAAAAAAATAATGTAAAAAAAAAAAAAAAAAATTGGAAACGAAGAAGAAACACACCGACACTCCGCGTTCGTCCCGAGATCCGTTCGCGTCCGCAGGTGACGACGTAGCTTCTCAGCGGCAACCCCATCCTCGTCCTCCCCCCCCCCCCTCCCCTTCCTCACCCTCGTCCCGCTGAACCTATTTCTCTCCGCGTCGTTTAATTATCCTCAAAATTGAACCACGCTGACGTGCAATAATTATTGTTATCCCCGTTTCGCTTCTTGTCCTCTCGTTCAAGTTTTCTCACTTTAATTCACGTCTCTTCACCGTGGTCCTCGCTGATGCACTGGTTTGGCTTCGACGATCGCGCGGTACAGGCCCCACACCGCTTATTTTTTTTCTCGCATCTTCTCGTCATCGTAGATTCTCATCACCGTATACTTCTTAATGCGGATCATATGCTCTGTACAAAGATTTTTTCACGTGCAATTTTACGATCCTCGACGACACCTGCCGTACGTTTGTTTTTTTTTCTATTTTTTTTTTTTTTAATTATTATTTCTTCTAAAGACTTTTGTGAGGAACTTCGGTAGCTGAATTGCGACTCAGTGGCAATTATCCTCGGTCTGTTGAAGTTATAATTCCAATGCGATGCGGCTGAGTGTTCTGTGTAGATGGTCACGATTTGTTAATTCGTCTCGTGATGCACCTTAATCGTTATTAAGGTAGAGTCACCTTCTATGAGAGAGTTCCTCGTCAGATTTTCATGAAACTTGGCATACTTATAGGTATTGATGAGAAAAAGTTTCGGTTAAATTTTCATGGCTTTCCGGAGCGCGAGAAAAAATTATGTCAACACTTTTATTTTCACACGTTTAACATGGAGCCTTAATGGAAAATCACGCTCAATTTGATATAATACAAAAAGTCCTCGTCAGATTTTAATGAAAACACTTGAGCTGCAAGTTGAATATTCGGAAAACATTTTGGGCACTTGAAAGTAGAGATCAGGAGACTGTGATGATAATAATACGCAAATAAACATCGGGAAAATACAGTTTATGTCAGGGGTTGGTCGTGATCCAGTGGACACGACAACGTTGCGCGTTTGTTTCCCATCTTATCTCTCTTTCTTTCTAATCGACATCATAACACGCGACGTTGCCACATCAAATTACTACGCACCTCAATCAGCAGATGGTATATCTTAGGCTTGCTTTGACTCTTACAGCTTGTAGGATACTACCTTAAGGGGGCAAAAAATTATAATTTTTCTTTCTTTCCTTTATGATACGATCAATCCAAATTTTCAAATCGGTGAAAAAATTTCAGGAGAACCCAAAAGTTGCCTGAAGACCAAAAAAATCCTAGGATAAGTTAATTTTTTGTTATATAGCTTTTTCAGTGATTAACTATAAGCTGCTATTATTGTAGCATTGAATAGTTTGTGGTGCAGGGTTTTTCGTTTAGAGGGCAAGTCCACCGATTCACACCACTCTACTTATATACGAAGAAGAATAAGTCAAGTGAACCCAAAAGAACCCGGAAGAACGATATACGTTGAATTATATGTTGAGAAAAATAATGTTGATGTAAACGTAGTTGGAAAATATAATGTTTAAATGAACGTAGTTGAAAGAGAGAGAGAGAGAGAGGGAGAGAGAGAGAGAGAGAGAGAGAGAGTATGTTGAGTTTTATGTCGAGTTGATCGACATGGCGACATTTACAAATGTTAAACAGGTTCCCGCCAATGGGTTTCGGTAAATTGAAAATTTTCTCAAATCGATTTATCGCGCTACAGAGTCCATCACCGCGAAACACACATTTTACTCGAGTCTCCGTGCTCGTACATGCATTAGTGTGTGTGTGTGTGTGTACGTGTGAGGACGATAAGGGTGCGAGTTCAGATATTTAACGGCTATTCGGTTTAATTGGCGTAACCGAGGCGCAAAAAGAGATGAGAGAGACCGCGTGGCTTGTATAAGAACACTGATGGGTCTTCGAATAAGAAAGCGGTTGTACACTACGTTCGTTCGATGAAACAAGTCGCGAACGAGCACCTGGCTTCCCTCGATCCTATCTCGATGGATACCAATTTTCGTCTCATTTTAATTCATTTTTATCATCATCATTATTTTATTTTTTACAATATTTCATTCGATCCATTTTTTTTTTTTTTTTCACTAGTTCATTATTTATTTTTATCTCGTTTGTCACTCGATCGTCGATCGTGTGGACATGTGATGCCCGTCACGCAACGCCGTTGAGAAGCATTGAATAATAATTGTTTGATTACTTTTTTCTCGGCCTTGGGATTTAGACTGTTTTGAGATTTTTTTTCTTCTTTAATTTTCTTATTTTCACGAACAAATTTTCATTCAACGTTGAACGGAAATATTGTTGAATCATCGTTTTATTGTTTTGATAAATTTCTTATGTGTTATCAATTACTCAAATATCAATAATCGTATTATTATTCTGACAAATGTCAATAATTTCAATTTATCGTAATCGAATAATTTTTTTATCCAACATTTTCGTCGAAACTCAATCGTTCGGCAGCCGATTGAATTCAGTGATAGAAAAAAGAAAAAAAAACAATGACTTAAAATATAAAAAATTTAATCACAGACTTATATCGAATATTCACAGCACCAAAAAAAAATCACAAATTTCCACAACAGCGAGGCATCACCAATTTATTCGACAATCTGACGTTGCACGAGATTTTTCAGCGACCTATGTGTGTGATACACAGAAAGAAGGAGGACGGCGAGGGGGGGGGGGGGTCAGAGAGTGGTTGGAAAAGTGTGAAACCGAAGTGGAATGAATAAACTCCCCGGTACATTGCAACGGTAGAAGCTGAGCCGGATGCGGACAATGCGTGATTTGCATGCCAATTCAGGTCACGCTGTACCCTCTTCCGCTCTCTTTCTTTTTTCATTTTTTTTTTTATGCTTCCCTCGTCTCTTCTTCCTCTTCTTCGGTCTTTCATTCTGCGCAAAACCGTGCGTCAATGGGTTCAACCGGTGAAGCGTTTTGGAAAAACGAAACCGAAAAGAAGCGCGCGGCGAGAAGACCGCGGAAGAGGCGGAAATTTAAATACACACGGTATATCTGACGACGACGTTGTGTGAGTGCGCAACGCAAACCATGAACCGTGAACCACGAAGAACTCGAAGGAATTGTTAGCGCATGGCAGAATGGAATAAAAGACACGGAAAACCAACGACCTCGAACGTGTGTGTATGTGTGTGTGTGTGTGTGAGTGTGTGTGTTTGTGTATAGACAAAACCACTATTCGCCATAACCGATGCGCAGCCATTATTATCGTAGGACAATTTCACACATACACGAACGATAATCTATAACGCCTCTCTCTCTCTCTTTCTCTCTCTTTCCCATTCCTCTTGTTCCCGCACTCACATCCTCAAATATGTCGTTTTTTTTTCTATGCTTGCAGGGGTAGCGGCAGTGCCCTACCGGAATCCCCGGTCGACCAGGTCGGCAACGGATGGAGGTGAGTCCCCCGTGTCCTTTCTATATCTCACTCCGTATCTCCCAGCTTGTCCTCGTCTATCTCTCTCTCTCTTTCTCTCTCTCTCTCTATCTCCAGCAACGTTCCAATCATTACGTTTCTCAATGTTACGTTCTCACCCTTTTTTCCATTCAAACGGGTTGTTGAAGTTCGTTTTTCCGCATTCGCATAGGTTGACGCTTCACTTGCAACACTGCAAACTCTGTAGGCAGTTTAAAATGAAATATAAATGAAAAATTTGCTCGAGGGGTTGAGGCTTCATCTTGTAACCCTGATAAAAAACGATAATTTTTTCTTTCAAACGGTATTTGTTGTTATGGAAAACTAGAATTATGTGAACTTAGAAAATAATTTAATTTATTAATTGATTGATAATCAAATTGTCGTAACGAATTAAATGATATTCCTCATCGTCATACTGTTTGCAAACTGTACACGTAACTCAATTGACAGTTTTTCGAATGAAAATTTTGTTTTAACATTTGGATTGCAAGATTTAAGGTTTATGTGACATGAAATTGAGTGTATAGTCGATAATTTATTCACAATTGATTGTGATTTGTTGGAAAAGTGAATTGTCGCACATTTTATTTTTGAAGGATGACAATTGTGGAGACAATTGTGTGTGTGTGCGTGTGTGTGTGTTTATTTGTTTTTTAAAAAATGCATATGACTTGATGAAAAAGTCGAGAGTTGATTTTGCAAAATGTATGAGAGATGCATTTTAATCGTATATACTAAAGACGAGACGATAAGACCGAACGTGACCGACAAGAACGTCATGCGGGGACTAGTTGCACGTTGATTTCCATTTGAAAAGATTTCGGGTATGCACGTTCGTGTGCACGAAGCACTTTTGCGAATAATATATAATTGGCCGGGTTTGATGCACGTGTGTCGAAAGTTTCATTGGCCTCGTCAATTGTGACCGCCGCAACTATTGAAGACGCGTGGCGTGTGCTCAATCGTGATCATCGATGTGATCGTTGTTTTTTTTTTTTTCGAATTTCAATAAATAACGATAAAAATTGGTTATTCTCAGTCACGATCGTTTGCGGATTCTCGAAAAAAACTTTGTACAAAATAATATGTCATTGGCTAATAACACACACACACACGCGCGTTGAACGACTAAATTAATGCAAAGAATTAATTTTATCTCATCAAATCACGAAATATATGAATTAATTAATTAATTAAATATATAAATAAATAAATAAATAAATAAATGCGTTATTTTTCTAAATAATTATTTTTACGTTTATTACCGTTCTTTTTATCGATCTGCACGCTCGACTATGTTCTACGTGGCTCGTACTGGGAATTGTTTTTTTTTTTTTTTTTTTTTCGTTTTCCCCCAAAAACTCTAAACCACAGACTGAAAAAAATACAGTCGGCACACGCTTCATTCACCTGGCTATTTACGAGGTCCCGCAACTATTAATTAGCTTCGAAAAAAAAAAAATAAAAAAAATAAAAAAATAAAAATAAAATAAGGCGGCTGGTTTCGGAAACGACGAGAGCGTCCAACCCAACGTCGCCCCTAACCCCGTCATTTCCTAACCTACCCCAAATTTCGCGTCGTACAAAACGATTCGACCGTCCGTGTCCGCGGCGAACCTATATATCCCCGACGTGCACGTTGCACCAGACTGCACCGCACCCAGACACTCTCATTATGAACAACGCCGCCGAGACTGCACAAAGGTTTTGAAACGTGAAGTCGCGCTCGTGCCGGATGCGATCACATTCTCTTCGTGAATTTTGGGTCACTCGGCGGCAGCGAGCGCATATGTCTCGTCCGAGTTTGAACCTCAACCTTGAAACCATCGGGCACACGATTACGTAATCGTTCCGATTGATCGAAATGGCTGCTCCGTCGATATTGTAGATCGTCGATCGATTTTCGTCGGAAAAAAATTTGCATAAAATTTTCGAGGGTTCATCCACCGCACGCTAGGGGGGGTTCTCAGTCATCTCCCGAATATTTATATCTATTTTTTTACGTAGAAATAGAAAACATAAATAACATACAATTTCCGGATTATATCTATGGAAATTATTTATAGTTTGCACATAAAAAACATATGCCCACTTATATATATATATATATATATATATATATATATATATATATATATATATGGACCATTCTACCAAATATAGGCATCGGTTTGGATGATCCCCCCTCAGAATCTTTTTCAATTTTTTCAGCATGTAGTCCTTGATGACCTGTATGTACCTGAATTTATTTACATTTTTTCCTCCATTATTGTGGCTGTAGTAATTATGGGCATTTCGTCACATGTCTGAGTTTCTTTTTTTTTGTCAATTTAATTTCGAAGTATTTTATCCCAAAATAAAAATTACACTTAGAGAGTGCATTTCCATGTAAAATTATCTCAAATTTTCGAAAAAAAATATTGATTTTCAGTTTTGACTAACTAAAAGCTCTTAAAATCGAGCTTTAATCATAAAAAGTTTTTTTTCAGGCATGTCTGAATTTTTTTTTCAATATTTTTTTCAGAAAGCTGAGAAAATGTCACGTTATGAAAGTCAGATTCACACGGTGGGTTCTCTGTAAAAACTTCTAGAATCGAAATGAAAATTCGAAAATTCAATGATAAATCGAATTTTTATTTCCTTCATTTAAAATCCTTAGGAGCTATTGATAATTTGAGATTTGAGTCTTTTTTTTCCACTTGGGGATGTTTATTCGAGACTGCGACACGCGGACCGAAGCTTTGTCCGGTCGCCCGCTCGTCTGTGCACCCGATTTTTGGAAACATAGAGACAAGCCATGTTAACCATACGTGTGTGGGTTTGTGTGTGTGTGTGTGTGTGTGTGTGTCGAGATAGGAACCACACACGACCCGGCCCGTGAGCCCGCCTACGGTTTTCGACACCCCCGCGTCGTCGTCGCGCGTTCAACTAATTTTTCCGTTGAATGGCCAATCGATTATCTCCTCGACCGAGCGTGAAGCTTCCGATGGCTCCTAGACTCCGGTGTCTTCGGCATCGCGATGAAAACTTGTGGAACAACGCGCATCCTACACCAAACCGTCTCCCAAGCCCCTCTGTCTCTTCGCCCTTCCGCCCTTCGATCCCGATACACCCTTTCCCGAGCCTCTCGGGCCATATATGCACGGAATAAAGTAAGAGCCGAATTACTTTTGCTACTCGGCTATGAAAATTGCAACGGGACCCGGACCGAAACACCTTCACCCCTCTCCTCCCTCCACCCTCTTCGAGACCCTTTTAACTCTTCATCCTTCGTTCGTTTCGTGCCCCACCCCCACCCCCCTTGACACCCGAAAAAAAAAAACTTTTTCTCTGCACTTTGTGGACGACCGACGTTGCCCATCAGTTCGTTATGTATATATGTATACATGTGTGTGTGTGTGTTTTACGTTTATACCCAAACTGATTGTGATAGAGTCGTCTGACCCCGACGTGGGTCGTCTCTGGACCGAAGGAATCGAGCCGAAAGAAAACGTCAGACTGCTGGAAATAAAAATAATGAAAATAAAATTTTAAAAAATGTTATACATATATATATGTGTGTATGGTGAAAAAAATTGGAAACAAAACAACAAAAATATTCAGTCTGTTAATTTTTTTGTTTTTATTTCATCGGACAACGCAGCAGCAGCCTTTGAACCTTATGTTTTCTTTTTCTTTCGTGTTTTTTCTTTTTTCTTCTGAAATTTTTCGGCGAAATTCTTGTGATGAACATTATTGAAAAAATAATTGTTTTAATTGACAATTGAGATAAGTGACTCGATTAATATTATTTTGAAGTCATCGAAGTCGGTGAGTCATCGTGAGATTGTCTCTTGGATGTAACGGCAACGCTTATTTATCGGTAACAAGTAAGATTCGTTCGTACTTCATGTGTATATATATATATATTAGGATGGTCCTTAATGGGGGTATCGACGAACTTGAACATCATGAGATTTTCAGGCTAATTCGGTAATTATTTTTCAGCGTTGTCCCTGAACACGAAAAAAATTCTTCATTCACATAAATCTATTTTCAAATGGTAGACTCGTACATTTTTCATGAAAACATAAACACAAATAAATGTCAATTTGTGTTGAAATCGCTTATCAGATGTTATCATCGTTCATCGGTTCGCCGTTATCGATAATACACAGATGAGATCTTGTGAAAAATCGCACGAGTAGTTATGCTCATTGACAATAAATTTATGTGCATAAAAAATTTGTTGCGTGCTTAGGGAGAACTGGAAAAAATAATTACCGAATTAGTCCGAAAATCCCATGTTATTCAAATGGGAAATAAAACGAGCTTACAGCGACGTCTTCTCATTGGACTATAGAGCTGGGGTTTCGCACATATTTTTATTTATTCATTTCTAACCTATCTGGGGGGTGCACTTGTCGAAGTTCGTCAACGACCCCCATTAAGGACCACACTGATGTATATATGTTCGATGAAAACGCCGATTATTTTCTCGGAATCGTGATCGGGTCCGAATATGAGGGGGAGGGGGGGAGGGGGGGCGTCTCGCGGTCCATCGTTCTGTATTGCATCGCCCTCAAGGGCCAACGAGCCGATCGCGCTGCGTCGAATCGGACCGAACGATGACGATGACGACGAAGACGACGACAACGACGAGAACCGTGCGACTGCGGAGCCGCGCGGCCCCCCCCCCCCCCCCCCCCGGAGCCAGAAGACTCGGGTTCACTTGACGAGGTAATCACGGGACACCCGGGCCAACTCTTAAACGAAGCCGAAGGGAAGGTCGTATTCATCAGGCCAATAATTCATTTCGCCTGCACATAAATTAGTTATTTCGTTTGCTCTCGACCGCCGCACCGACCGGCCTGCCTGCCTGACCCCCCGTCCCCCCCCCCCCCCCGCCCCTTTCCCTCCTCCCCACGATCACGACAATTCCGCACGACGTCGAACCACCTTAAAATTCAACTTCACATTCCACGCCAACGATATTACGTTCGTTATATAACAAAATAAATAAGAAATTCGACAAAAAAAAAATCTTTATTCATTTGAAATTGAAGAAAAAAATAATTTATTCATTTTTAGTCAAGCGTATTGACGTGTTCGACATCTTGAAACTCGAAAATTTTGAAGATGTAATGAAAATTCGTGCCTGACTGCGATTTTTGTTGTTGTGAAATTCACGATTATTAATAAACGGAGGTTTCGGGAAATATAATTTTTTTTTTTTTTCAAATTATGCACAATAAATTTTGTGAAGATTTTGCCAAACTCGTGGTTGGACGCTGGAAAATTGCCCACGATGGCATTATATTCGCGCAGCTGGACTTTAACAAATCGTTCGAACTCTTCTTTCGGAACGCAGGTGGCTCTTCTTGGTTCTCTCGCGAGCTCACCCCCCCCCCCTCCGTCTAAGAATGATTATGATAAATCTGCTTCAGGTATATGGCACACCTTCGTACCTGGAACGTTCGAAGATAATAGAATAACTGTATAAACGTGAAAAACCCAGAGGCTTCGCTCTACCCGGATCTACTGTGTGTGTGTGTGTATATATATATATAGCGTGCACCCCCGAGCCACTATATTGCAAATGTTCCGCCATCTTCCAGCGTTAAGTATTACAATACACGTACATATGTATATATATACATGTATGTGTATATACGTCGATGAAAGACTGTCTTTGTGTATATACTTTGTTAAAGCGCGTTATACACTGTACCTATAAACTTCTATACCTGTCCTATGGGCACAAAAGACGAAATCCTCGTACCTTTATACCTGACAACGAACAAAGAAGATTCACCGTAACGGAATCAACCCTCCGGCAATTCAGCAGCCAAAACTTTTCGATCTTCCGTCGAGATCCATGACCGAAACCTTCACACATCCACGTTTGATACAATTTCACACTTGATTTTCATTTTTTATATTATAATTTTTTTTAAATTTATTTATTTATTTAAGAACTATAAAAGAATTTCTCATCAGCATCGTGTGTCCCGTATGATCGTTTGATTGTTCAACGAAAAACATTTTTTTTTCAAATTTTTACGAAGCGTGTATGACAATCGTCAGAGGAACGGTGCAAAGGTGCGTGCGATGACCCATATGTGTATTTTTTTTTTCCATGGAAGTAGATTTCATACCCGGTTGAGCCCGTAAAGCATTGGATTTTTCAAGCAATTATCACGCGCCCCGTCGATATAATAACTGACGTATAGACAAAAGGTGGCATGTATTTAAAATGGAAAACTTCACCCGGTCTTGGGCGGTGATTAGAATTGGACTAGGAGGTTCGTGATAGGCTTGAAATTTTTCAATTTTTTTTCGGGTTCGATCGAGCCTCCGGCAACGTCAGAATTCGTACATGACCGAAATAAGTACCACCCTATAGCGTGTACGACGGGCTATCGTCACGGAGTGATCCCGCGCACGACGCGGCGGCCCGCCGGCCGGCCGGCGTCGTTGGCGGCGCCTTCGAGGATATCCCCATCCACGTGGATCGTAGGCGCAGGCGGGCGGGGCACGCCGTGGCCCGGCGGAGGAGGGGAGTGGGCGGGGGGGGGGCGATCCGGCGGCAAGAACGACGAACGGCGCGAGGGGATTCGGGGGAAATTGACCTTGGCGAGTGGCAGTGAGATTCGTAGCCGGTACGTCGATGCTGCTAGCGTGGCACGCTGTATCCTCATGCCCGCTCGAATCGCTCTATCCACCCATCTTAGCTCCGTGTATTTTTTTAATTCACGTCTGTAATACGTCGCCGTAATCCGTGGTAGTCCGTTTACCGTCCGTTGTCGTTGTCGTCGCCGATCACGAACACGTCCGAGTGTGTATCGAACACCACCGAGGTACGACGGCGAGCGGCGGGGGGAGGGGCGTGGGCGGTGGAAGTCAGGGAGGGGGCAGCGACGCCGGTGGCGGTTCTTCACGACGCCGCGCGTCGCTGATCACGGTTGCGTTGTCTACCGGCGCCCGCCAGATGTCTCCGACGATCGGGTAGTCGAAACGTTCAAGCGAGAGAGAGAGAGAGAGAGAGAGAGAGAGTGAGAAAGAGAGTGAGAGAGATCGAGGGGAACGACAAACGAGGGCCACCGAGTCGCCAGAACCGGCGGCCCGCCATGACGTCACGTATTTTCCGAATTTCGCGCGGGCGTTGGGAGATAACTCTCTCGTTCCCCCGCCACCGTCCGGATGTTCGAGCCACGTTCGAACATAGTGCCCCGGCAATTCACGTCCCCGTTCGAAACACATTAACTAACGAACCACTTCGTGATCATCAATGATTTCACGAAAATTCGAATTTTCCATTCGACGCCACTGGTTCACGAAGTTTTTCCATTTCCGCGGGAACCCAACCAAAAAAAAAAAAATTTGTGTATATACCAAATCGCTGATGGAGGAACCGACACACTCAATCGTTCTTTCAAAGATGGGTTTTCGACATCTTCTCTCCGACGCTTCTTCGAAAAAATGAATAAGACCCAGTTTTCCTTCCTATCGATCCCCAAATTACGCTATTAAAAAAAAAAAAAAAAAAAAAAAATTCACGAGATTTATTTTTCGTGCAAACCAGTCTGCGATGAAGAAAAAAAAACTACTAGGGAAAATCATCTTTCTTCCCACTACAAACACATTCACGAGTGAAAAAATAATTCAACGGCGTCGAGTGTTTGGGGCTGGGGGGAGGGGGGGAGGTTTCAAGGTCAGGTTTTCGGAGTGCGTAACGAGGGTGACCCGTATTGCCTCCGTTGGCCGTGGCAGGAGCCGCGGACGGCGTGTACTTACGTTACGCTGAGGAAGCGCGATGGTCGATGGGGCACAGGGCGGCGGAGGAGGGGGGGGGGGATAACCCGGCGCCGGGCGTCTCGATTCATCGCAGGACGACACGAGTGTGTACGTACGTACACGCCACACATGTACCAATTCGTGTGAGCGAGATTAACGAAATAGAAACGAGAGCGACGCGAGTTAGGATGGCAGCGGAGGGGCGACCCTTCCCCCCCCCCCTGGCTTTGGCCGAGCGTTGGTGGGGGACCCGGAGCCATCGTGCGCGCGCTCGAGCGCGGGGGCTCTTGCACGCGCGCCCCCACGCGATGAACCTTCCTCCTTGTTATGTACATACCCGGATTATGTGCGTGTGTGTGTATTACACATTTACACACACATATTATATATATATATATATATATATATATATATATATATATGTTTGTTTGTACCTAGATCACATTGTACATACATAATATGAATATATCTGTATTTGTTTATATATATATATATATATATATATATCTATGCGTGTGTATAAGGGGGAGGCATGGGGTGGCGGTGGGGATCGCGACCAGCTTCGCGATGTTGGGTTGGTCAGTCGGTGGGGGTAAAGCTGGGCGCGGCTTATGCGAGTGGCGTGTCGATGGTGCTGCCGCTGGTCCGTGCTCCGGCGGCGTACGAGATTATAAAAAGTAATATCAGTGTACCCGCGCTTTCTCGCACAGAATATCCCGGGGCCCCCACGGAAATTTCGACCGAGGCGCCACACACAGCCCAAATTATCATCAACGACATTCGATTAACAATCTCCACCCCTCCTCCTCCTCCCCCATCCCCTCGCCCCCGGGGCCAAATCATTACAATTTTGGATGTTGTTTTGGTTTTTTTTTTTTTTTCGTTATTATCATCCTTCATTCGTCCGACGATCTGTGGGATTCGAAGAAAAAAAAAAGAAACGTTTTTTCACTGGTTTTTCGTTTTTTTTTTTTTCTATGTTCCTTGTATGACGAAAATTATTGAAATTGTCGTCGTCGCGAGCGCTGGAGAGACGCGCGCGCCTGCGGAATCATAGTCCGCCGTCGGTTCCGGCGTAACGTCGTCGTCACCCCCCCCCCCCCCTCTCATACACTCACAGACACACACACACACACACGGACTCACCGGTCATCGTCATCGCGCATCATCATTGGCGGCGGTGGGGGAATATACGAATGAAATTGCTGTAGACGAAAAATAAAATTTCAAAAAATAAAAATAAAAATTCGTCGCTCGTCATTCGCATTCGAATCGCGAGGATTTTTTTTCTTGCGTTTTTTTTCTTTGTTGTTGTTTTTTTTTTTTTTTGTTTTTCTGGTTTTCGTCGTCCGTAGAGGCTCGCGCGCCCAGACGACGACTTGGACGATCGTACACAGAAAAACGTTACGTTGTTTCTTTCGTGAAACAATTGAAAAATTCGTCGAGCTGACGCGTGAAAAACATTTTCTTTTTTTTTTCGAAAAAAATTACGATAATACGACGATAAATTATTGAAAGGATGAAATTTTTGCAATCGTATCCCATTGGGAAAATATAAAATTGCACACTCGTAAATCTATTTTTGTTTTGTTTTGTTTTTGTTTTTTCTTTTCTTTTCTTTTTTTCAAATCCCATTCTCGATTGATTCGTTGTGCGTCGTGGATGCAACCAATGCGCAACAATCACGTGCACACAAGTGCGCCGAACTCGCGTCGACGACGAACCGCCATCAAACCGAACCTGCGCGGATACAGCGTCCTTCCGGCAAAAAAAATTCAAGAAATAAAAAAATAAAAAAATAAATAAACCAATCATCAACTTTGCTCCGAAAACAAAACAAAAATCCTAATAAAGTAAATAAACAATAATAACAGTTGAAAGAAAAACAAAAAATTCGTAACCGTGGCAGACGTGGGTGTGAATTTGAATAACAAAATTTTCGGACTTCCGCGTAAAAATTTTCCGATCGAAAAAATTACGCCGACGTTGTCGAGACACGAGCGCGAAACGACGATCGCACGACCACGGTGGTGCAGCTTTCTCGTACACGGTGCGTGACGAAGACAGAAGAGGAAGACGAAGAAGAAGAGGAAGAAGAGAAAGAAGAAGAAGAGGACGACGAAGTACAACAACAACAAAAAAAAATCATATCTCCTCGATCATCGATTTGGTGGACACTTTGAAATTCCGACGAAAATAATAAATAATAATAATCATTTAATTTCGAAAAATAATCCGAAAATTATCAGCGAGGGGCGAAAAAGTGAGAGAGAGAGAGAGAGAGAGAGAGAGAGGCAAAAGTTTGTAAGGGGCGACACATCGTTATATCGAATCGTGAGAAGAAGAATTACCTCATCGACGCGCGGTCTCCAATCTCCCCCCTCCCCCTCCCCTCGCCACCCCCCGTTCGTCCTCCTCCCTCCACCCGGGACACCGCAGCAGCACCGAAGGTCCAAACCACGTGTGACCGTTTCGCCGGTTTCGACGAAACGCACCTAGCACAGTCCAAGTGACCGGCGGCTAAAACGACGATACGTAACCAAAAGAGAGAGAGAGAAAAAGAGAGAGGGAGATAGACGAGAAGAGAGAGAAATCGAAAAGCGAGAGGACATAGAGAAAGAGAGACAGAGAGGCGACACCCGCTCGCACTTTTCTCTCTTTTTCTCACACGAACACACACACACACACAAGCACGCACGCACGTACGCACACGCGCGCACGCACTCTCTGGGTGGCTCTCCGTGCTGGCGAGAGAACCGAAAAGAACACCGAAATCAAGGCACGCTGCTCTCCGCACGGTCCGCGAGGGAAGAGAAGAACCCTCTTCGGCTCGTCTAACCCGGAGCCGTTAGTCGACCGTCAACCCACCAGCCAACATAGTCGCTCTCGCCGTGTGTGCGGTGGCAACTCCATAATATTTCGTATATAACTCTTCAAAAACTGTTTTTCGGCACGCCAATCATCGTCACCTCAACCGCAACTTTCATACCATTGTTGCTCGAACAAAAACGAAAAAAAAAAAAAAACAAACAAAAACAACAAATTCGAAAAAAAAAAAACAAACTAATTATCATCGTTATTGCAGTTTGTGAAAGAAAAATTAAAAAATAGAATTTCTTTTTTTTTTTTTTTCAAAATTTTCTACCTTGCCGACTCTCTCGTGACTGGGGCGGCATTCGAAGCGAACATCTTATCAATCTCACCCACACACGCATCGACCGATAATACGAATGTGCGAAAAATTTGGATGAAAAAATATTTTGAGAAAAAAAAAACAACAACAACGAAAAAAACCGATCGTGGGCTTTTGATAAAAAAAAAATTTTTTTTTTTAAATCTCATTCTTCCTCGTCATCGGCTGACTCAACCGTGACCGCCATCACCCACGATCTTCACTGGGATTACTGAAAAAGTTGGAGTGAAACAGTGAAAAAAAAAAAAAAAAAAAAAAAAAAAAAAAAAATTAATTTTGCTCCGTTTGTGAATATTATTTATATATAAATACACATACACACACACACACATATATATATATATATATATATATATATATATAAATAAACATATACATATATTTCGATCAACACAAAAATATTTCCATACATGCATAGCGAAAGTTGACCCCGTGACATTGAACCCGAGGGCGCAGCGTAACAGCCCTCTCACTCCTCCCCCTCAACCCCCGAACGATCGCAACGCCCTTTGATCGATGCGATAAACGAAAGCGCGCATATATATATATATATATATATCGGTGAACGCGCGGGCCCCGCAAGCTCGCGAAAGTTTGGATTCGAGATTTCGTCGAGAGGGCCGACAGAAGTGCGAGTGAGAAGGAGCGAGGAAGAGAATAAGTGAAAGACCGAGAGAGAGAGAGAGAGAGAGGGAGAGAGATAGAGAGAGAAGTACAACGGAACGGAGTAACGCTCGGGCATTTATATACCTGAGAATAGGAAGTTGAAGAAGAAAAAAAAAAAGAAAAGGGCGGCCGAGTGAAGAATTTTTGGTGCGCGGGGACGAAAAAGGAAAGAAAGAAAAAAAAAATAGGGGAAGGGGCAAAACCCGACGGAGAGACATCCGAAGAGAGCCGAGGAGTGGGGCCATAACCAACACTCGCGTAACAACTGTCGCCGGTTAAACTAATACCTGCCAGACGAACGACCAGTCTTCTCGTCATCGTTCACAAAAACACTTTCGTCCTATATATATATATATATATATCAATGATTTTTGGGCATTCTTCGTGTTAATTATTATTAAAATAATCGTGTACAAAAAACCCGGTTATTATTATTATAAATTATCGTTAAGTGTTTTGTTTTTCTTCGAGTTTTTTTATTTCGATTTTTTTTTTTTTTGTTTTTTTAATTCGTCTTCATTGACATTATCGTGTTTCTCTGGTTCCGAAATTTTCTCGTCGATTTGAATTGAATCGACCATCGGGGAGAAAACTTATCGCGACGACGAAAAAATTTTTTTTTTTTTTTTTTTTTTCGTAGTGCTCGTGCACGCGCGCCCGCGCAATCTACTCGCTGTGTGTACCCCCCGCCCCCCCCCCCTGCCCCACCCTCCGTTCGGGCCCTCTTCTAACGCTCATCGGGCCACCCTCCCCCCTCCCGCGTCGACGACAACCCCACGAGCACGAGCGCCAGCGGACCATCCGGACAAGAAAATATAATTCAGTGTGTGCCAGTGGTTTAATTGTACCTCAGTCGTTAGCCGGAGCTAACAACGCTGATTCCAACCTTCTTGATAACAAAAAATAAAATTTAAAAAAATAAAATAACAAAAAAATCCTTGAGGATAATATTTGGAAGAGGAAGAAGAAGAGAGAGAGAGAGAGGGAGAGAAAGATTTATATATATATATAGTATACACACACACATATATATATATATATAAAGAAAATAAAATAGATATTATATATATATATATACAAGGAAACATATATATATATATGTAAATTATAATTATATATATATTTAAAAGAATAATAATAATATTAAAGAGTGTATATAAAAAGCAAAGCGCCAGTTACGTTTTATCGGTTTTTTTCGAAAAATCGGGGGATTTTTTTTTGTTTTAACGCGGTGATCGTCGTTTCGTGAATTTTTTTCGAAAAAAAAAAATAAATAAATAATAATAATAATCTCGAGTTAACGGATTTGACAAAGCGGTACGACGACGACGAACAAAATGTCACTGGATAAATTTGCCGAGGGTGGTTCGCTCCAAAAGGAGATGGAACGGTTGGATATCGAGGATAAGAACGGCGATGGCCAAAGGTAAAATATTTATCACTTTGTTGTTACTTTATTTTTATTTTCGTTCTCGAGCAATATCCAATTTCGATTCGATGTTGATTCGCACGTTTATTCGCTCCCGCCGAATTGCTGCGGGGGGTGGTGGGAAATTCTGTGTATCGTTCGTTCGAACAATTCGGATTCGATGATTTTGCGCTCGATCTCTCGTTGAACTCGTTCGATTAACGAAATTTTTCAAAATTTCGTCGATTTCACATAAATCTGGATAATACATTTTTTCTTAAAAAAAAAAAAAAAAAAACCATCGTGTTCGCTTTTTTTTTGTACGTTACTTTTAAAATTATTCTTGTTATTTAAATTAAAACGAACTCGATTGAGAAAAATCCAAATTGCTCCGATCACGAGAAAATTGTTCGAGAATAAATATTTTCAGAAAAATAAATTCTGTGTATTTTCGTGCGGAAGTCGAACGAAGATTGATTATTAACTTTTTCTTGAATTTTCTAATTCTGCAAAAAAAAACAACAATTAATCACATTCTCAGTGAACACGGATAAATTTTTTTTCGAAAAAATAAAATTGAAAACAAAAACAAAAAATTTGTCCCAAAATTATATTTAGCGAAAAAATTGAATCGAGTCCAAACTCCGATTGATCTGCGTTTAGATCCGCAAACCGCGTGTCACCATCCATCGCTTTCACGGCGATGAATAATTTCCCGTTTGAAACATTCACAGAAAAAAAAAAAAACAGTGTCGAAATAACCGACCTATCGAAATCGATCGAATCATCAAATTTTCCTCCTCTAATCGTAAAAAAAAAAAAAATGTCGAAGAAAAAAAAATTGCGACTCCGACGTAAATAACGTCGATAAAAATCAACGATGCACACGAAATTCGAAATATCTCGCAAACTTCGTAGCGATAAAAAAAATTTCATCAGCCGTACATATTATCATGTTCATCCATTTATTCGGACTAATTTTCACGTCGATACGATTTCCAACCAATTGTAATATCGATAATATCGATACTTATTTCAAACCGTGAGAAATTGAAAATAAAAAAAAAAAATTAAAACTGTCACGTTACTGAAAAAAGATGCTATACATATGAATCTAAAATTTTTATTTTTATTTTTATCAATAGAATAAACATTGATACATAACGACAATGGAACGATAATTTTCGTATAAATATGCTCGTCGTCGATCAACACGACGATTTTTCTCCGGCTACGACCGTTACAGATTATACAAAATGAATAGACATATATATATATATATATATATATATATATATATATATATATATACAAACATGAGAGGGATACGGCCGTCAACAAGACAAGATATATAGACCTCGCGAGTCTAATTGCGAAAACAGATTACACGAATATTCGAGCTCGCACGATCGTTCGCTGTCGTATAATTTTAAAATCAAACGTTAAATCGTAAACCGATTTAACGATTGAATTTTCAAAATTGTACACGATCTGCTGATTCGGAACATCCGACTTGAGACCGTCTTACAAATATTATGAATACGGAAAATTCGATCCCTACATATTATATACATATATATAACTAATGATATTACGTTGGAAGAATTCAATGAACGCCCAAATATGTTTGTGAGTCAACGTGTAACGTGATTGGAGAATGCCCGTAACACGATCGTTTCGATCGAAGAACAAACGACGTGTATAATATCCGCGCACGTTGTACGCGCATAACTAACGTGTTCGACTGACAGCACACGCGTTCACCGGACTTCCGGTAATATTTAAATTCGTCAGTCCCCGCACGTGTTTTATCCATTTTCATTCAATTTCGATCGATTCGATCGCGTCTTGCTCGTCGCCTTCGCGCGAAAATTTTGTAACGACTTGTTTCGTACATTTTTATCGTCACAAAATTTTGATAGTTCAATAATCATTCGTTGAGCCGCTTATTTTATCAAAATTGTATTTTCATGAGAAATGTCTCGATCGAAATTTCGATAAATTTCATATAATTTTTGCTGAATTCAAACGACACGAAAAAATTAGAATTTCGATGAATTTCACATAATTTTATAATTTCACAAAATTCACACAATTTTTCGTGACTTCGAACGACACGAAAAAATTAGATACGAAAGAAACGCGTTGCTCGGTTCGTCATGTTCGTCATGTTCGCGATAACATATTTTTTTTGTTTTGTTTTGTTTTGTTTTTTGTTTTTTTTTTTTAAATCTAACGTTGGAAAAATAACGTAGTTTGGACAAATCGATGCGTCCGAAAGTTAAAAAATTTCGGGGTTCGGAAATTCGATATAACGACGACCGGAAACGATCGGTTTTGTCGAAGGACAAGGTCAAGCACGAGGTCCGCGAGTCCAGTTTCACGACACATTGACTCTCGTGTGTGCTCGATCAATTCCTCCCCGCCCCCCTCCCCTCCACCCTCGCCCCTCGATTGAAAATTATTCGACGCTCGTGACGAGATCATCGATGATAAGAACGGCTCGTCGTGTTTCGATCCATCGGCTCTGTGCTCCGAAATTATTTATCATGACGTTGTACATTTTCCTTCAATACATGATCAACGTTAACACTGTGGAAATTAACATTCACAACTTTTCCTTTCAATAAATTTGTTTTATTTTATTTGTTTATTTATTGTTGGTGTTTTTTTTTTTTTTTGTTTTTTTAATTTAATCATAATTTTCGTAACGACCATGAAGAAGCAGTGAATTCTGGGTTACTCGCTCGATATCGCGATAGGCGTCCAGTTCGTAAGATAAATTATACGCCCCCCTCCCCCCTCCTCGTTTCCCTCTCCGCCCCTCCCTGTCCCTCTTGGCACCCCGCCCTTCGTCCCTTCCGTCCACGAATGACCGTCGCGTAAGTAAACGTGACTCACGCGAAGGTGACGTGCCGATCGCGAGACCATTTCCGGACAACTCTTCGTGCGTCAATCGAAAAGTTTTTTTTTTTTTTTCGTAAATTGTCAACCCAACAGAACCAAACCAAAAAATTGAATAAAAACAATGAAAAAATAACAATAATGTGAAATAAAATTTAAACTAATTAAAATATCAAAAATAATAAACGGTAAAAAAATTTAATAAAAATAATAATAATTGGTAATGATAAACAAAATCAATGAAAATAATAATAATATGGAATAAAATAAAATCAATAAAAATAACGAAAGTAATAAATACAACGAAATTAATAGAAATAATGAAAAATTGATAAAGATAAACAAAGTCAATGAAAATAAAAATAATAATGAGAAATTAATAAAAAAGTTAACGAAAAAATTTCCACCACGAAGCATTTATTTTCACGATAACGAAAAATTTCTCGAAAATCATGTCTCACGTCGCGACGTCAGATAAATAATCTCTCTGACGAGAAAAAAAAAAAAGACAAACTTGCAGCCCCGAGTGACGAGTATGTGACTCAAAGTAACCAAAAAATAAAGATATGGAATAAGAAAAAAAATGTCGCCTCGGTAGCTAGCATTCAGTTGGTGAATGCTGCCCTGCCGCCCTCCTCGACCCAACACGCACCGGAAACGGCGAGTAATAAACCGTGCGCCCTTCCCCCCCCCTCCCCCCTCCCCCCACTGCGGCACACATTTTCTCTATTTTCTCACCGTGTCGATTTTTTGGTTGTCGTCCTGCTCATATTTTCTTCACTCTATTACGCTGCTGGACTCCGAAATGAGAAACCAAATAACAAAATAATGATAATAATAATAATAATAATAATAAATGAATAAATAAATAACGAATCCCATTCTAGGCTTGGCATTCTCAAACCATTCGTCCTTTCTCACAAAATATACCTCGTTATCAATCAAATCCACAATTCCGACAGAATTTTACTCCAAAATTGATATACCAAATAAATCGCCCGATAATTCATTCAAAAAATTGATATAAATGAAAAAAAAAAAAAATAAATCAAAAATTAAAAAAAGAATGGTCTGTCCGACGCTTCGTTTTTCCCCAAAAAACCCCCTTTCGTCCTTTCACACGAAATATATCGGTCGTACCAATCGATTCCACAATTCCGACGTAATTTTACTCCAAAATTTATATATCCCAAATAAATCGTCCGATAAACGATTTAAAATAAAAACAAAATTCAATCGAGAAACGAGAAAATTGTTCGTCCAAAGATTCTTTAGCGTTTATCGGGGATCGCGGATAAAAATTAAAAAAAAAAAAATGAGAAAATGAAAAAATAAAGGGAAACAAAAAAAAAAACAACTTTTCCGTGGCTTCGTGAATCGTTTGCGAAGCATCGTGTGTGGCGGTCGCGCACGCGTGTAAATAGGTGGTAAACTCGGGTTTATTGTGTGTGTGTGTGTGTGTGTGTGTGTGTGTGTGTGTGTGTGTGTTTGCTGAGTTGGCCCGGGCTACTCTATCCGGTCGTTCGTTTCTCATTCTGCATCTCGCTCTCTATAATCATTTATATACATACATACATATATATACATATATATCCACATACACATACACATATATGTTTTTTTCCGTCTCTTTCTCAAGTTTTCGTCGGAAATCTAACGTACGCATCGTACACGTTGAATTTCCTGCACGATTTTCAGAGCCTTTCGTAACGTTTCGTACGTGTCGTGCCGCGCGCGCTCCTCAAATGCCTCCTCGTCCCGTAGACCCCCCGATGAACAACGCGCGTGCGTACGTTTTCCGGATCTACGGACTTATCCGAAAACATAAGATATCGACGCTGCGCGGTTTCGTCGGTGGGGGACCCACGGTCGAGCAACGTCTACGTGGCCGACGAAAAAAAAAAAACCTTCGAAACGTTTCGTCGTTTCGTTGTCGTCGCTCGCCTTTCGCGCCTTCTCACGGTTCCACCGATATACGTTACAACTATATACATGAACTATGTGTATAAATGTATATCAGGGTGGTCCTTAATGGGGGTGTCGACGAATTTCGACAACTGCACCCCCCAGATAGGTTCAAAATGAATGAATAAATATATGTGCAAAACCCCAGCACTGTAGTCCAATGAGAAGACGTGACTGTAAGCTCGTTTTGTTTCCCATTCGAATAACATGGGACTTTCGGACTTATTCGGTTATTATTTTTTCGATCGACCCGTGAGCACGCGAAAAATTTCTCATTCACATGAATCTATTGTCAATTGGTATAACTAATCGTACGATTTTTTACTCTTGAAGATCTCAGGATTATCGATAACGGCGAACCGTTGAACTATGATAACAACTGTTGAACCGATTTCCACACAAATCAACATTTATTCGTGTTTATGTTTTGTGAAAAAAAAATATTCAAATATATATATGTAGACCTTTGGACAATTGGCGGGCAATGATCGATTGATCGTGATATCGATGGCCGGTCGTGTGTGTTCATTATTTTTAGAAAGTCGATCGAGCGATTTTTTTTTTTTTTTTTTTTTTTTTTTTTTAATCCAATCGCACGCTCAGCTCAGTCATTTAGCTTTGAGATCAAGATCATGGCATGCTTCTTATTCCGCGTTAAAATTTCGTTGAGATAAATTTCGATTGGTAGCGTTGTTTTTTTTTTTTTTTTTTATGTACCACGAACGTCGATGATTATTATTAAAAAAGCAATTTTGTGGATGAGAGGCGCGTAAGTTTGCGCGGTTTTCGGTGGAGTAGTGAGTGGCGAGGAGGGAGGGGGAGGGAGGGAGGGGGGGGGCGCGTCACGGAGTTTTCATTGGTCGGTCGAGCGTTGAGAGAGATGGAAACGTCGCGGCGGTTCCTCGGCGTCTCATTGGTCATTCACAAAGCTCGCTCGTTCAAGCGTTGTGTTAAGCTAGACGAGGCTAAACATCGCGACAACGCGATAACTAGCCCCCGAAAAAAATTCCACAATGGTTGACAAACGTCGGCAAACGAAAAATTTCGAGTTTCACGGTTTCACGGTTTCGACGATAAAACTCACGCGGCCGAGTCACGACGGAAACGCACGAGATAAGCTTGATACGATTCGAAAATCGGAGGAAATTTTTGTCTAACGTTTACGGTTTTTTTTTTTTTTTTTTTTTTTTCTCATGAATCGACGTAGAGACTTGCGTTTGACGATCGTAAAAATGTTGTACATCGATCGAAATGTGATGCGACGATCGCACACTGATTCGAAAAAGCTGAACGCGTTATTTAGTCCAATATCGAGTTATCGCCAAAAAAAATCTCGTTATTTGTCAATTTTTCACGAGCTTCGAAACAATGAAAATGAAAAAAAAAAGAAAAAACGTTTTCATGATCATGCATTTCTATTTCTGAATACTTTTTCACATTAAAATTGATTCACCGAAATGTCGGATAACAATTGACAATGGTTATCCATTGATTTTGCTCAAGCTCGACAGTTTCCATAGGCGTCGAAATTCATTTGCCAAAGTGGTTAACACGTTTCACACGAAAAAGTGTTATCCACGCTTCCAAAATTTTTGTTCCGGTCGACCAACGAGTCATCTTCAAAATCCCGTTCAAGTTTTCGAAATTAAATAATCGAAATATACGAATAGTTTTTTTTTTTACCATAAAAAAAAATAATTTTTTTTCCATTTCACGACACGTTTTATTTTTTTTTCAGCTTCGCACAATTCTGTTCGTCAATTAATTCAATGAATCCAATTTCAAATTCCACACATTATCGCACACCATTCTGTACCTTGAACGTGAAAAAATTATATCGCGCTGATAATAGCAATCGGGGGGTTTTTTGTACCCCATCGAGCAGTTTGGGAGCGAAAAAAAAAATGCTACCGCAATTTTCATGGCTCGTAAATTTTGTTTCCCTGGCCATGAAATAACGTTCATTGGTCTCCGATTTCTCAATCGTCGGGTTTCGGAAGAAGAGAAAAAAAATCTCACAAGCTACGGGGGCGACAAAATCTCCGAACGATTACGGAGCGTGACGATGACGCAAGTACATAAGCGTTATCTACGAAAATTAGCGTCAGCCACAGTCACGCTTGCGCTCTTCATATATATATTTTTCTTCTTTTCTTCTCTTTTTCTTTCGTTTTCTTCTTTCTTTTTTTTTTTTTTTTTTTTTGACGAACGCATCGGCGTCGAACGTTAATGCCGACTGTGGTAACGTCGTGTGTGTTTGCATGTGATTTTTGTGTGTGTGTGTGTGTGTGTGTGTGTGCTTTTCGTCGAGTCCGTGTGGCGTTTATCAAACGTTCCGCCAATGGGCTCGATGGTCGACATGTTCTTGCGACTTTGGGTTGCCAGTGAATCACATATACATTTGATACATACGATCGGCTCTCTCACATTTTAATTTGATCGTTTTGCACGCTTGTTGCGATATATAAGTTGTTTGGAAAAAACAAAAAAAAAACCAACATGTCCATTATTATCGTAAATGATATTATCGTAGATGATATATTATCGTAAAACTTGTGGAATCATTTTTTTTTTTTACATTAAAAAAAAACAATTTTTTTTTTCATCTTCGAAGGTAACGAACTCAACCTGACTGAACACCTCTTTCTTATTCTCTCATGCGTCTTGTATCAGTGAAATCGAATTTTATTTGCACATCTTTCAAAGAGTTTTTTTTTTTCAACAAAACTCATACGTCTTTTGATTACTCGACGATTTTTATCGTTTCTTCAATCCAAAACATTTTTCCGACTGGCCGAAAATTGGGAACACTCGATCTTCATTAAATCTGTATTCTCGTCAAACTTGATTGACAATACATTTAAAAAAAAAAAAAATTTCAATTTTATTCCAACTTTAAACGCATCAATATCGGGAATATGATTCATGCGATATTGAGATTCGGACAGCATTGACCCAATCTCAAATTATCTCCATTTTTTATATATATATATATTATATAATTGCAATGAAATGATTGACGATAATTGCCCGTGGCTCGCGTTGATCCGAGACAAGTCTGAAAATTCCGTTCTCACAGACGGGAACCGCTCCTCCTCCCCCCCCCCCCCCGCCCCCAGATTCGCGATGGCGAATTTCTCTGTCTCGGTGACCGAGGTCGCGATCGTTGACGCAATTCCGTCCGTGAGATCGTGTCTGGAGGTCCGTTTCACGGTGAGAGAAGAAGCGTGTTCGGGGGCCAAAGAGAAAGGGAACTGAGACTGCGGCGTTAGGCTCGATCTCAAAAAAAAAAAAAAAAAAAAAAAAAAAAAAAAATTGATAAAAAATAAATAAAAAATATTAAGAAAAAATAAAACGGTCCAAGTGAAAAACGCTCGCGGAAGCGACGAGAGTGTGCGAGAACCGAGCGTTGTACAGGCTCGTTCACGCACACGCGCACGCGCTTTGTCCGTTTCTCCGACGAAATCTTTCCATCTCTATATCTCCATGGCTATATCTCTGTCTCTCACTCTTCGTATGCTCAACGGAGACTCTCTCTCGCTACTCCACTCCGGCGGTTCGGCTCGTTATGAAACGCCCGCCTTTTTCCTGTTAACTCGATGCAGAACGAGGCACGAGAGCGATAAAGAGCGAGAGGGAGAGAGAGAGAGAGTGAGAGAGAACGAGAGAGACGTCGATTGTGCGTCAGTTGCGTGCGTGGCTCTATCTTCTGGCTGATTCCCGCGTTCCGCCCCCGCAAAGCCGGTAACGTTGTAATCTATCCTTTGTCGCTTACCGTTTTTCTCTTCCTCTCGCTCTCTCTCTCTCTATCTCTGTATCCGCTCTTTCGCTTCAACGTAACACACACACGAACGAAAAAAAAATTGAACAGAGCTGCCACGTGCGCTGTAAAAATCAATTCGATTATTCCATAAATTTTATCGACAATCCACGACAATATATATATAGAACCTGTATAAACAATAATATATGAAAATACCGAATTTTTTATCGTTACGAATAATTATTTGCATTCCTACGTTCGGTCGATCGCGTTCGATCGTTGAAAAATCGTGAAACAATGTTTTTTGATATTACGTTATTACCCGACACAAACTTTGACGCACATGAGTGATCGGAAACATTTGTCAAATGAAAATCGTATTTTAAATACGTTTTTTTTTATTTTCAACGAATGAATGTCATCAATTATCATTCGATAATTAATGGAAATTGTTATTGAATAGTGAATTTCCAAATCATAAAGTATATATATACTATGTATGGGTATAGGCGTGTATAGTTTATATACATAAATCACATATGGTCTATGTATAGTCTATATTTATATAAACTATATAATATTCCATGTGTAGTTTGTATATAACTGTTTTTGCTTCGGGATATTCAATAATCACTATAATCCATAACAATTATGTCGTTAAAGTATTTGAAATATCAATTTTGTTTTATAAAATGTTCCATGCCTGTAATTGACAAATGTTTTCCCACCGAGACCCATGGCCCACGGATTACGCTGGTAATTTTTCACGACCTCCGTTCACAAAAACGTTGGTCGGGAAAAAAATGTGACGCACGTTATACACACACACACACACACACACATATATATATATATATATATATATATATAAACAGTGGGGTACGAAAAGTTTTTGTCCCGGCAAAACGTTTTGTACCGATGGAGCAGTGTCGTGGCAGAGAGACAAATTGGTTTTTGTTTTTTTTTCCCCGTCGTTCGACGGAATCGACGTTATATCCATCGCTTTTCTCGTTTGCTTCAGTTTCGTCGGCTTGCACACAGGACCCAATATTTTCACCTTTATTTCAACTTATTTCAAAATCACATTAAGGATAAAGGAGATTGAAATTACGATAAAGTTACAAGCAATTTTTGTCCGAGTTTCAACCTCATTTAACCCTTAAAAACTTGCAGTTATTTCCCCATTTGTCAAGTTTGGAAGGTGAAAACGATGGTGAGATAAAGAAAGAAAAATGTTTACCCTCATTCGGAAGGTGAAACGAACATGAAAATAATTTCGACACCGCATATTGAGGTTGAAACGAGGGTGAAAAAATATTTCAAACTCGATTTACCTTCGAATTCTGATTTATAAGGTGAAATAAGTTGAAATACAAGGCGTAAAAAAATCGACTCGGGTACACGTACAAACACACACACACACGTCGCCCAATCTCATCCATTCCAATCCTCGATATATATATATATATATATATATATATATATATATATTTTTTTTTTTTTTAACGATGGAGGTTAGCCTTCATTCTCGTCTTGGCACACAAGCGAGGCCATAAGTTCCTTCGAGTTTGACCGATTTCCAAGAAGGTTCCACATCTTTTGCGTTTGCGCGGGTGTGTGCGCCTCCAGGTCAACGCTTAGCCGCGGTAACCCGTCGTCGACCAAAACCGCTACAATAACCTTTTTTCCCCGTTGCACAGAGCGGTCGCGGGTTTGTAAAACCCGGTCTCGTTGGATTTTTCGGTTCGATCCAGGTAGAGAGCGGCGTATATGCGAAATCCGCGTCGGGACCCTGAAGCCGACTGCTCTGCGGCCAATCCTGAGACCCCCCGACTCGGTGCGAGTCGTCGCGGCAAAATAAGCCGCGCGCCGCGGCTTCGAAAGACCCGGGAAACGAACACGGCATATATAAATCCCATCGGCTACCTGGTCCGGGATTATTTTGCGCCGCTTCGAACCGGAAAACGAAGTAAGTGAGATTTTTTCGACTGGCCGGGATTTCGAGCCTTAGACGAGCCTTGGGCTGAACATCGCGACAACGCGATATAACTAGCCCCCGAAAAATTCCACAATTGTTGACGAACGTTGGCGAACGAAAAATTTCGAGTTTCACGGGTTTCACGGTTTCGACGATAAAACTCACGCGACCGAGTCACAACGGAAAAGCACGAGATAAGCTCGATATACGATTCGAAAATCGGAGAAAATTTTTGTCTAACGTTTACGGGTTTTTTTTGTTTTTTTTCATGAATCGACGTCGAGACTAGCGTTTGACGATCGTAAAAATTTTGTAAATCGATCGAAATGCGATGCGACGATCGCACACTGATTCAAAAAAGCTGAACGCGTAATTTAGTCCAATATCGAGTTATCGCCAAAAAAAATCTCGTAATTTGTCAATTTTTCACGAGCTTCGAAACAATGACAATGAAAAAAAAAAGAAAAAACGTTTTCATGATCTTGCATTTCTATTTCGGAATACTTTTTTACATGAAAATTGATTCACCGAAGTGTCGGATAACGATTGACAATGGTTATCCATTGATTTTGCTCAAGCTCGACAGTTATTCCCATGAGCGTCGAAATTTATTCGCCAAAATCATCAACGCTTTTCCACGAAAATCCCCGAGGTTTCGAAATCGTCTTCGTGTCCGAGAGACGCATAAACGACGATGTTCCGGACAACGGTACATAAATCCCATCGGCTACCTGGTTCGCGTTCAGGTTCATTTTGTTGCGAACCCGGGTACGAAAAGTGAGATAATTGTCGACGGGCCGAACGGACGAGACTGAAAAACCGTGGAAAAGAACGCGATGAGATATATATATTCCGGAAGCAAGAAATCTTCGTCGCATTATTTTTCACATTATTACAAATCATGGAGATGATTCAAATATTTGAATCATGAAAAATTCGTAAATTTGAATTTTAAATAGTAAAAAAAAGAACTTTTGAAAACACGTGTGTTTTTTACCTAAATATATTTAGAGTTATTTTAAATGATAGTTATTCGTGATCGCGAAACAAATATTCCGAATTTTACGGTCGAAATGTCGAAAGCGCAAAAATGGCGTTCGGTGGTTCTGGGGACCGACGCCATTTTGGCAAACAGGTTTCGGTGCCGTCGTCCCACGTTATTGTCCCCGTGTACTATAGCCGGTTGCAGCCATAGTGGACAAGATGCAATGACTTTCAACGCGAGAATCCCATCAAATTAATTGTCACACTGTCGACAATATTAATTCATTAACTCATAGAATTTATTATATCTACAATTATTGTTTAAATAATTGTCAACATTGAGAAAGAATGAAAAAAAAAAAAAAAAACATTTTCAATTTTTCAATTTATAAAAATTTTGGGATAATTTGAAAGAAAAGAATTATGATAACGTAGAATTTGATTATAAAAATAGTCTTATCCTTTGTGGTTCGCGAGCTTCGCTGAGTGCGTTCGATCGTGTTACCATCATCACAATCATCATCATCATCATCATCATCATCATCTCGTTTTTATCTTTTTCATATTTTTCATCTTCTTATGTCTTAATGATTTTATTTTAATGGGGCGACGTGCAAAAATCTGCAATAAGACAACTACGTGGTTATGAGTCGGTGTGTTGGTGTTAATTTATCAACCTCGCCCAGTAAGAAAAAAACAAATCATCATCATAATCATCATCATTAGAAAAAGAAGAAAAAAAAATCGTCATCATCCTCATCGTCATCATCATCATAAGAAAATCGTCATCATCTTCTTCATCATCATCATCATCATCATCATCATCATCATCATCATCATCATCATCATCATCATCATCATCAGCATCATCATCATCATCATCATCATCATCATCATCATCATCATCATCATCATCATCATCATCATCATCATCATCATCATCATCATCATCATCATCATCATCATCATCATCATCATCATCATCATCATCATCATCATCATCATCATCATCATCATCATCATCATCATCATCATCATCATAAAAAAAAAGTCATCATCTTCATCATCATCATCATCACTCTCTTTCTCGTGCCGGTGTCCCATAAACGCATAAAACCCACGTCGACGAATGTAAAACTCGTGACGCATGCAACTCTTCCACCGATAACGAAAGAAATCATCTCTCGGGTCTCTTCGTAATCAGCTCTTCGCTCTCGCCATATACCGCTCGTATCCGCGACACAATCATCGTCTTCTCGTCCGTTCCCTCGCGCGCGTGGCTTCGCGAATAACTCGCCGCAAGCACCGCGCCGTCATCTTCTCCCTATATTGTTTTGTTCACGGTTTTGCTCGCACGCTCTTCACATTCGACGCTGCTCGCTGTCGATGCTGGTGCAGCGAAAAAACATTCACGAGCCACCCTCCGGCACACACTGCAAGGATAATGCTCTCGGTGCGGTGGTCGTTAGCCTTTTCCAGCTTCATCTCGCGCGATATCCCGATACTTTCTCGGAAAGACACTCTGCCTCGGCGGATCATTGTCCACAGCAGCAGCAGCAGCAGCAACAGCAACAGCAGTACTAACGGCATCGTGTCGAGAAAAGTTTTAGCTAAGCTTCGCACTTTTGTTCCAAAGAATTCCCATCCGACGTTGCATATCCGCTTACGTGTGAAATTTTGTCGCCAGTCTGTTTCTCTCTCTTTCTCTCTTGGATATTTTCATTCCTCCCACAAATCTGCTTCCTACATTCCATCTCAATTGAAGAAATTATTTATAAACTATAGGATGTTCGATTAGCCATGTATAGTTTATATATATATAGTTTCACGTATAGACTACATATCATTTTTTTTTTAAATGATGGCGACCTTAAAATTTAAATGGATTATAATATTATCAAAAATATTATAATTAAACTTTACATTCAATTATAATATTTTTAATGTTTCAAACATTTTCATTCGAAAATAAACCACCATAGATGTCCAATCTCATACATAGACTATATGTTTTACTTGGAATTATCATAAACATCTTCATATTCAATTGTATTACCGTGTAATTCCAAATATTTTTATGCAAAAACAAAAAAAAATTATATTTATAAACACGAATAAATAAGTAAAATTATTCATTGATTCTTTAAATAGTTTTTGTTTTCTTGTGTAGTGGTTCACGTCACTCACGGCAATGCTCTCTTGGCATTCGCGAGAGCGCACGCTGGATCCGAGCCAATTACGCGGGATACTCGATCGCTTAATAGGGCTTGTCTCAACGATATACCGAGATCGCTTGAATCCCAATTCGCCCGAACCTCACATCGCCAATCCGCCGATAAGCTCGTCTCGTCGTTATCCACACGAATTCCACTCACGTGTTCGATTCGTCGTGATGCCCTTTTCCAACACGGAATGTTTTACCGGAAGACGAAAAATAAAATGTTGCACATTCGAATTTTCGCATATATAGTAACGATAATCGACAAACAAAAATAATAAATTGATTCACCCACATCGATGACCCACATTCCAAGTAAAAAAATTATACACAGTCTATATATAAAGCTGTATGTGGAATTAGGTATATATATATAGTTCATATATAGTCTAAATATATATTATATACATATACTATATAATCCCATTTATATATGGACTTTGAGCTATGTATAGTCAAAAATTGATCGTATCTTCGATTTGGGGTCTCGATGACGTACACCACCCTTCCGATCGAATGTTCCACCCCCCCCCCCCGCTCCGGGGGCCATTGCGTTCGTATTAATACGCACACTGGCAACCAGAGCCGACGGTATCGTTTCGCCCACGCACCTTACCAAAGTATTGATTACTTTCCCGTACCCCCCCCCCCCCCGCCCCTCTCCGCCCTCCTCCTCCTCCCCCCTGACCCTCGGAGGGTTCTGGTGTGTAAGTCAACGGAAAGGGCGGGTGGGAGAATGAGAAAGACGAAGGGAGGAGATACGTACGAGCCGACGGAGAGACTGGCGGCAGTTGTCTCTCCGTGTGTGCCACAGCATACACACACACACACACACACACACACACACGTACACCAGCTGCGAAACACACGAGGCGATAACGCAGATCCACTCCGGGCAACCTTCGACCGTGTGGGATTAACGAGTAGGAAGGAATTTGGGCGACTGCTACGGGGACTTGTATATATAGGAAGCTAAAAGAGGAATTTTTTCGTCTTCGCTTCTTTTCCTTCCGCTCGAGTCTTCGAGCCGGCCAAACCGACTCTCGAGCCATGCAAAACGTCGTATTATTTATTTATTTATTTATTTATTTATTTATTTGTTTATTTATTTATTTATTTATTTATTTATTTATTTATTTATTTATTTATTTATTTGTTTATTTATTTGTTTATTTATTTATTTATTTAATCTCCTTGGTATGTACGAACGTTTTTTAAATTAACTCTCGAACTCGGGACTGGGGTCCGAACGTACCCCACGCAAATTTGAAAAAAAAATGAGATTCTCACTGATTTCTTTCGTTTTTTCAGTGTTCGATGAATTTTTTGTTAATATTGAGTCGATGAAGGGTTTTTTTGTCAACTCAATGTTAGTGAATTCGGATATCTCTTATACTCGTGGATAAACGGAGAAAATCACGTGTGTGGAAAGTCTGTTTATCAGCGTAGGACCGGTTGTGCGATATAGAAAAAAGCGTGGGGTGCGGTCGGACCCCGGTCATGCGTTTGAAGGTGGAAAAATAAAGTCGGTGAGTTTTGGGGTTAACGTTGTTGAAAGCTATGGACGGACGGACGACTGTATTGTTGTTAATAACGACGTTTTCACTTATTTAGGATTTTTTTATTGGGTTTGCGAGAAAGAGAGAGAATTCTACATTACCGATCCTATATATTCGATGGAAAATATCCAAAGAATCAATTTTCATTTCAAAATAATCAAAACATCGATTTTTTATCGAAAATAATCGAAATATCGATTTTTTACGACACAGATTCCATTTTTCTTTTTTTTTTTCAGATACGAAATCATTATCGAATATCAAAATTTCGGAAAAACTTAATTTTTTTTCCAAAATTGAAAGAAAAAAAATGTGTCAATCCATAATAGGAACACAATGCTCACATATTTGTTGGTGTCAATTTTTTTGGAGCGTCTTCATCTATATTCACCGATTTACGTGAAAAAAAATTTTCAAAATCATTTCTCATTGTTGCGGTCGATCAAAAAAGAATTTATTTATTTCGTAACAATGATGAAAATGTGATTCGCTCGTGCTCTTCGTGATCGATAACGTTCGTACGACTTCGCATGCTAGCGCGAATTCCACGAACGTACTTACGTATCGAGCTACACATTATATTACACTCGTGCAACGGTGAAATTCCGGGAAACCACGATTCGTCGGAAATTTCGCGATCGTGAAATTATTATTTCGCGGGATTTACACGATAATAACGCGATGGAGGTGGTGGTGGTCGTTTCGCGCCTCGACGCCTCTCCCGTCGAATTGATCGAACGAGACGACGAGTGTGTGTGTCACAAATACCACCACGATACAGTCACAAACGCATCTCATATTTTTTTCTATCTAAAAAAAATTTTTTTTGAATAAAAGAAAAATCGCTTTGAAAAATCTTAATTTTCGTCATCGATGACTTTTCGATACCGAATTATCAACGATCAGACTCGATCTTACGTGACGAAAAATGCCTCGAAAGTCATCGAACGAATCAATGAAAAAATAATTGAATTTGTACATTTTTTATTGTCAAAAATTGTTTCGATTATTCGTGATTTCAAACGATAACGAACGTTTGGTTTCTTTCTTTCTCTCTCTCTCTCTCTCTCTCTCTCTCTCTCTCTCTCTCTCTCTCTCTCTCTCTCTCTCTCGATACACCCGGCGCCCTATTACAATGCCTCATTCGTGAACCACACTCGTGGAGGAATAGGGGGGAAAAAAAAGACGCCATCATCGTAGAGGCGCAGTGCGGGAGGAGATCCCCCCCACCCCCCCCCCCCCCTCCGTAGCGAGGAGAGTGTGACGGCGTTGCGAAGAGCCAAGGACGTAAATCGGCGTCTCGGTCGATCGCGCTCTCTCTTCTTCGGGGCCCGCCGCTCATCTCAAACGGTAGACCGAGACTCTTAATTTCGCATCGCCATAAATAATTTGACCGCAGACCCATGGGGATTTCCTGGAAGCTGGGTGCCCCCTCTCGAATCCCGCGGACTCTCTCAACCCCCTCGTTCACGTTTTCGCCCGCGCGTTTTACGCGATCTCTTCCGTCTTCGTTTTTATTTTTCATTTTTTTTTTTTTTTGTTCTCTTCTTCATCTCATGTATACACATATATTTCTCTCTCTTTCTCTCTATTTCTGTCTCTCGGTCGCACACAGACCCACACGCGCTTCCCGTCTCGTTTCTCATGCCCTCGTTCTTCCTACCTCGTTTTTCTAGCCCAATTCCCCATGTGTTTTATTTTTGTTATTGTTGTTGTTGTTGTTTTTTTTTTTATTTTTTTTATTATTCCGTTTCAGCTTCTGACGTGCTCAGACGGCGCACGTTCGCTAAAAAACGTCGTAGATACTCTTCTTTGACACATTTTGCCGATCGTCAGAAAAATTCATTCGATTTATCATTGTTGTTCCGATGAAATATATTGGATGTTCGAACATCGTTCGACATTTTTACGGGATATCGGCTTTGAGAGACTGAAATAAGATAATAAGAATAATATAATCAATTGAAACGAATTCAATTTGATAAACAATTTCTCTGAATAACCCGAGTAAAGATATTATATATGAACTATAAATGGGATATATATATATATATATATATATGTAGCCTATATATCTGTAATCAATACAGATTATATGGATTATAGAAATTACAAGACAAAAACACAAATAAATGTCGATTTGTGTTAAAATCGTTTATCAGTTGTTATCATGCTTCATCGGTTCGCCCTTATCGATAATACACAGATGAGGTCTTGTAAAAAATCGCACGAGTAGTTATACCCATTGTCAACATATTTATGTGGATAAAGAATTTTTCGCGTGCTTAGGGACAACTCTGAAAAAATAATTACCGAATTAGTCGGAAAATCCCATGTTATTCAAATGGGAAACAAAACGAGCTGACAGCGACGTCTTCTCATTGGTCTACGGTGCTGGGATTTCGCACATATTTTTCTTTATCCATTTCAAACCCATCTGGGGGGTGCACTCGTCGAAATTCGTCGACACCCCCATCAAGGACCACCCTTATGTAGATAGACTATACATGCCCCAGTCCCACGTATAGTTCACCCATGGACGATCTACAATTTTTTTGCTCGAACATAAAGGACAGCGATCGATCGATGTGGTTTCACACAAGAAAACGTCGTTTTGACGAAAATTGAAAGATTAACGAAAATTCGATTGATAACAGATTGAGCAAACATTCAGATTTTCATGTGGGGGTTGCATTGACAATGTCACCTTTGGCTTCTTGGAACGATAATTGCTTCGTTCGGTGCGAGTCTGCGAGAGACGTCGTTGATGAGCGCCATCTATATGCTGACTTCGAAGACCGTTGGACGACAGTGGCCAAAACAACGCGCCCCCTCCCTTTAAACCGCCCGAACAGTCGACTCGAGCATTGTTCACGAATTTTCATTGAACAATTTGATTGAACTCTCCGTGGCTATGACGTTGAATCATCCACCAAAATCTTCATTGTCTCCGAGAGAAAATCGTACGAGACGATTGCCATTGTCAAATCTGGATCGCCGCCAGGGAGGCGGCGGGGGGGGGGGGCGGATAGGTTGTGTAGGTACAAAGATTCTAAACGTTTCCCGTGCTGAGCCCGAATAACAATGTCGTTATCATCCCGTCGTGACATTCGGCCGAGGGCGGCGATTCAAAGTTGTTGAGGTTCAAGCTTGTCTGTGTGTCATAAGCCTCAAAGATCTCGCGAAGGGTGGGCCCCCCGACGTTCGAGGCTGTCTTTCCAAAGATTTCTGGATATTCCATTCGTGAAATTTCTGCGTCTCATGGAAATATTCGACGATAATTCACAATTATATTGACGAACAATCAAATCCCACCTCTGTTATTCCACACAAGATTCACGTGAAGATGTCCATTCGTTGATTTCTTGTTCATCATCGAAGACAATTCCCCAGGTGGGAATCCTCAAGGCTGAGGATGGAGGCAGGCCTGAATCAGCCCTGAATCGTCCAGGCTGAACACGTCAAGCCTGCGGAGAGGCTTCGGCATGGGTTGCCGAACCAGGCTGGTTCAACCGAGTCTGGATGCAGCCTTGTGTAACCCTGAGCACTAGCAGTCTGATAAAACGCAGTCTAAGCGGAACCTTCAATAAGCCCTGACTAATAAAGACTCGGTGAGCTAGGTCATCTGTGGCATCGAGTTTCAATAAAAAATGTTTCGCTTAATATTTGAAATAAATTCTTCTAAAAATTTAGATTTGTACATGAAGTATCGAATTATATATTCAAATTAAACATTTCATTATGTACATTATATAGATACTGCAAAATTATGAACGGTTATGTAGAAAAATAACGTTATATATATATATATATATATATATATATATATATATATATATATATATATATATACGAAACGACGAAGATATTGTGTGTTGTGTGTATATATATATATATATATATATATACACAACACACAATATCTTCGTCGTTTTGTAGAGATACTATGTATCGTTTGCAAAACTGTTCTTTGCGATAGACTCGCTCGCTGCGCTTTGTTCGCCCGCTGTTTACATTTGTCGACGCTCGCTTGCTAGCTCGCGCGCGCACGCACACCCAAACACAAAACACGCTTTCTCTCTCTCCCCCCCCCTCTCTCTTTCTCTCTTTCTTTCTCCCTTAACCCCCTCTCTCTCGTTCTCATACTCTTTCTCTCTCTCTGTCTTGAAGCATCGTCTTTCTATCTATATGTCTATTTTTCTCTCTTACACACACCATACACAACAAATCGGTACCAACGGCCGAACGCCTTTTATTAATTCTACATTACCTCTGACGACGCGACTATTCCAGTGATTGAGTGAGAAAAATGAAATTTCCTGTGTTCCTGATAAATGTGCATTATATAAGTCTAAAGTATTGGTCAGTTTCCATAAGTTAGTTTGGTGTAGTGGTTAGCGCGTTAGGTAGTTAGGTAGGTCGATAGGTCGGTTCGTTAGGTCGCAGGTTCGAGTCCCCGCGGAGTGCTATCTCCCAAAGTGAAGATTAAATTCGAGGTTAACTTTTTTTTTTAATATTGATAAACTAATTTATTTGATATAACTATACGACGTATTGTTGCGAAAATATATTTATATATTATAATATAAGTAATTAAACATAGACTCTTCAAGTCTCACTGATCCCTATATCGAGGCTTGATTCAGGCCTTGATAATCAGGCTGTCGCCAGGCTTCCACCTCAGGCCTTCCTCCGTGTTATCATTTCAAGGCTCCCGCAGGGCTGCCGACGGCTTGATTCCCAGCCTGAAACCAGACTTATGCAGCCTTGACGCAGGCCTGAAAAAGGCCTTCCTCCATTGTGCATTCCCACCTGGGTCGTTATAATTGTTCATTGTGATTTCTCGAGTCGAATTTTTCGCTCATTCATATTGTGTCTATGTATATACTGTATGAGAATTAGGTGCAATCGTTGTACAATTATGTCGAATATCGATGTTAAAAAATGTCCATAATTGTATGTATGTATAGTTAACTGCCCATGACTTGTGTATATTCCTAATCGACGATAAATATTCGTACCAGTTGAAATAACTGTCGATAAATTTTATACACACTGCATAAAGGTTAGGTATATAAAAATAGCATGTAAAAATATAAGACCAATCCCGTATATAACACTGCATACATTTTCCATCCGATTAAACTTCATCATATTATTTTTTATATTTTTTCACTGGGGTCAGGACAAAATTAATCGATAAACGAACAAATTAATTCCGACTGTTGTCACGATGATGCCAATAAATTTGGATAACCAATGACCGCGGGGGTGAAAAACGATCGACCGAAATTAAAATGTTACCGTGACATCGAAACATATTGAGCCAGCATCACCCATTTTGTTTTATTGATTTATTGATCAACGATTGGTGTTCGCGATTATATTTTTGCAACGATTTTATCCGAAACGGATCACAGAATCATCGATCATCAATCATTTCGTTGACCATTGTAACCGCGTTTCTCCAAAATTTGCGAGATCGAAGGTTTTCTTCGCCCCCCCTTCACATCGATTATATATCCGTGAACGATTGTATATTCCCCCGATTCACGAATTTCGATATCACATTTCGCGCTCCACATTCCATTCGGACGTAGATCGAAGGACCGGGATTATAAACGCGGCATCGTCTTCTCTTTTTTTTTTTTTTTTCACTGAGAAAAAACCGTCGCGGAGGCTCCCACGCTCGGATAACTCGTACCAAAGTCTGTCGGCTCGTTCGGAAACCCGCGTTTTTTTTTTGCCGCCTTTGATTCCCCCGCCAACGATTCTTTGTATTTCATTTCATTTGTATGTGTGTGTGTGTGTTTTTTGGATATTTTTTTTTTTTCGACCAGTCCAAACCGAAGATGAGCCATAAATAATTATTCAACAAAATGTAGACCTCGAAGAAATTGAATTTAAAAAAATAAAAAAAAAAACACAAAATCAATGACGAAAAAATTGAATAAAAAAAAGCAAACAAATAAGTTTGAATGAGAGATGAGCTCATGCATTTCCCAGCGTCAACAAAATTGTTTCATCGTCAACATCGATGGAGATGAGAAAAAAATTGCAATTGAAAGAAAAAGAAACGAAAAAAAAAAAAACACAAATTGAAGAAAAACAAACATTCGTCAACAACGAATGATAGAAGTCATAAGCTTTATCAACCACGGTCGCACACGAAGCATATCGAACCGTGGGGTGTAACCGAGACGATAATCACTTTAGCCAGAACTTTGGCCCCGTCTCGCCGAATCGATTCGACGAGGCTTCGTAATTGTTCTAGCCTCGTGTGTGGTCGTGTGTGTATGTCTGTTTGTGTATATATGCTGTACACCTCGAGCAAAGCGAGTGCCTTAAACTTCGATTGCATTATTACGAGAATATGCAAAATATCGAAAAATAAAAAAAATAAAAATTTACAATATTCTGCAAAAAATGAAAAATTGCATTGAAAAAATTAAATGTATTTTCGTATTTTTTTTTTGTTTCAGGTAATGCACAATCGAATGATCACATCGTCCAACACGTGGACGGATAACTGTAGTTGATTGGTATATATAGATATATATATATATATATATATAGAATTTGATGCTAACAAAGTACATATACTCGAACCAAACTGGATTCGGTGAGTCGTTAATCAGCCAATATAAAATCCGCCCTTTTCAACGCTTTTCGCGTTGCTTCGAAACGTCATATTTTTTTCATTCTAAACGTTTCCGCTGATCAACCGACGTTGCCAGTTAATAATCATATACAGTTTCTCGCATATGCGAGCATTTGTGTGCGTGTGTGTTATTTTTCTCATGATTCGAGAATATAAACGAGAGACCGCGATCGACCGAAACCGGCTTCGTCTTCGGGACTTTCGGCCCGGTTCGATATCTCTCATCCCAACAGCTGAAAAACCGAAATTCATGGATTTATTAATTCACCTGAGAATTCATAGGGCAAGGCAACCGGTCCTAGATTTTCGTATCCGCTACCCAGCTGTCATGCCGATTCGGTCGGAGTTTCGTCTCCCCGAACACGCGCATCATCACCACGCCACCCGCCCAGGCTCGCAAAATCTGCCACCTGGATTTTGGAAAAAAAGGCGTTAGTTTTTTCAAGTTAAGGTAATACCCTCCATAAGCGAGTTCCTCGTCAGAATTTCATGAAACTTGGCATACTTATAGGTATTGATAAGAAAAAGTTTCGGTTAAATTTTTTATGGTTTTCCGGAGCGCGAGAAAAAATATATCAACACTTTTATTTTCACACGTTCAACATGGAGCCTTATGGAGAATTACGCTCAATTTGATATAATACAAAAAGTACTCGTCAGATTTTAATGAAAACACTCGAGCTGCAAGTTGAATATTCGGAGAACATTTTGGGCACTTGAAAGTAGAGATCAGGAGACTGTGATGATAATAATGAGCAAATAAACATCGGGGAAATACAGTTTATATGAGGAGTTGGTCGTGATCCAGTAGACATGGCAACGTTGCGCGTTTGTTTCCCATCTTCTCTCTCTCTCTCACTAATCGACATCATGACACGAAACGTTGTCACATCAAAGTACTACGCACCTCAATCAGGAGATAATATATCTTAGGCTTGCTTTGACTCTTACAGTTCGTGGGATGCAATCTTAAAAAATCATGTAAAGTCTATATCGAGGCCTAGCTAAAGAAGAAGTTTCATTGATAATTATCAACATTTCCGCGACCGGCCAAGAAGCGGACAGAAGGTGCAGGAAGATAAATCCGACTGCGCGAAACCTACCCTCCGAGTATGTAACATTTTTTTTCCCATGTTAAATTATTTCTCAAAATTTGCCATTGGAAAAAAAAAAAAAAACTAACACATTTGTGCCAAAAAAGACACGTGCAAGTTTTTCCAAACAAAACTTCGAGACTATTTGTATAAAAATTATCGAATTCCAATATGGAGCTTCGATTGCGCATTGAAGGGCTCTCGAGAAACTACGTAGAAAGTAAAGATCGAAAGTTTGAGTCGAGAGGGGGGGCGAGGCTGACTTGGCGGAAGGAAGGGCGTGGACTGGCGGAGGGTCGGGGGTCGATAAAACCGGATGAACGTTACTCCAATTACTCGAAAACCTCTTCGAATACGAAATTCAAATTCAAAATACAGTTTCAAGTGTACACGATAAAAGTCATCTTATTTCTCTTGATCTTTCTGGTTGCGTTGAATGCAAATACACAGCTGGCACGTGAACACTCCTGAATTCCAAATTCTGGCACTGCGTTATACCGGCCATCGTGATACATCGTCTTTTTCATTGTCTCACTCACTCTCTCTCTCTTTCTTTCTCTCTCTCTTTCTCTCTCTCTCTCTCGATTATTTTGTCTCCACCTTGCAACCTCTCGCTCGTCGGTAAACCGAGACAGCCGAACCGAGTCCTTGAACTTTTCCACCGGATCGACCTCCGTCGGGGGTTGCCGCTGGGGTTGGCCTTGAAATTTCGCTTTCCGTCGTTCCACCCCCCGGCCTCGGGGAGGGGGGTAGTACGTCGCTCGATGCGGTGGTATACTTCTCGTCACTTTCTCCGCTAACCTTCGGGGGGGCTGGGTTACCGGTGGGTGGTTAGGGGGTGGGGGCAGAGGGGGCAAAAGGCAGACGGGCACAGCCCAAGGGTAGCCGATTATGAGGACCGAAAAGGATTGTACCGAGAGGGTAGTTTTTTTTTCTTTCTGATTCATCTTCCTTCTCTCTTTTCTTTCAATACGCGCACAGCACCGGCGCACCCGGACGAACGACCCTCTCGACGCTGGCCGTGAATTTGCACGGTGAACGAGAGCGCTCCGAGCAACGAGGTGCACTCCCCCCACCCCGGCCTCCAGCTTCCCCCGCTTCGCTCGAGTCAACTCTCTCTCTCCTACAGGATCGAACAAAAGTTGATTATCGTTTGAAAAACTTTCGTTTAACGTACGCAACGTATTCGATTACTCCAAAATTTTCGAACACACGAAAATTTATGTATATTCATATATATCTATATATATATATATATAGTTTAAATACGTTTTCATTATATATAAATATTTTATATAAATAGGGGAAAAAATAGGGTACAAGAAAAAAATTATTCTTCAATGATCGAATTGAATTATGACATATATTAAAGACACGGGCCAAGTAAAAAAATTATCTGTAGTCTATATATATAATTTATACATAGAATAAATATATAGACCACACATAGTCTATGATAGATTTTTCATCTGCCGATAATCCGTATTATCGGCAAATGGAAATTTTATCATCCGTGAGAAAAGTTTTGCCCGTTGATGAATCCCCAAGTAAAAAAATTATACATAAACTATATATGGGATCATATAGACTATATATAGTCTACATATAATCCATATAGAAATTATAAATGCCCAATCCCATATATAGTCTATACATGAATTATATATATAATTTTTTGTTTAACTTGGAATCGTCGAAAGTGGATAATGATGGATTGTGATACGTCCTATAAGGGACAGGGTGAGACAGAGACAGGCGGGGGGGGGGGGCGGGAGGGGGGCACGGAGGAGTCGGCGAGGCAAAAAGAGCGACCGCGGGGTGAAAGAAAAACAGAGAATGAGGAAGTGAGAAGGGGTTGGCGGGATCCTGGCCGCGGATCCCTAGATGGGGATGAAGCGCGGAGCGGAGGAGGGGGGGGGGGGTCGGAAGCGCCGCGACGACGAGCGGAGTTACCCCGTAGCTGGCACGCGATGGAAAAAGGGGTGCGCGGAGAACTCTCGTGGTAGATAGATGTAGGTGCTGTGGGGGGATGAATGTCGGCGGGGGTGGCGCGGCCCAGAGTCGAACAAACCCCGCCAAACGGCTGTATAGCTATACGTGGGTGTGGGTGTGTTCGTGTGTGTACACGTTCCACGTATATAGCTCGTACGTATGAGACCTAAGGTGGGTGGCGAGGGGGGGGGGGGGCGAGAGGGGTGTGCCACGAGTTCCCGGAGGGTCGTTCGTCCTCGGGTCAAGGTTACCTTTCGAGAGCAGAGCCTCGCCGCCGCCCTTGCTCTTGCTCTTGCAGTCTCGGGGTCCTTGTGCTCACCGTACACGATAACCGCTTTTACCCCCCCCCCTCCCCCCACCTCTCCCAACCCTTCCGCGTTACGGTCTGTAACCAAAGCTCCCCGTTTAAACTTTGCGTCAAATTTTTTTTTGTGTCCCTCGTGAGCGAGCTTGAAGCTGCGATGCTTGAAGATTCCGTGAGATGGGAAAGGGGAGCTTCAGTCTGGTCGCATTTTACAGTCAAATTTCGATTTTTGTTGTTGTTGTTGTTGGCTTTTTTTTTCAATAATAATAATGATGATGATAATGGTGATAATACGAGTTTTCACTGTCATGACAATTAATCCGGTTAAATTTTGACGAGAAAATTATTGGGGGATGTTATTATCGTTGGCGCTCATTTTATTGATCAACTACTCAAAGTTTGTAATTCGAAGGGAAAATATGTATATGGATATTGGAGTGGTCCTTGGCAGGGGTAATTTTTTCATTAAAATTAAGTAAGCGCTCACATTAGTACGAAATTAAATTTAGAAAATTTTCTCGTCATCCCCTCGACCTGTCTCGATGACAATCCATGCCTGTGAAATTTTAATTATTTGAAATTATATACCACGAAATGCTTATCGAGTTTATTTGATTAGTTTGTCATGACTGAAATATAAACGTAAGAAAAATTTGCTCAATATGCAAAAAAATTTGCTTTCATCATCAGACAGGTACGTGGTACACTTACAAAAAATGTCAAGCCCCGAAAACAAAATGGCGGAACTGATACAGCCGCCATTTCGTTTTAAACATTTTCAAAGTCAAGTAACCATATTTCTGATGAAGAAAAGCGCATTCAGCAAATTTTTTCCATACGTTCATGTTTCAGCTATGATAAATAAATAAAAAATCTGGAATTTAAAGAAAAACAAATTTTCAATCCTTCAATGGCAATAATTAATTGCCATCTTGATTAAAATCGATATTTATTCAAAACAACAATATGTAAATAAAAATAATTGTAAATTCAAACTTCATCAACTCGTGTATCATGGACTCTCCCTGCGTATATATATATAGGTGGAAATTTTTTTCATCCCGATCGATTGATTGCGTTTCAATCGATGAAAAATGTTTTTTTTTTTTTTTCGTGAAACAAACGTCGAAGTCGTTGGCCGCAAGCCGCATGCTTTTTGAGTGTATACGTTGAACCGCCACGAGTCTGAGCTTGCACATGCACACTGCAGTTTGTATCATAACCCCGGGCGATCGATCAGGTGGTCGTTGCTCGCTTATAGTCTCGCGCGGTGACTTCTGCAGTCCCGCCACATTTATAATACAGAACCTTCCTACAATCCTATGAAGTTGAGTAACAACGTGATATATACGTATAACGACGAACCATGCTTCCGGTTTTGCTATATTTATCAGACTGCACCCTCCCCTCTTGGTCTCTCCCTCGTAGCACGCCGTTTCTACGAACGAATCGTTCGTCCATAAGCAGCTGGCGCCACAATTGCTCGCGTCTGTCTATGGAAAAAAAAAAATAATAACACCACTTGTGCATAGCTATGCGTATTACTGCTGTGCCATCGACCTCATTTCTCGTCGGAAAAATCAAGTGAAATTATACAATTTTGTTTTTTTTTTTTTTTTTTTTTTTTTTTTTCATTTTTCAACATTATTTTTATCGACACTTCTATTTGCGACTTGTACTCGAGTTTTGCTTCACCCCGAGCTAAATTTATATCTATGTTTTATATCCTCAACCACGTGATAGACCAGGCTTGAGAGGAATTGAGAATTTGAATCGAAGAAACGTAATTTTACGACGGCTGCAAATGAGCAGTGATTATTATTATTATTATTATTATTATTATTATTTATTCGTAGACAGTGATAATTTTTTGTGAAAATCGACTGCGCATTGTCGTAGCTATACAAATGCGTTTCTCACTTAGTCTCATCTCATTTCGTCCCAAATCGATTTAACGCACACACACATGTATATATTTAAACATATGTATATTAGGGTGTGTTGAAAGAAAAAACAATTTTCGTTCGATTCTTCTGGCAGTTTCTGAATTTGAAGTAGATACTATCAAGAGACAGCGGTGAAGATTTTAGCCGAATTGGACAATATTCAGAGGTTCTGAAAATAACAAAAATTGTCATCTATTCATCGAAGGCAAAATCGAATTCGTGAAAGCGGAACCTCTGAATACTGTCCGATTGTGATGGAATTTTCACAAGTGTCTCCTGATAGTATATTCTTCGAATGCAGAAACTGCCAGAAACATCGAAAAAGTTGCCTTCTTTTCAACACACCCTTATATACTTATATATATGTATACATATATAGGTACAAGTGAGGGTTGCAGTAATTCGCAGTAGGAAATGTTCGTTCACGTCGTCCTGCCGCAACGTCGTCTGCGCCGGCTAATCGAGTTGGTGATAATTTTCATTTGGGGTCCCCTCCCCCCTTGCCCCTACGATCGTGCTGCACGAGACGAGACTCTCGAGTAACGCACTCTATCACAGGTTTTACGAACGATATGTATATATATGCGATTCTACGTGACTTCAGCAAGTAAAAAAAAAAATTTTCCACAAATAATTTTAAGAAATTGAGTTATTTTATTGCAATAAATTCACCGACCGCCGATTTTTTTAAACATTTGCTGACGGTTTTATCGTTAATTAACTTTTTTTTTATCAAACTGAAAAAAATCTATTAACAAAAATCGGTAAAATTACGCAGTACCAATTACCGATTCCACGATATAAAAAATACCAAAAATTCTTTTTTCGTATTCACAATATGGGGAAATTTTGAAAACTGAAATAAAAAGTGCATTTTTTGAGAAAAAAAATATATTTTCGCATATTTTGCCCTGAAACGGACGTTCAACTTGTTCAATAAAATCTGAAGTAATTTTTTTCCGGAAGGCCATAAAAAGACGCACATTTTCGTTATTTACAAATGTAAATACGTCAAATCCTGCCAAAGATACAGTCATTTGAATGGAAAAATAAAAAAAAAGTTACTCAACGACAAAACCGCCAGAAAAATAAAAAAAAATCGGCACTCAGCGAATATATTGCAATAAAATAACTCAATTTTATTAAATTATTTATGGAAATTTTTTTTTTGAGTGGCTGAAGTCACGTGGAATCGCTCATATATATATAGAGGAGAAAAGATATGGAGAGTGAGAGAGAAAGAAAGAGTGAGAGAGAGAGAGAGAGGGAGAAGAAAGATTAGGGAGACAGAGGGTGGGAGGAAGAGGAAAGATTAGGGACTGAGCGACTGTAAGTAACGCTCCATCATTTGGTTGGGAGGGGGCGGGGGAGAGCCACGTACAGGGTTCCATGGGCTCGGGTTTGCCACCCACATGTACTATACACGCGTGTTGTGTGATTCGAGGGCGAATGTGTGTTTGCGCGAGTACACAGATAAGAGTTACAAACGTTATCTCGTCTCGCGTGTGTGAATATATCCTCCGGCTCCGAGGCTATAGCCACCGCGATTGAGTTTGGTCTAACGTTCGGCCGTGCAATTGATCGCAATGATCGCGTAGCCACACGAACGCATACTTTCGTCGTTGGTACATGGTTTATTTATTTATTTTTATTTTTTTCAAATTGTTTTTTTTTTTTTTTTTTTTTTTTTTTTTTTTTTTTTTTTTTTCGTCCGTCGCCGAGTGCCGAAGCAAACGAGACCACTGTTGCTCACGCACGAACCCGACCTACCGTCATAACACGAGTTTCAGTTATCCTCGAGCCTTTACAGACCACCCACTGCGTGTTCGGGTGTGGGGGACAAAATTATATATATATATCCATATATATATATGTATATATGTATGTAGAATATATATATATGTAGATTCGTTCCAGCGATCAACGATCAATCTTCAAACGGAAAAAAAAAGGAAGACAGAAAATACATTCTTCATCATTTTCGATGATTCCTCTTTTCTTTTTTGTCACTACAAAAAAAAAACAAACAATCGCAATTATTGTGCGATCCAAAAATTCTATGACGATAATGAGTGATGAAAGAAAATAGTCAAGTATTAATTATAGGTTGGATTTCGAAAGAAAACAACAATAATAATAAATCAATCAACAAAATAATTGTTATTTATAATTTTTTTGTTTCATCTTGTATCGAAGTGATCGTGACAAATATTCGAAATAACAATAACTAGATAATCTAAACTAGATAATTCTCGAGAACAATCATCCTCGATGAATCGGGTCAATAACTTTATTTCTTTTTAGTTTGTTGCTTCGACCGTATGAGTTTATATTCTTTTAACGTGCGTGGGGGCGACCCTGCTAAAGTTGTGAATTCGTAAGATTATCTTACTGTCTTGATTCGAGTGCGAGAACCCTACCGAACCGAAGTTATTTTTCGGTTGGCTAATTTTTGTTTACATTTTTTTTATTTTTAAATAATTTTTTTTAAATAAAAGAAAAATAAAGCGAGTTAAGAGAAAATACTTTTTTTTAATATAAAAAGCCAATAATTTATTGATAGAACACTTTCAAAATTTCGTAACTTTCCAAATAGCTTTCTTCAATGATTTTCTCTTTGGTCCAAGTGCATTTACCGTCGTTGCGATTAAGCTAGTATCCCACAAACTGTACGAGTTAGACGAGCCTAAGATACCATCTCCTGATTGAGGTACGTAGTACTTTGATGTGACAACGTCGCGTTTTACGATGTCGATTAGTGAGAGAGAGAGAAGATGGGAACAAACGCGCAACGTTGCCATGTCTACTGGATCACGACCAACTCCTCATATAAACTGTATTTTCCTGATATTTATTTGCTTATCATTATCATCACAGTCTCCTGATCTCTACTGTCAAGTGCTCAAAATGTTCTCCGAATATTCAACTTGCAGCTCGAGTGTTTTCATTAAAATCCGACGAGGACTTTTTGTATTATATCAAATTGAGCGTGATTCTCCGTAAGGCTCCATGTTAAACGTGTGAAAATAAAAGTGTTGATATATTTTTTCTCGCGCTCCGGAAAGCCATAAAAATTAAACCGAACCTTTATCTCATCAATACCTATAAGTATGCCAAGTTTCATGAAAATCTGACGAGGAACTCTCTTATATGGAGAGTATACTACCTTAACCAAAGAACCTCGATGCGACCTCGAAGAATCAAGCTTGGACCCGAGCTTGCGGTTCCCGCGAAAAAAGCTCGGTGAATTTCGTCGTTCGTCGGCGATATATACGCATATATCCCCGACAATGGGACACGGGATGACGCACGACGCGCGGTGACCGCGGAAGCGGCGCACCGGGACCGAGAGGGTGTATATACGGATAACGATGAAGAAGCCGGAGAGCGAAGCTCTTCAGGATTGTTCTCGCGGTCCCGTGGACGCAATAATTTTTCGGCGACGACGAATATATACATCGTGTATAATAAGCGCGAGTGAGATGGATACAGAAAAAAAAAGGGAAATACAGAAAGAGAGCGAGATAGTGAGAGAGAGAGAGCGAGAGAGAGAGGGAGAGTGATGTGGGGTGGGAAACGAGGGGGCGCTCTCGCGCGCGCCCGCTTATTGCCTTAAATTGCTAATTGGGCTCCGAAGCAACGGCCCGCGGTTCTCTGTGTGTGCCCTCCACACGAGTCCCGTCTTCTATCCCTTTCTTTTTTTTTTTTTTTTTTTTTTTTGTTTTTTTGTTTGTTTTATGTTAGACTCGCGCGGCTCGCTTTAGCTCGTCCCCCCACCCTTATTCAACGGTAGTATATTCTCTCTGGCTTCCCCCACCCTCCGTGATTCCCACCCCCTCGCCCATTGTCGTGCCCTTCCTTCCTGCTATATCACGGAGAACCACTTCAGGGAGAGGAAAGGAAGAACGAGAGAGTGAGAGAGTGAGAGGGAAAGAGCGACGAAACGAGAACGAGTTACGGCGAGGGGATGAGATGGGGGGGGCGGGGGGGAGGGGATATATTATCCCGGACACGGAGAGTCGAAGAACAGAGTGCGAGAACGAAGCAATAACGAGAGAGAGAGAGCGAAAGGGGGTCAGGATTAACGCGCTTTGGTCTCCTTACGACAAATTTCGTACCATTGTTTGCTCTCTCGCCACTGTGCGGAAATTCACCGAGGGCTGGCAAAAAAAAAAAAAATTTAAGGGACAACACAACTTGCTTTCTTAATACAGAAGTACATCAATTTTGCTCTTTACTTATTGGTTTATATGCTTTTTTTATTTTTATTTTTTTTCATTGATGACTATTTTGACACCGTGTATTCGATTTAACGTATGTAGCATATATTAAGTTCTTAACGTGTTATGGCGATAGCGATGATAAAGATTTATCACGATTAGATGTTTTTTTTTTTTTTTTTTTACGGTTGTATTTGAGGTCAAATTCAATGTGGGTTCTCGCTCTTCCTTCGATCGTCGCGGGAAAAAAAAAAATTTAAATGCTTGTCGATTGCACGCCACAGAGCTATCTATCGTTACTCGCCCTGTGTGTGTGTGTGCGTGCTATATACACACGAAGATAGATTTTTTTTCTCATGTATATATATATAGAATGGCTTACGTTGTCATGTGGCAGCTGCAGCCACAGCTGCCACGCCACTGCTGATAGCGAGATAGATTCATTCGTTTATCGAGCTTCTCGAATCCTACTTTTGCCTTGAATTATCTTCGAACCTTCATGGTCCACCATTTATTTTCACCGTTCAATCACAAACTATTATCACACCTCCGTATATATGTTGTGCGTATTTTTCTATCAAAAGTTCATTGATAATTACAGTAGGGAGTAGTAATAAAATAACATTTATTCATGACATGACATAAATTGATATATATTATTACATTGTATTATTATTTCTGTTAATGATATTTTCGTTTGGTACAATCGTGATATATTTTACATTGCCGATATGGGCCATCGACCAGAATTCGAAAAATTCGCTTATTTTTCGAAATCCCGTATTATGAGTCTTTAATCAATTTAAATATCAAATAAAAACTTTCGAAAAAAAAATTAAAACCCATACAAAAACTTTGTCGTTGAAATAATATTTCACCGTCACACTCTGATGACCGAGCTTCGCCGATTGGAAGAAAACTCGACGCAGAATGTACGTTACATCGAACTATCGAATTTATTTTTCTCGCAAACTTCGACGAAGAAATGAAAAATTTGAAGAAAAAAAAATTGAAAAGAAAAAACAAAGAATAAAATAAAAAAAGGAGTGAACCCCATCGAACGGATAACCGCGATAGAGAAAACTTCGATGGCTACGAAATTTTTTTGGCCGACAATTTTTATTTCGCAAGAATTTTCATTATTAATCAAATGTGATCAAATGAGAGAGAAGAGGAGAAAAAAAATCGAAATGAGCACCTATATATCGGATACAACGTTCCCGGGGGTTTCCATGCCATCGAGATAATCGTGGCACACAGTAGGTGGACTATCTGCACATTGGCAAATGTTGCTCTCGTAGCCAAGCCGGGCTCGGCTGAAAAACCCTGCGCGGTTCGAGTATTGATTAATTAGAAAAAAATTCGGCTGACAGAACGAGGGAGGCTTGAAAAAATAAAAAAAATCGTTCGATCGGGGTGGGAGGGAGGGGGGGGGGGGAGGGATGAGACAGAGAGGGATGACCGAACGGCTTCGACCGACGCTCCGGACTTGCGGAGGGCGCGGGAGGGTTTGGGTGTCGTGCACAATGAAAGTACTCTTTCTCTCTCTCTCTGTCTCTCTCTCTCTGACTCTGCGTCGAGTCGCGACGTCGACGTTTTTCCCGAGTTTCCATCCTGATTCTCCGTTAAAATTATCCACGCAGACGCGTCCCCACACAGTGAGCTTTTACGATGCGAAACGAAAATTCATTTTCGAAAAAAAAAAAAAAAAAAAAATTGCAATAAAAATACATCGAGTAACTAAATTAACAGAATAAGAAATAATTTTTTTTGAAAAAAAAAAATATATATATAGAGACAGAAAAAAATGTGAGGTCCCGATAATGGTAAACGGTTTATCTGATAATATCAACGATTATTTGGAGTCCTTCGTATCGAGAGTTTCGAGCGTTACCGAACGTCCAGAGTAAACGTTGTCAGTCGTTTGACAAAGTTTTGCAAAGTTTATTAAAATATGAAATTATATAATTATAATTTTTTATTTTATCAAACAATTTCATAAAAAAGTTTGATAAACCGAAACTCTTGGAGGAAGCAAAAGAGAAAGTCGTGGATAACCGGAATTTTATTCTAAAACTCATTGTCAGTCGAATTGTTTTAGACGAATTCTTTTTCGGTCGAATTGTTTCAGACGAATTTTTTTTCGTCGAATTATCGGCCGCAAAACAATTTTTTTTTACTTGAGCGTGTAGCTTCAAATACAGCTTCGAATACCCTAACAGAGACGAAGTAAATTTGTTTTTTCGTGATTTTAGGAGGTCAAAAAATGAAGTTTGCCAAAATTTCAGAGTCTAATCTGTATTGGAATTACGAAAAGTTTTGAAATTTTTTCGAGGGTCGAGGTTCCGAAAATTCAGAAAAAAAAAATCCGGATGACGCAAGAATGTCCATTCTTTAACGAAAAAAATGTCACGTCAGAATATAAAAAATCCGTTGAGTCGTGTGGTCCAAAAGCTGCGTACGAGTGAAAAATGTTGTGATAAATCCTACAGCGTTCGGATGCTTCATACCGCTATGACAAAATCTTAAAATTACAGCTGAGTATAAGTTCATTTCATGAGGATAAAATCGATTCAAAGTTTCGATCGATCGTTGTAACGCAAAAAAAAAAGGGGAAAAAAAATCAAAAAGTCAATTTTTTTAGCCCCGAATCGAGCGACGAGCGCTCGAAGCGCGAAAAAAAAAAAAACGTAGAATCGCGAAACAAACGCGAACGCGGTCTCGCGGGTTACGTTGCCGCACCGGTGTCGGCCACTGATACAGAGGGGCGATTGTGCTGCCATGTCGTAAACTCTCGAAATTTTGCATTCGCGCATCAGTACGCCGCGAAACGTTAAGCCAGCGGGCTCGTGTTTGCCACTGCGCGGACCCATCGTCGCTTCACACTGTCTCTCATCGACTCTTTCTCCATCGTTCTCCATGTGCTTTCTCCGTATCTGGATTACACATCACGTCACAGTTATAATAGGTAAACGCGCGAACGCCGCCATGAGATAATATCACTAGCCGCACCGCCAATTTCGATCGGTATCGTCACCCCCGCGAACCCACTTTCCTCTGATTATCGCATTTACCAAAAAAACTGCACTCGTGTCTCATCCCACTTTTTTTTCTCATTTATTCCTCACCTTAACGCTTACTTTTATTTTTCACAATGAAAAATTGTAAACGATAATCGAATTGTTTCCAATGTCCAATTATCAAAGAGTTGAAAAAAAAAATGAGAAATGTTTTTTTTTTCTTCTTCTGATAATCGAAAATGAAGGAAAATTATTGTGGCTAATTTTTGTTATTTTTCAAATTAGAAAGAAAACAAGTTGCATTCGGGAATTTAATACCTTTTGAATTAGAGAAGAAAAAAAAACCACTTTCCCCGCAATTTTCGCGAATTTCTTATCTCTCAAATTAGAGAAGCAAAAGAAAAACCATTTTCGCGAATTTCTCATCTTCCAAACAAGACGAAGAAACGATAAAACGATTTTCGTCAATCTTTCATTCCCCCAAATTGTTGATAATACAGAAACCATTATCGCGAATTTATTATCTTATCCAATTAACGAGAAAAAAAAACACCGAATCATTATGAGAAATTTCTTACTTATCAATAAAAAAATTTCCTCCTATCAACAAAATATATAACTATCAAATTAAAACATTGATTACCATAAATGGAATGTGTCGTTCGGGCCAAAGCTTTTGACGTTCGAATTTTTTTTTTTTTTCCAACACAGAACATCGTGACTGACTCGTGATTATCCCAATCGGCAATCCGACGATCAAACTCGTCATTTATTTCGGCAAAGCAAAAAAAGAAAAAAAAAACACGAAAGAACGAAAGAATATAAAAAAAACAATACTGCCATCGCGGAAAGTGTCGCGACAAACGTCGAGAGAGAGTTACAGGTACGACGATTTCGAACAGCGATATATGTTACATATGATATATATATCGTGGATTGAGGGAACCCACGTGGGTAACGTGGCCCGCGCGCCAGATCCGCGAGACTGACCAATTGGCAGAGTGAGCGCGCACGAGTGAGGGATACAGTGGCGATATTGCAAGAGCCCGCTGATACCAACTCAGTGGGTGGACGTGTGTGTGTGTACGTGTGTGCTCGTGAGTGTCGTGGTTAATAGAGACGACCGTAACGGTTCGGAGCGGAGAGAACAGCCAACCAGTCGACGTTGGTTCTTCGTCAAGGCTCCAACCATCTCTCGGTCCACCGTTCTAACTCCCGCGTTTCAACTCATTGCGCTTATTTGTTTATTTATCCATTTTATTATTCTTATTTTTTTCACCTCACATTATTTTTTCATCATCGTAAAAAAATTCGAAAATGTGAACTTACTGTAATTTCCATCGCTTTCACAACAGAGTGTGTACACACACATATATATGCATATGCATAGAAAAATATATAAGAATACCCACATGCGCGTGTTTCATCCGTAATTGACGTTAATTCGCATCGTGGATAACGCTGGAATCGTTGTTATCGGTAATCGGGGAAAAAAAAAATATTCTCGAAGAAATGTGGAAAACTATATTACTGGTGCAAACGCGATTCAAGTGGTCCACGGACACGTTGGTTCTCCGTCGACAAACCGAGAGAGGTTTTTTTTACGTTTGAAAAAAATTACAAAAAAAAATAATAATTTTTATTATTTTTTATTATTGTTATTTATTTATTTATTTATTTTTTTTTTTTTGCTTTTTGGTTTTGTTTTTTTTTTTTTTTCGACGATTTTGCCGTGATGCATCGAGTGATGAACGTTAATTCGAGTTTTACGTGAAGAACTACGGTGAGCGAAGGGTGAAAGATAATTTTCATCGGAATTGCACGCGTATACGAAAGTCGAGACCGACGACGACGACGACGACGACAGCGGCCACGACGCCAGCGAGTTTTCTGAACCCGCGCGGCCGCGCCACACGCAGCGAGAGACACACTTGACGCGCATAAAACGTTTCTCGGCCCCGCGCGCGACAACGGCTCGCGAATGTACGCACACGGGTTCACACATCGTTACCGTTTGCACGAGTAAGTGACGATAATGTCAACAGGGCTGCTCACACACGTAGATTCCTCGCCGACGATATAATACGCGTCATCGATCGAGGCGCGGGAAACCAGTGGAAAATGCGGTGTACGATCGGACGAATGTTTTTTTTTTTTCTCCAATCTTTGCATCCGGCTGTGGCTTGAACCATGTGTCTCTCGACCTTTTGATGGAAAAAAAATTTGTTTCAATTTTCATTTAATAATTTTCGCTTGAATCGCTATTTTCAATTTTTTTTTTGCATTTAGTCGCTGTTGCGAATTACGGTTATTGACAATTTTCAACATTTTTTTGTCTTAAAAATAAAAAGAAGAAACTATAAATTTTATTATGGAATGAAAAAAATGATGAAAAAAATTATAAAATCGAACGAAAATTTGATATTATTTTATGTGTTAATTGATACGTTTTTATTACATTGATTCTTCAATTCGATGACGAAGCACATACTTTAGGATGACATTTGAAATTTTGGAGTCATGAAATTGGAGAAAAAACGTGACGCTGCATAATTATCAAAAATCTAATAATTGTCGATAAAAAAAAAAATAATAATAAAAACAATAAAATACTGTTTGTTTGTGAGACACATCAACCCGACTCTGTCAATTTTCATCACGATCGAGATGAAAATTGTTGGTTATGAGAATTTGACATTAAACATTGTTTCTTTTTTTTTTTTTTCTGAATTTTTCCGAACGTCCATTGATATATTTTCGTGGTACTGTTTGCAAAAATTGATAATTCGGAGGTCGAACGAAGTTCGCGACTTTGTCGAGTACGCGGCGGAACTCCAACCGAGCAGGAGCAGGCCGGCTGATTACGGAACTTCCCACGGAGTTATCGCGTCAGCCAAGCCGAACGCGAAACGACGCCGACGACCGGCGACTTCGCGTATTCGCCGTTTCAAAAACCGGCTACGATCGCGTGTCTATATATATATATGTATATGGTCGAGATACGCATACGTACCACATACGAGTCCGTAACGATAACGCTCACGACTTGTGTGTCGGTCTCTCGATTGCGCGAGTATTATTATTATTTCTTTTTCCTCTCATATTTATCGCTCGATTTATTAACGACGAATCACGCGAAGGCTATTCAGACAATAATTATCACTTCTCACAACCTTCCTCATTCACACTTCCTCATTCTCGAACAAATCTCATTTATTTACCGTGCATGGAAAAATCATCGGAAATGATGTGGATTAATCCAGTAACCTTGGAATGTTATCACTGGACGATGAAATTACAAAACATTTATTATTTTTCGTGTTTGAGAAGGTAAATGTCTAGAAAAACTTCGTCAGAACAATTCCCCCCCCATTAGAACCCGGTTCTGAAAAAAACCTGGTTTCCTCCCTCAAAAAAAAAACTCCAACAAAAACAATTTTGTCCTCAAAAATTTCTTCCCGGAACAACTCATCAACAACACTAAATAAATCCAATTTTTTAATCATTTTCTCAGTAAGGTACATAAAGGTATAATTCCACCATAGTATTTCTCAATCAATTTGTCAATTTTCTAACCAAGATAAAAAACCAAAAGAACCCGAAAGACCCCAAAGAACTTGAAGAGCCCGAAAAACCCAAAAAAACAATTGTTGCAACGCAGATTGTACATAAAGAGAGTTTGTTTGTTTTACAGAAGTTGTTTTTGAACCATTTTTTTTTTTGCTAGGTTGTTTGGACGAAGTTTTTTTGGCGCGAAGGGTTTAAACTTGCTCCCTTTTGAGATCCATTTTGATACTCGTAGAAGGGTCATCTCAGCATGGACCACGAAATTCTACATTTCACAATTTTTGCCATAATTACTAAACGATATATTCATTCATTCACTTTGTCGATAAAAAAAAAAAGAAATTCTCAACAGGTTAACTAACGTTCGAATCAATTTTACGTTGTTGACTCAGAGATTAGATTCATCGAATCATGGAGAACAAATCAAATTTTTAGAAAATTAATTATCACTGTAACCCACGCGATCGTATTTTTTTTTTTGCAAAAAATTTGTTACCGCGTTATCATAATAATAATAATAATAATAATCATTATTCTTAATTTCAATTTTTTTTTTCATTCCATCGTGCGTGAAACAAAACGTGACTTTATTATACGACAGAGAGACACGACACGCAACGAGACGAAGCCGTTGAGGTGAATAGCTCTCGGATGAATATCATTCATTGTTGACAGACACAGCTGACGCGATCAATTTACGATCGAATTTTTGGGGTGCGGCTATCTGTGAATGAAACGAATTTTCGGGTACTCGAAAGTACGGAGAACGGATTTTGCGAGAGGGGATACTGCCGAGTTAAATTAAGATTAAATAAATCTCGTGTGTTTTGACGCTCCGGCCAATAATAGAACGCGTGGTTATACGGACCTGGGGTTCGTGTTGTACCGCTTTGCTTCTTCGCCGTAGGGAAACTCCATCATTATAGGCTCTATCTCTCTCTCTATTCCACTCTCGCTGACGTCTAAAATTTCGCTAAAATTACATCCATACAGTCGTTCAACTTATTTCCAATCGCTTCAATTCCTTTTGTCAGATCGTCAATGAGACCCACGAAAAAAACTATACATTCTTTTTTTTCCAATTGAAAACAAAAAATGCAAACAACGAAAAATCAATGGATTTTCATTTTCCCGTCCGAACGTTGGCTGAGCAATGTCACATGAACCAAAAGTTCGAAGAAACAATGTTGCAGATAATTAATCCTGAAACTCTCGGTCATCCGCAAAAAATGAACTTTTTTGCCGATTTCTTTCGTTTATCGGTCTTCAAATGGTTTTTTTATCGACTGAATGTTAATGAAATCAACATTTCTCGTTTACCATCGTCTTCGTTGTGAAAAAAACGAAGGAAAACGTGTACTTGAAAGTCTGTTTATCGGTATGAGGCTGGTGATATGATAGAGGAAAGCTTTTGGGGTATATTCGGACCCCAGCTATCAGTTTGAAGGTAAATAAATAAAGTCATGAGCTGTAGGGTTAAATGTCCGACGATAAACTTCGCGACGGTAAATATATATATATATATATATATATATATATATATATATATATATATATATATATATATATAAATATATATAATGTTGATAGTTTACCCGTGGGAAAGCTTGAAAAGTAGGGCAACGTGAGAAACCACGTGACTGGTAGACGTTTGTAATGCTGTACGTCAGAAACGTTGACGTTCGAAGAATTGCCCCCGTTCTGAATTTCGTTCCTTAGGCTTCATTCAATATTTTCATTGAACACGCATTCGATCATCAATTTGTTTGATCATAATTGAAAAGCTTACGGAAACGTTGCTCCGACGAGCTACATCAAAACTCATTGTTCGACCCCCCTTGAAAACGCGTTATTTCACGAGTGTGAAGCCCCGGACTGAAATCAGTCACTTTGCGCCCGCTGCTTGTTTCTGCATGATCGATCGTTCGAAGATTTAATTCACGAGAGAATAATCCTTTCGTAATTAAGACTACTCGTAATTAAAAAATCCAATTTAACCGAATTATTCGAACGTTTTTTTTATTTTCTTTTATCTTTAATTTCAATTTTTCTTTTCCATCAATTATTCGGTTTTCCGATTTAAAAAAAAATTTATTTGTTTTTCAATTATTATTATGATCATTATCGTTATTATTATTTTGAAAATTATTATTATCAATGTATTTAATATTATTATTATTATTATTATCATTATTATTATTATTATCTTTATTAATTTTTTTTACGTGTTTTTGTTTGTTTCCAAATTTTTTTTTTGAACTTTTTCATTTGACTGAATCTTGATAAATAAATAGCGACGATGAGGGCAAAGGCGGGCGTGGAGGTCTTACGCCGTGAAATGGCACGCACACAGGCGGACGTAACCGTCGTCGTCCACCGGGAAGAAAGAGACGACGACGACGACGACGACGAACACGTCGAGAATTGTCGCGACCGTGGCACCTTCGTGGTCAGACTTTTCGCGCGACGTGAGACAACGCGCGGGGTCTCGAACTCGAGGAATCGCGAGAACAAAAAAAACATCCGCTTTCGCGACGATGTCCCATAGAGGTACAAACCCATTGCGAGTATCTCGAATGGGGGACTCAAGATGCCCCCCGATACCCCACACAACGAACCAAAAAGATGATCGAATGAACATTCTGTTTGTCAAACTTTTTTAACTCGGAAAACAATAAATATATATATATATATATATATATATATATATATATTTATTTATTTATTCATTTTCAAACTTCATATAACGGGAAAAAATATATATATATATTTATTAATCATAAAATTCTTGTTTATATATATTTTTTCAATTGCATTTTATTCTGTAATATCGTTGAGGCGGTAATTAGACGAATATTCATTCTATACGTTCGAACATAATTTCACTGTATATTATATATCGTGAATTCATAATGATTACTTTGGTCAGTCGGTTGTCCCCTGTTTTATCTCGTTTCGTACGTAAATCCAGTCACGATTTCGTTGTCACGGTCTTTCTTTTGCGCCGATGTATATCGGGTTCTCGATGATTTCCGGCTACGAAAGGCGCGAACTTAAAAAGGGCGTGAGCCGTTCCTATCGCTACCTGCAGATAACACACCGCATGCATAATTTCACGTGGAGTTGAATAAAAAAATTTAGAATCCAGTACGTTCTACTTCGATAATCATAAATAATCCTGTCATAAAAAAATCCTATCATACACACGAAAAAAAAAAAAAAAACACAAAAAAAAGCCGACCAACATGATCTCAATCGTTTCATAAACAATGACAAATTCATTCAACTGTATTTTCGAAATGTCTCAACAAAGCAACATGTTTTTCGAATTTTTCGCAATTCCTCGACATAAATCTCAGAAATGTTTTTTTTTTGTATTCTAATTAATGTAATGGGATTTCGAGCAATTGCCCACGGGGCTTACCCGATTATTCGGATATGTGAAAATTTCAGGGGTTCGAACGTTTGTGGGTTGGACGGTGGAAACGACGTCGGAGAGCTTAAATACCTCTCGTGTATACATACGAGCTTATTCACGGTTCGGCGCTTGCCCTACCCCCTAACCCCCCTCCCCGCCCTCCATACCCTCGCAGACGCTTTCGTCCACATTCGGCTGCGACGTGACGAGCGAGGGAAAGAGAAAGAAAGAGAATGAGAGAGAGAGAGAGAGAGAGAAAGAGAGAAAGGGAGAGCGAGAGAATAAGGAGCACGTTAGAGAGAAAGGGAGAGCGAGAGAATAAGAAGCGTGTTAGAGAGAAAGAGAACGAGACAGAGAGAAAAAGAGAGAAAGAGGAAGAAAGAATAATATAGAGGGATAATGAGAGAGAGAGAGAGAGAGAGAGAGACATAAAAAGAACGAGAGAGAAAGTGAAATAGAAATAGAGAGAGGAGGGAGAAAGAAAGAGATTCAGAGAGAGAAAGAGAGAAAAAAAGAGAGCGACCGAGAGAGAGAGCGAGAGAATAAGGAGCATGTTAGAGAGAAAGCGAACGAGGCAAAGAGAGAGAGAGAGAGAGAAAGAGAAAGAGGAATTAAGAATAATACAGAGATAATGAGAGAGACAGAAAAAGAACGAGATAGATGGAAAGAGAACGAGAGAGAAAGACAGAGTAATAGAACGAGACAGAAAGAGTGAGAGTTAGAGAGAGAGAGAGAGAGAGGGAGAGAAAGAGAAAGAGCGAAAGAGAGAAAGAGAGAAAGAGAGAGAGAGAGCGCAACGGAAAGAGCAATAAATAGCGATAATGAGAGAGAAAGAGAGAGAAAAAGAACGAGAGAGAGAGACAGAAAGAAAGTCCCACCGGGTAGAGGAAAGAACGAGAGGCTACGCTCCGTCGACGCGTATATACGTCTCGACGGGTGTTTAACGTAGACGTAGCTTTTACACACGGTGCAAAGCTTTACGAAAGCTCAGACTCGCTTGGCGCAGACTGGGGATGCAACGAGCGCGATGGACGGCTTGCGAGCGGGGTGGGTCGAGGCCCGTCGGCGGCACGGTCGGAGGTGGGGGTGCGGTGTGTTCTCCGGCGCTCGGCGAGGGGGCGGCCCGGAGGTGGGGGCAGGGGGGGCGGGTTATCACGTGCAGGCAAAACGCCGTGGCACCGGCGCCTTGGTTAAAACCACGCGGTTTCTCAGTAATGCACACTAAGAACACACGAACACGACGTATTCGTGTGTGTCTGTGTGTGTGTGTGTGTGTGTCAGTGTGTGTGTGTGGCGTGCGTGTTGGCACACACGCTGTCCGTACTTTCCCTTTTCAAAATCGATTTTACGAGTCCGCAGCGTGGGCAGCCACAACGACGTCGGGGTTTCATCCCTCTTGCCTTCCCTCTCCCCCCCCCAGCCCCTCGCCCCTTGCCCCCTCCGGGGCTGTGCCAAGGTCCTCGCGCGCGCTTTCCCTCTCGCTTTCGACGTTTTTTTAAAATTATTTTTTATTTCATTTTTTTCTTCTTTTTTCATCATTTTTTTTTTGCTTCCTCCTTTGCCTCGTCGTATTCGCGAGACCGTCATCCCCTGGCCTCTCTCCCCGAGTAAAAATTTCCTCCTTGGCCAGCACTGCGCTACCATTTGGCTCAGCGGCGTGGCAGATGTCTGGGTGGTCGCTGCCTCGCGCGTGGCCCCGGTATATGGCTATTGAAGGGCTCAGCGAACGATCCCGAACGGCAGCCAAGTAGTTGGCTTGTAGTCGGAAACTGTATGGCTCAAGCTTGGCCGGTATGTGGCTCTTGCTTGACCCGTACATGGGCTAGATATCGCGGTTACGCCCTGCAGATTGGCGTATGCATGGCATGGGTTTGGCGGAATCATAGATGCACTATTTGGGAGCTGTATGGCTCGTCCACACGCTGTCAAATACTGGGCATATCCAACTACGAGCCAACTACTTGGCTGCCGTTCGGGATCGTTCGCTGAGCCCTTCAATGGCCATATACCGGGGCCACGCGCGGGGTAGCGACCACCCAGACATTTGCCACGCCGCTGAGCCAAATGGTAGCGCAGTGCTGATGGATAAGGAGAATATTTTTACTCGGGTAGGTTCGGAATAAATTGGAAAACTTTAAAAAAAAATATAGGAACTCAACAACTTAATTGATAATTTCGGCTAAAAATAAGGATGTACACATGTTTCACCAAAATTAATACCATAATGGTCAATAAGTTGAAGGAGTTGTCTGCAATTATTTTTTGCTTCCAATTCGTCCCCAATTATTAAATGATATAAGTCTATGTATAAAAGACAGGCGAAAACGATGGTTAAAAAACAAAGGCGATCCCATCGGTGGTCCAGCCTGACCTTCGATGTTACGATATATATATTGCTCAAGTTTAATTTGCAATTTATAAAGCATCGCCGTCAGTGCGCGCTCCAAGTCAGTGTGAGAGGCGCGTACGTGAGCCGAAGCTAATGATCATTACCTAACGCATTCTTTGGTTCATATAAAAGATGTGCAAGAAAAATAAATAAAAAAATATATGGCAATAAAAAAGCAAAACGAAAAAAAATAATCATTAAAATCGACCCATCGGTGGTCCACCCTTAGCTTCGTTATACACCGGCCACTGTATGGAACACCCGAACGTATGTCCACGTGTGAGCCAAACGATCTCCTCTGGCTTCGCCATGCAGTCGCCAATCACTCTTCGTTTCCACAGGTGAGCCAAGCAATGGCTCTGGCGGTACCATATACCTGCCAAATATGCGATGCGCCCGAAAGTGAGCCAAACAGTATCCTCTGGCTCTGCCATACAAATGCCAAATACCGTACGCGTCTATCGGTGAACCAAACTGTGCCTTCTGGTTCTGCCAGACAAATGCCAAATACTCTACCGCAACAGGGGTCTGGCTACCGAGCGTTGCCTCATGAGACATCGTGTAGCCAAACGTTAGCGAAGTGCCACCCAAATATCACGGGAGCGTACAACGAGCTGCCAGCGCCCGGCCAAGCAAATTTTTTTTACACGGGTCACCCCACGGCGCTCCCGACACGCTAGCCACAGTCTCTCTCATACGTTGTGACGTATATATGCCACTTATTTGTGAAAGAGGGAGACGAGGATGAGAAGAAAAAACGAAAAATTTCGTGGGGCAGCGAGGGGGGGGGGGGTTGGGAACGAAAAAAAAAAAAAAAAGAAAAACACAAACTGGAAACCGCGAGGGAAGCCGCGGGTGGGTGTACGGTATATTTATAACCGCGTCGTTAAAGGTGAACGAACGAGATATATCGAGTCCTGGCAGAGGGTGGATGGGGGAGAGGGAGGGGAGGGTGTGAAAACGTCGCGCCAATTTTTGTTTATTTTTTCTTTCCGCCGCTGATGCAAGTTCATGGCGAAGAGCGAGTGGACAATTCGATCGTTCCAACCTTCGGATCGCGATGACGAATCATCGTTCATTCGCTTCTTTTTTTCTCTTCAAGCTTGACACAAAACAAAGAGAAAAGAATGAAAAAAAAATTGAATCACGAATGTCAATCATTCGTGCGTTTTGTCGCAATTTTTACCGAATCGTCTTGTGTTATTTTCCGTGTAAGCCAGTCCCGTATACGATGTCGAAACTTTGAAAATTTTACTTTCGATTCATTGCGTTTCGAATGGTTTTTTTTTTTTTTTTTTTTTCTTTTTTTTCATCGAAACTATGACCATACGAATTTTTGCGCTGTCGGATCTACAGATTTTCGGAACCGTGGCACGGTCCGTAAAAACGATCTGTCGAAAAATGTCATTTTCGAAAATGGTTGAACCGTCGAAACATTGAGAATTTGAAAATCCGAGAGACTCACACGGTTGTATCTATCCGTCCCATATAGCACCAAATGTTCCATGTATATCCATTGGATATCCATAATGTGAAAAAGATATCCTGTATATCCTATGGATATCCATACGACTTACATGCATGTATGTACATGCACGAATGTTTAAAGCACATTGTATGGATATACGGAAAATACCCTTAAGTGGACATACAGCACCAGATGTTCCATGGATATCCATACGACTTACATGCATGTATGTACATGCACGAACGTTTAAAGCACATTGTATGGATATACGGAAAATACCCTTATGTGGACATACAGCACCGGATGTTCTATGGACATCCATACGACTTACATACATGTATATACATGCACGAACGTTCAAAATATATTGTATGGACATGCGGCAAAAACTCTTATGTGGACATACCGGAAA